>AP025050.1:8996817-9025100 GCA_036186865.1 Eustoma russellianum
AAAAAAAAAAAAAAAAAAAAAGAATAGAACATAACCGTCTAAAGATATGAAATCAGAGTGTGGCAGTAGTATCTTGATTAGATTAAAAAATAAAAAATGAATCAACAAAACTTCAAAACAATATACTTCTTCTGTTCCGAAAATTGTTCACTTTTTATATATTAGTAGTCAAAAATTATATTTCATTTTTTCAATTATCAGTTACATGATTTTTCTAATTTACATCCAATTAAAGATATAATAAAAATAATGGTTAAAGTAGCCCGACTTCCTTAAGTTATACTTTAAACAAATTAGGAAAATATTTTTAGGATGGAGAGACTAGTCCATACCCCCTATTTGATTGTTCCCGAGTATGGAACTTCTAAATTCTAATCATTTTGTTTAATTGGTTATGTTAGTTGGTTGATGACGTACTTTTAATACTAAGATTATTTAATAGACAAAAAAAAAACCTCCAGCATGTATTTATTATGCACTTAGAAAATGACACTGGTAAAATTAGTTTAAAAATACTCATAATATAGTCAGTACGATCGATGAGGACGTAATTAGAGCAACTGGTAAGATTGATGTTTTATGATCTTGAGGTTATTGGTTTGAGCTGCGGAAATAGCCTCTTATACAAAATGTAAGTTAATGTTGCGTACGTCAGATCGCGAAACGATCCGGCTCCTTCTCGTACCATACGCAAATGTATGAACTAAGTGCAACGAAAACACCTTTTATAATAGGTACGATCGATAAATTATACACTACCGTAATTACGTTGTATTGCTGTAATATATACTATCAGAATATATATTTTTATGCATCTTCATCGTCATCATTACCTTATATAATACAACAACATGATATGATAGCCAAACCTTAAAATCATGAATACCATGCGAAGTCCCTAAGAAATTTTTGTAGGTAAATGATGCAAGGAGTCGGGGAATGTGAGAAAGAAGATTACTTTATGGATTTTGATGTTTCCTTGTCGTTGCTTTTACAGGGAACTGCTTCCTAATGACTGTTGGTGGATTCCAACTACTTAGACTACCCATGCTTAGCCTACAAAGTTTTGCGGCGTTATTATATCATTTGGTGATGAAGCCGGATCTTCACCAAAGGTCTAAGATGACCTCAAATAAACGTCGCCAGTTGATTTGAAGAAGATAGCTGGAATAGTTTCCTGTAAGTCCTGCACAAGGAAGCACGAATCAGAGGTCCCGGGGGTGTGACCCCAGGTAAAACACTCCGACGCTCAAGTCAGTTTGAGCCATTTCTCACTGAGAATATAATTTGGTGTGTGGAGTTAGAAAGTTCTCACAGTTCTTAGCTGAGGAGAAAATTCGATGTATTAGCTCCAGGAGATATGAAAATGTTTTTTTCCTCTCTGGTCTGCGTTAGCTTGCTTTTATTGGTTTTTTCCGCCCTCTGCCTCTGGTAGCGGATAAGACGTTTGCTTGGGGCAGAAAACCTATGACGCCGTAGGTCTGCTGATATGACTCGTAGGTCTGCGGATTGACTGGTAGGTCGGCTGATGTGATGTTGGCGTGTACAGGCTGAACAGCCCCACGTGTACTCTTTCTTTGAACTGCACTTCTGCCTGATGGTCCCATACTTGGTATAAAGCTGTGCTTGATTTCCTCGCCGAAGTGCAAAACCGAGCTTTGCTGAAGTACAATATCGAATCTGGCCGAAGTGGTCTGAAGTGTAACACTTAGGCTGAAGTTGAGGTTGAAGTTGGGTGCCGAGATGCAAACCTTGGGCATATTTTCTGATAATAAGAAGGATGCCATGGGGCACAGCCGAAGTGCAGTCAAGACTGAACTGCAATGCCTGGGTGCTGAACTGCACGAGTTATATACTTACACAATATCTGCCGTTGACTGTCGTTGATTAACAGATGATTATCTCTGGTTTATCATTTGGCAAGTTCTTGAAGTGTTGAACCATATAATGTACGCATAAATAAAATTGAATTATGAGCAATTGGTTTTGGATTTGTTAACGCAAACACATTTTTTTTTATTCTTTTCCTACGATCATGCTATGTATATGCAATTGTATAAATTGATCATATAACATAAGGGCGTTCTCGATGCACTAGCCTTCTGCGCTTACGCAAGGTCCAGGGAGGAGGCGAATCGCTTCGAGATCTGATGTATGCAGCTTTACCTTACACTTTGTGCAAGAGGCTGTTTCCGCGGCTTGAACCCATGACATCAAAGTCATCAAACAGCAATATTACTAGTTATTCTAAGGTACGGTACAGTATAATTTCCCTATACTTGCTATGTTTTGCGAAAATCTATATGTTTATGTTAATTATAACTTTAGATCATGCATGATTACATTTGATTGCATAGTTGTATGATTTTTTGTATATGTATATAAATGTGGCACAAATTCTACATATTATGCCTAATATTTGTGTGTGTCCTAAATCTATATATGTAGTGGTGATGGCCGAATCGATTTGAGAGGCCAGCAGCCTTGTGCGTGCATGATGTAAGTATGCATAATTGATATAATATGTACATATGATAACATGATTATGTATGCATATAGCGATGTATATTCTTGCATGGAATTGTGTGTATGTATGTATTGGCCAAATGCTTTGGAATCTGGGGGAGGGGGTCTGAGATTTCGGCCAGATGGGTTGGGGGTCATATGAATTGAAATTGTTGGGTTTTGAAGACTAAGTGGTATGATTTTATGTGATTTAGAGAATTAGGTTTTGGTTTTGAATTTGGACAAATTAAATTTGGGAAAACTTGGATTTTGTGTAATTTGAAGGTGAGAATAGGTTAGAAATAGGAAAACATAAATTCTGGTGGTCGGCGTCGGGGAGCAGCGGCAATGCATGAGCCACACGCACTGGCGAGTGGCTGCGTGTGGCTGCGCTGCCGCAGGCGCATGAGGGCGAGTCCGGCCTCTGATGGCTGTGATTTTTGTGACGGTGTGTTCAGAATGAGATTTTTTAGCGGCCTGAAGTGTTGGATGTGAAAAATTACGGGTGGTGAGGTATTTTGATGGAGGTTGAAGAGCGAGAAAGGTTTTGAAAGGAAATTAGGTTTTGCGGGTGTGGGGAGGGACTGGGCCAAGGGTTTGAGGGTTGGGGGTGGTTCTGGTCAGTAGGTCAGTAGGATAGGCTGAGGATGTTGGGGTGAGATGAGATGAGTTGTGTAGTGGGTTACGGGAAAAATAGGCCAAGGGAGTAGCATGTATGTATATACGTGTATATGTGCATGTATGAGCGTGGACATATATACGTGTATGCTTACACAGCTCAGATGGTGTTGTTTTGATATTTTGGATATTTTTGGCCTATTTGGATTGTTTGTTTAGAATTTTTGGTCACTGGAGGGCAATTTGGTAATTTTTATAAGTTTGACATTTTGGTCTATTTTGGTAATTGGACTAACTTTGGTATTTGGAAATAATTTTGAAAAGTTGCATTTGCATATTTTGGAAATTCATCCCTACACTTGAAATATATTATTAAGCCAGATTGGTTCCAAACAAACGGAACGTCCAGCATATTGGCTATTTTGGATATAGAGCGTCCATACATATTGGACGTCATTAGGGCATCCTGACATATTGAATATTGTGATATAGAGGGTCAGGGCATATTGACTATTTGGAGACCAATTCGTAAGTCTTACGGTATAAGTCATTTGTAGGGAAAGTGCTATAGCCATTGCATTGTTTTGGACCGTTTTAGTCGGATTTTGGATACTTTAGATTCTGGATATTTTGATATTTAGATTTGGACCGAGTTATACTCGGATTTGGATTTTAGACTTTGGACCGGCTAAATCGGATTGGAAGCTTTGGACTTTTGGACTTTGGAAATTTTAGGCATTTGACTTTGGATATTTTGGACATTGCATATTTGAAAATTTGCTTCATCGATTTTGATTTGGACTAACCTAATTGGACTTGGTTAAGTACTTTGTTGGGTCTATTTACTCTATTTGATTTTGGATGTTAGGGGTAGAATTGTAAATTTACTTACGAAGAGAAGCATACTATTATTTTATGTTGTCACTTATTTTATTACCCTTGCTTCTCCGTGTATGATCTTATGGTATGTATAGTGGGATTACTTGCTAGGCGACTTGTCGGTCATACTACATTTCTCTATTTTTTCAGATGACCAGGATTTCGAGTGGGTTTACGTCGAGGACGACTATGATAGAGAGGGTTGACTGGTCGTGGCTACTGAGGATTTTGAAGATTAGAGACATTTGGATTTTCAGTTTAGACAGTTGAGACTTAATTTTTTAGTTTTTCATTTTTCCGACATTGTAATAGATTTGACCTAGACTTTTGACATTTATTCATGATATTGATGGTTTCGAAAATTTTTATTTGATTTCCACTGACGTGTATACCTATTGTATTTGACGTTTTGTATTTTTCTTAACGAAATACGACGGATAAATCGTTTCGAATACTAGTACCTCGGGACGTATCGCTACGATTTGCCGTGGGATTTAGGTGGTGGACTGAGGGACTGATTTTTGTGTCTATGTGCACTGATTGGTTTTTGGAGAATCTAGAGAGGGACTGCGGGTAAATAGGAGCCGCCGGTTAGGGAGAAGGATGGAACATTTATTTTATTTTAAATTTTAAGATTGCCAAAGGAGATGATGTTTATTATTATTTTTTTAATTAAGGGTCAAATAGTCATTCCTTTTATATATTTTGTTTGCAAACAATTTTTTATATCATAAATTGATCTTTTATCTTCCAATCCAAATTTCGGGAGAGTTAAGGATGTTTCTCTTTTCAAAAAAAAAAGGATGTTTCTCCCAACATTTAAGGAGGTATTCAAGAATAGATCAAATATATGTGTCTGTCTGACCCCACAAAGATCCTTGGTTACTCGAAGTATTAGACAAAAACTATCTGAAAAACTAGTAGGTTTTAAACTGTCAATTTTAAAGATAAGGATTGGTCAGTATTCTTAATGAAATATGTCAGCATCCGCATGCAACATAAGGTTAGGATCTGCTGTCTAACTGTTATTCGTGTAAAAAAAAAATTTTTTTATCAAAATATAGACGTGACATTCTGTGATTGTCAGTCATCAGATTCAGACTGTGCAGCACATGACCTACATATGAGGTAAATGGACTTAGGATTGCATGTATGACTACCTCCGCTTTAAAGTTGGATATAGACACATAACTTAAGCAAAATATATATAGCAGGAAAAATATATATAGTAAGTGGCAATATGTGTAACTTATAGGTTAAAGAATAAGCTATTTTTTTTTGGTTAAAATGTGAATTGTATTAACCAAGATCAAAGCATCAAGGGATGCAACCCATACACCAAATCATGTCAAAACGTCATCCAAGGAGCAAACACAGTACTCCTTGCAATCAAAATAGCCTTAGTCTACCCTTCTACAAGTATTCAAGGCCCTATACACATGAGTTTTCAATCTATGTATCACATCCCCAGCATTAGCTTTGATACCCTCATAAAGAAATTTATTTCTGCATTGCCAAACCATGTAGACAGCCGCAGCCAGTGAGATTTTGTTAGCCTTGTTTCTAACAGCCTTCTTTCTCCATTTCTTTTGTCCCCACGCAAGGATCCTAGGGAGACATTCCAAATTCCTTGGAAGCCCCAACCATTGTGTAATTGATCTCCATATCTCCCTATTGCCCGTACAGTAAAACTAAAGAATAAGCTATTGTTAGAGTATATAGCATTATAAAGGTTTGACTTCATCAATATATGAAAGTTTTAATTTGTAAAATCGACAATTAATGAAGACATATATTTCATAGGAGAATGACAATCAAACTGATTATATAGTTGATATGAAGATAGATATTTAAAAGGAGAATGACTATCAAACTGGTAGAAAAGCAAAAGTTCCTCAAAAAACATATTGATCCTAAAATTATTCTTCCTCGGATTTCACAAATTACTTTGACTATAAAGTACTGTAGTGACATAACCTCTATTTTCTGTGCTTGTTAGAATCTAATTTACAACTTTACCTTTTCTCCTTTTGCTTTTAGGGAAATGACATTTTTTATTCTAGTTGCAAAAATCTAAATCTTTGGTATTTATTGTTTCAGTCTCATGGAGTTGTATAGAAGATATAAATCAGAAATTAAACGACTTTCTAGATTGGTAACGCGTGGCATGAACCCACATAAGATGGTCACTGCGTCAGCAACTCATTAATCTAACGAGGCCAGATAAAATGTCTCAAGCTATTACTAGTCTAGATAGCAATTATTGCACCCACACAGTGCGTGTTTCGGTTCGAGTCTTCGATCTTTTAGTTGTAATTTTTCCAATTCAAATTCAACTGAGGTATGCTCTAAGAGACATTTTTTGTTCACTTTCTGATTATGGTGTTATAATTTACTATATTAACCCTATATCATTTTTTTTTTCCAACGGACTAAATTACTCAATACACATCAACTGCCGGGCATTATCAGAAAGATGTTCAAATGTAAAGCCACCATTGTAGCACACTGAAGTAATATAATTTTTGAATCACCACTGATCTGGTAATATTATTCAACTTGGTAGTTCAAAAAACCCTTCTGATTGCACGGTGTATCTTTTATTTTATTAGCTACGTTTGTTTTTAATTATGTTGGTAAGATTTTATAAAAGATGTATATCAAACTAATGTGTTACCCAAAAAGGTTTCCTATCATGAGACGCTATAGTTTCTATATTTTCATTCTCAAGATTCAATTTCACGCCTCTAGTAAATTCAACCATTTTTCCATCTTGAATCTGATTCAATCCAACAACTACGAACATACCTAAGATAAACATTTAAAACATCTCTATCTTAAGATTCTTCTAAAGCCTTTGATCTAATAATATAACCAAAAATAGAAATTTGCATCCTCCACCTCCACTTATTGTCCTTAGATTATATCAATCTTCTTCTAAACAAGTCAATTTGTGTTAATAATTACACATGTTTCCAAAGCAAAATTAACTTAAACTTAGAGACATCTCTTTCCTTTGTCCACCTGTCGTACTTCCCAGTCAATCAATCTTATGTTAAACGATTCAATTTTGTGCTTCTAATTAGACAAGTATCCAGACCAAAATTTATTTTGAATTAATGATGTTCAGCCAGCTCTATATCATTCTCGTTGAACATCTATTTAAACATGCTATGACTAAAGTCATTGAAACATATCATGACAAGATACTCGCATTTAACATGATAATCTAACAATTCATCATGCTCCTAAACCCTAAAGAAGGTAGATGTCACGGCTCAAATCCGGTTGTGTTGCTTGCCTTACCGTATTCTTTGTTTTTACAGACAAATAGAGCCAAGTACATGTATTGATCCTTCCTTGTTGCTTGTGTTGAATTTGAAGGCAGTAATAATACTATATTTATGGATGTAAACTAGAGTGTTAATTAGATTGTAGTACTAGAACATTTGGATATATAATCGAAGTGTTGTGAATTTTTTATGTTTCAATTGATAAAGATTGTTTTAAAGGCAGAATTATTTGTCTTCTACCTTCTGAACATTGTTAGATTCAGGATTCTGATTTCCATCAGTTTACGGGTTCGAGTCCTAGAAACAGTCATTTACAAAACAAATATAGAGTAAGGTTGCGCACATCAGACCGCGAAGCGATCCGGTCCCTCTCCGAACGATAATGGTGCAGTATTAAGTTAATAACAAATGTAACTTTCATATTTGCCTCAAAATGAAAAGGGAGTTTTTTTTTTTTTTTTTTCAATTTACTCCTGATAACTTTGGGAACAAAAGCAAAAGCATTCCTGGATTCAATTTTTTCGCGAGCCTCATGTTGAAACTTGGGCTTACATGAGGTGAGGCTCATATCCACTCAAAACCTTAAGCTCTCCGAACGATAATGGTGCAGTATTAAGTTAATAACAAATGTAACTTTCATATTTGCCTCAAAATGAAAAGGGAGTTTTTTTTTTTTTCAATTTACTCCTGATAACTTTGGGAACAAAAGCAAAAGCATTCCTGGATTCAATTTTTTCGCGAGCCTCATGTTGAAACTTGGGCTTACATGAGGTGAGGCTCATATCCACTCAAAACCTTAAGGCAATGGGTGATTGTACATCATCCTCATATAAGCCATGCATTTTTTTCTCAAATTTACCAATGTGCGATTCTCAACACCCGCCCTCATGTGGCAACGTGGCTTGACATGGGCTTACATGAGGTGAGGCTCATATCCACTCAAAACCTTAAGGCAATGGGTGGTGGTACATCATCCTCATATAAGCCATGCATTTTTTTCTCAAATTACCAATGTGGGATTCTCAACACCCGCCCTCACGTGGCAACGTGGCTTGACATACACACAACGTGGCTTGACATACACACGTGCTTTACAACCCAATTACCAATGTGGGATTCTCAACACCCGCCCTCACGTGGCAACGTACCAATGTGGGATTCTCAACACCCGCCCTCACGTGGCAACGTGGCTTGACATACACACAACGTGGCTTGACATACACACGTGCCTTACAACCCAATTACCAATGTGGGATTCTCAACAACCCGCCCTCAATCACAACCACAAGCCAGACATGAACATCTGGACTTAGGTGAGGGGAAACATTAAATGGCCACATTAAATGGCCAACCATAGGCCAGGCAAGGGGTGAGTCCACATTTCAAATCTGCTCTGATATCATGTTGAAACTTGGGCTTACATGAGGTGAGGCTCATATCCACTCAAAACCTTAAGGCAATGGGTGGTGGGACATCATCCTCATATAAGCCATGCATTTTTTTCTCAAATTACCAATGTGGGATTCTCGACACCTCAAGCACAATGGTGTCGTGAATATAAGGTCATCGTGCTGGCATCCCTATGATGTGAATAAACTCTAATAATCTGACATTTAAGATATCAGATATGGCTTCCTCTTCTCTGCACAATTGACCATCACCGCCATGAGTTTCTTTGATTTCATTTTCCTTTCATCTAGAACTTGCTTTTTGATGAAAATATTTTGTATTACGGTCACCATATTGTATCCGCTGAATTCTTTCTCAGTCGATACACGCACATAGACACACACGTGTAACAACAACAACAATAATAATCATCACAAAGTCACATTCCAACACAAAATATGCTTCCAAAAGGGCTGTGTAGAGAATGTATATAAAGGGAACAACTTATCCTTGTTGTGTTTACAAATTTTTGCATTTTTCATTTGGCTTAGTCCCAAAGAGAACACCTATGTCATTGTGCTAGAATTGAAACGCAATAAGTGTTTACCCAACTTTATTGCTTCAAAACGTTTTAAGAAACTAAAATTTTATCCTCCCTTATATCTCCTCATGTAAAAACCACAATACTAAGTAATGTACAGAAATTATTTTGCAAGTTGCATGTTAATTCTTAAAGACAATCAACCTGTACAGAAAATGTTTACAAGTCATATTATGGACATATGTCGTTTCCATTTCCAATAGAGTCAATGACACATTTTTTCTTGACTTTGGAATATAATTAAAATAAAGCAAAATGACTACTAAATTGGTTGCGCTTCTTATATTATGAAGTAAAAGTTGAGCGACACAACTTGACGCAATTTTCATTATGGGTCGTCGGGAATCAACCTCTGTATGTTTCTAACACACGGGTATAGTTACGTACATCCGACCCTCTATATTCTACCATAGACGGAAACCTATAAGGCAATGGAGTAATCTTGTTGTATTATTGGACATATGTAACATTCTCCCGTGCTCTTTTCCCCTTTCTTTAATGTGCGACAAAATTAAGGAAAAGACCGACCCAAATGAAATCTAAACTATGATTCAGATCAAGTCTTACCAAATAGGTTTCGTATCAGTATCAAAGACAACAATTCATATATTCTCCTCCTCAACGTTCAAGGCTATACATTTTACACTGACGGTAAATTCATCATTCATGTTCCCAATTTATGTTCCTAAAATCATGTTATAAAACATCACCCTTTCTTGAAATTGCAGCTTCCAAATAAGTTGATTAAAAGCAGAACCTGAAATTGAAATCTAAAAGTTGTAAACTTCTTTTAAAACTAAAAAAATTATAATCTATTACACAGGGGACAGAAGCCAAGCACCAAGTGAATACAGCTGAGCAGCATATGCAATACTAGCACTACAAGAATTGGTAACATTTCCCATAATTTTACTAATTGAAAAGACAAACTTAATCCTCAGTAGGAAGAGAAGGAAATGCAGGAATAGATTTCAGAATCAACTTCCTGCCGCTCCTTCTACCAGGAGACATACCAATGTCACAATGAGGAGGAGAAACGCGCTTTCTGTTTGGCGACGAGGACTTGATGCCAGCAAGGGGTGATCCATTCCCTTGGAAACTCTCAGGCATTTCCTCCTCTGAAGCAGCTTCAAAGTGTTTATCAAACTTTGGAGGCGGTGGAATGTTCGGCTTGCCAAGTCTTTCTTGGCTTGCATATAAAGCAGAATTCTCCATATAAGGTCCTGAGCTTCTAGGTGGTTTCTTGTTTGATGATAATGGATGATGACCTAATGGCCTGATTAAAGAGTTCAGGAAAACTGATCATATGAACATTATTAGATGTCAAATCAAATCTATTTGTCTTATTTTACCTCATGAAATGAGAAGGTGTAGCTGGAGTAGAAGATTCAGGAGTCTGATTTCCATCACTTTGAATAGTTGTTTTTAGTGATTTTCCATCCTTGATATGTTTCTCCAATAAATCTATCTCATCATCTTCTAATTCAATTCTTGGGGCTATGAAAGCAGAACCTAAAAGCAAAAGGTAAATAAAATATTTTTAAAGAATCACATGACAGATGCAACTTGATCATTCAACAAAAGCATACAATGGCAACTGGAAAGCTCAGGGCATACTCACCATCCTTTCTTCCAAATGCATTTTTACACCCTTCACATCTGCAGTTGAAGGAGCATCCCACGCCCCCCTTTACACATACCAAAAAATTTCGGTCTCAGAAACAAGGCAAAGACATCAAAAAGAGAACAGGAAGAGAGGAGCACCTGATAGCATTCACAGTATTTTTTCAGGCAACCAGATTTCTTGCAGTTACATCCTCTTTTATGTCTAGCTGAAGCAGGAGTCATACTTGAGTCGTCCTGCAGTATATAAGTTACAGAAAAGCTAACTTCCGTATTTGCCTCAAAAAGGAAAAGGGAAGCATTGTTACCCCTGCTTCAGTAGGAGATTCAGAAGTCCTGATAACTTTGGGAGCAAAAGCAAGGGGATTTCGGGATTCAATTTGCTTGCGAGCCTCAAGCACAATGGTGTCATGAATAGGTTTGTTGAAGCATTCTTGACAGGAACAGGGTTCCACACAATAGACTCCAGCAGCAAAGCACTCACAGTAACTGCAGTCAAGAATTTACAGGAATTCCAAGGGGATAAAGTAAACAACAAAATCGTCCAGAATTCCAGAAAATTGACTCATTAACTGTAAGGAACTAGACAAGGTAATTTTGCACACTATGCTTGTGCCCAGATAAGTATTTATAATAAAATTGCAGTTCTGAAAGAACTAGAAATGAAAATATGAAGTTTCAATAAAAGAAAGACAATTTGTTCATGAAATTGATCCTTCAGAATTTATAAATGCTTTAAATCTGTCAGTTTATTTCATATGTATATGGTGTTCCCTGAGCAAAGATGAAAGCCTAGGTAAAATAAGATGAAATTCAGATAAGGGTGGTTAAGCTATACTTTTTCGAAAGGGATGGCAGCTACAGGCACTTGCTCATGGCGACGCGTTCAAATTTTGGTAGCAGGGTTAAATTGTGAGACTTGGAGAGATGAGGAAGCAAGGAAAAGGTCTAGCAAAAGTGAATTACTCACAGTTTTAAACACTTAGACCTCTTGCAGTTGCATCGCTTACAGGCAGGCTCGCTTTCTCCAGCAAGCTCCAACCTACGTCTGAAAATTTCATTGGGCTGTCAGAAGAAATACAAAATGAAAATAAAGTGGATTTTCTATTTCATCTTGTTTGCTCAAGAGAACATGCCTCTTCTTCCTGGGACTAGTCTGGCTCTGCCCCTCTTTCACGTTTTGTGTAGACTCATGACTTGCCTGTTCCAAAAGCAGAACTCCATTTTCAAAAGGGTGCATTTCCCTTTCTGTGGACATTGCTGCCAGACCATGATTAGAAGGTTCTTGAGTGGCCCCCAATGTGCAAAAATTAGCAGCTAAACCTGGTCTAATCACTAATCTACCAGAAACTGAAGCATCCTGCTTTACACCCTTGTACTCTTTTGTAGCTGTAGCAAGCGCATTTAAGTGCAAGCCTATACCAGATAAAATGCCCCTTGAATTGTTCATGTTGCTCTTGGGAACCAGATGCTTGTCTTTGCTAGGTGCATCTCCAGCCGGAGAAACTGAATTTGTACTTTGATCCAGATACTTTCTACGAGTTCCAGCAAGCTCATAAACAAGACACCTTCTTCTGGTGCCATGGAACAAGTCAGAAACAGGCTGAGAAAAGAAAAGAGAGAAGGAGAAACGCTTTAGCATCCAAAAGTCATTGCTAGTATACGCAAGTTCACTGAATCACACCACCAAGTATACGCTAAAATGCAGCAGGAGGTGACAGGTGGCATAAAAATGGTCATGGGAGCACAAAAGGTTTGATTGAATCACCTGCTAAAAGTGAAAGTGCCTCATACAGGGCCTTCTGGTAGTCCATGTGAAATTGCAACTCTAACTGAACAGCTATAAGTACTTGAACAAGAACATCTAAGGTTTTACTAAATTAGACAGCAATACTCCTTACATATTCCAAAGGTAAAAGGAACACCAAGAGAAAAATATTATCATAAGGACAAGCAAACAGAACTTCTCAATGGTCAGGGTAGAGTGTAATAACTTTACAAGCTCAAAAGCCCATAGGCAATGGTTTATATCAGCCATGAATGTGATTTACTAAGTTGACTGTTATCGTTTAGCGCCACATATACGAATGAAAAGCAGCAAACAACCCTTACATTAGAAGAAAAGATTTCCAAGGATTGAGGTATATTGCAAAAAGCCTGAATCTTCAACCTAATCCCAAAACTAAATATACAACGGGCAGAGAGAAATAAGTATCCTTACGGTTGATTATGAGCCAATGACAGTCATGTTGAAGCAATAGCTTCCGAAGCATGAATGTCATAGCTTAAGCAAGAAGGTTAGTTATTGACAAGAAAATGTTCAAATTATGTAATTGTCACTAGCATGTCAATGATTGAAGCAGGAGAATCCAACGATATAGTTATTGTTCCACACCTCACAGTTCACTGTCTGACCAAATTCCTGATCAGGGAAACCGTTGTCCACAGAAGAACCTGCAATGCCATTTTGTACTTCAGCAAAGTCTTTCAGGTTGCTACCATCTCCATGACGACTTGAGAAATGATCTGTTTCATTACCTTCTACATTTTCAATGGACCTCATTCTTAGCATATTTTGCATATCACTAGCAATGTCATTACCAACAGCGTCATCAGGTGGTATTCTTGACTTATCTGAGTCCATTGGTGAGTCAAAAATTAATAGATCAGCAACATCAGAGACTACAGTCCAATCACCTTCAGCATCATCTCCACTCTGGTTTATCTGGCTATTTTCCTCCATACATGATTCATCACCACATAAACCTTCTCCTGATGGCAATCCACTGAATGGAATGAGATCCTTAGAGTTAGCAGCAAATTCAGGGACCGATATTGTACTGGTAATGGGACTACTGCTTTCATAATTCAAACTTCGCACAAGCTGAACTGCAAGCTTTGGACGTTCCTCAGACTTCACAACCATTACCTGCATAAGAGAGCTCGGTTGATCAATAGTTCCCTCCTGATCACTCGAGCGATAGAAGTTTGATATTTCCCCATCTGTGATGTTTTTATTGCCATTGTCTGTAGAAAACTCTGGTTTTGAAGGATCTAATGCCTGTTGCCTAAAGAAAACAAACTGTAAGCAGATGAATGCTCAATCTAGATGACTCGGAAAAAGTAAATTCAAGTATAGAGAGTATATTACCTCCTCAGGAATCTAGATTCCTTCGATGGATTGACATGGGGTGATGTGAAAACAGACGGCACGGATGCAAAATTTAGAGCATTCAGATTCTGTGTAATGTGAGTAGATTTAACTAGCTCAATAGGGGAAAGACTGTTGAGAAAATTGAAGACGGGGGAGTCCTGCATGTAGTTTAAGAGAGCCTTCAGCATGAGAAAAAGTAACTTGAAGACATTTTCCTGTACGACACTACTATATCAACGAATAAAGGCACTGAGAAGATTTAAACATCAAATAGAACACGAATGTACTTATACACAATTGGCTAACTACCTGAAAAACAATCAAATCACAAAACACACAGGCTGCATCCACCCCAACAGTAATTAAAAAGGAAAAGAGGAAATTAATGCATCATGCTGAAAATTACTAAACATTCATTCTTGTTTCAGAAAATATACGCCGGATTGCAAACTAAGTGCAACAACAACAACATTACTCCATTGACTTAGAGGCTCCTGCCTATAGCAGGGTATGAGAAGGTCGGATGTAAGCAACCATACCCATGTATGGGAGGGTCGGATTGCAAACTAAATGAACTTTCCAACAACAGCCATGTCCATAAGAGAGCCCCTAAGAATGAAATACATTTGGCTCACCAGTGAAATATGATTCACGAACATAAGCAACACACTTAGGACACAGCATATGAAGTAAACTAACATCCAGAAAATCGCTTTTACCACAGCATTAACAATGGGGCACAGTTATAAATAGAGATAAATTAACAGAACCCACCACTGTAAAGTTTTGGACAAGGAAACTTCATTTATCCCTGAAATCAAAATTGTAAATTGACAAGGAAAACCAAAAAGCAATGCAAAATTATGGATCCCACGACTAGAAACCAAAAAAAACGTAACTCATAAAACAGACCCCTTCGAACTTCAGATCCAGCTATACAGTCACGAAAAACTCGAATCATTTGAAATCTACAGATTAAATATATCCCGAGTGAAATAATTGATCCATATAGCCATAGTGAAAAAAAGGCTCGAGTGTTGTTGTTGTAGTATTGAACTCTTACATATTCCACTTCTGAAATTGTTTCCACTATCAAACTACCACATATCCAACAACAGTTTCATAAACAAAAGACCAAACAAAAAATAAAGAAACCCACTTAACATAGGAACAAAAGATAAACTCCATTATTCATAAATCTTAATACTCCACCAATAGACTAAATCTAAAGAAGGCATTGTATCAAACATCAAGATTCAGGAAGAAAGAAAATTGACCTCAAATTGTGAGGTTGGAGTAGTAATCTGGGCCTTGCCTTTATCCGGAGTATCCATAACTATAACCTCTTTATAGTTATCCCCATCTTTCACTTCACTCTCTTCTTCTCTATTCTCCCCCATATTCACCCCTTCTCTACAAAGTTACAATCTTTATGGACATATTCTACATCTGTGTCTTCATAGTCCGGAACGCAAAGTTTTCCCTCTCTACATGAATAATTGGACGAATTTGTGGAAGCGGGAAGCTCCCATCTTTGTCTCTTTGTTTGGTATACTTTAGATAAAGAAAAGAGATATCTTCAATGGCTGACCCTACTGGCACACGAACCTATTGACTTAGTTTAGACAAAACAATAATGCAAATTGAGAGGGAAATTTTTGGAAAAAGTAACGGACACTATTGCTAACATTACCAAATTACCCCACTAGTGTTTGTGATTTTCTATTTTTATTCTGTGATTTACTTGGGCACACAGGCGAAATCCGGGCCACCGTACCAACTTTAAAAAGTATTATGAATTATGTAAATTAGAAGTCCAACAATCTTTTAGCTTGCATGAAGAAGATTGGATGAAGACTTTTACAGTATCTCATATAATGTGTCATATGCATACAAGGTCTTCGGCCTAGTATGATGTGATTTACTGATTTCAACAAGTATTATCTTACTACACCTGGCACGCAGTAACTATGTGTGCTTTCTACTAGTTGACTGTGTCAAAGACACTCCATGAATAGCGATAAACCGGATTTGGCTTTTAAATTTCAGTTACAGTCTAGTCCCGTTGACCTTGGCACCCATGTTTTTCTTTCTTTTTTTTTTGACAAAACCTTGACAACCTTGTTGCTTCATGTATTAAATGGTCTAAATCTATCCGGAAAAAACACTTATCCGATCATTATTACATATTTACTCTCGCTGTCGCACGTTTTTATTTTTACTCCTCCCAGACATCGTCGTCATCAATCATACCCAATATATTCAAACGACAGCAAAAGCTGTCGCTAGAGCCTGAGGAGGGTAAGTGGCAGACAAACAATACCTATATCCCAAGGCATAGAGAGTTTGTTTCCAGTGAGACCACCGGCTCTATATGTACCTGCATAAATGTCACAATAATAGGAATATGATGTGCTAGTATGTTAGTGAAAGAATTTATGAAATACAAAGAGGAGGCTGTCGATATTAAAATACTCATAATGTGTATACTTACATATAATGCAAAACAACGGCAAAACATAAACAAACAATTGCAAAGTCAACTAGATAGTGTCTACGCCTATCTACATCCCTAGATATACTCTAAAGTTTCCCTATATCTGGCATATACCACGTTTACCTTAATCATATGTCTCCATGAATTCCTATCCTGGATCATGTCCTCATAGAAGTGCAAATATAATAGGTCGTGTCTAATCCGCTTATCCCAAGTTAGTTTGGGCCTGCCTTTACTCCTGTTCTCCTCTATAATGAGGCTTTCAATTGCTCTGACAAACGCCGTTGTCTGTCTCCGCTTGGTATGCCCAAACCATCTCAGTCTTCTTTCCCTTATTTTATTTGTTATACTAGTCACCCCTAACCTTTCTCGAAACACCTCATTTCTGATCCGGTCTAGCCTTGTATGCTCACACATCCACCTCAACATCCTCATCTATGCCGCTTCTATCTTTTGCGATTGTAACTTCTTGATGGGCCAGCAATCTGTCTCATATAGTATTGTCGGTCGCACTGCCACCCTGTGAAATCTTCCCTTTAATTTAGTTGGAAAACTATTGTCACACAGCACCCTTGAGGCCGTCCTCCATCTACACCAGCCTGCTTGAACTCGGTGTGATACGTCACTATCTATGTCCACATCCTGCTGTACAAATGATCCTAGGTACTTGAACTTACTTACCTGTGGTACCACTTGACCATCGATGGTGAGCTGACTATTCTCATCGTCGGCTACGCCGCTGAAGTCGCAGTGCAGATACTCGGTCTTAGAACAGCTAATCCTTAAGCCTTTTCTCTCTAAAACACATCTCCACCACTCTAGTCTCATATTCAGGGTATGGTTACTCTCTGCAACCAATACAATATCGTCAGCAAAAAGCACACACCACGGAACTGTCTCCTGTATCGTATTTGACAACTCGTCAAGGATAATTGCAAAAAGAAATGGGCTCCACGCAGATCTTTGATGGAGGCATACCTCCACCGAGAAGAAGTCCGTATTCCCCACAATCGTACACACGGTTGTTTTCGTCCTAGCATACATATCTTTAATTATTTCTATATACTTCGTATGAATCTCTCTTGCATCCAGGCTATCTCAGATCAGGCTACGTGGCACACTATCATACGCTTTTTCAAGATCGATGAAAACCATATGTAGATCGCACTTATTCTCCCTATACTTCTCCATTAATCTCCTTAGGATGTGTATTGCTTCCGTAGTTGACCTTCTTGGCATAAAATCAAATTGGTTCACTGTAACATGAGTTTCTCTCCTAATTATAGTGTCGATTACTCTCTTCTATAAATTCATGGTATGGCTTAGCAACTTAATCCCTCAGTAGTTCACACAACACTGTGCGTCTCCTTTGTTCTTATATAGGGGGGTCACGACACTCTTTCTCCACTCATCTGGCATCTTCCTTGTTTTGTAAATAAGATTGAATAGAGTAGTTAGTCATTGAACCCCTTCCTCTCCCAAATACTTCCACGCCTCAATGGGTATGTTATCTAGGCTAACTGCTTTAGCTCTTCCCATCTTCTTCAGTGCTATCATCACCTCTCCTTATGTGATGCTTCGACAGTCGAAGTTATTATGTTGTCGTTGTTGGTTAGCGTTGCTTTCTCTTTCTTCGTGGACGCACTCCCGCCATTGAAAAGATTGTGAAAGTATGTTTGCCATTTCCACTTGATGTCTTGTGGTTTGTTTAACACATGTCCATCTTCTCCCTTTATGAACTTCCTGCCTCCTAGGTCTTACCTTTTTCGATCCCTAGCTTTGGCAATCTTGCGAACTTCTTCACCATCTCCACTCATCCTCTTCCTCAATGTAAGTGTACTCATAGTTTCTCTCATATGTGAAAATGGTAAGTGGTGGTGTAAGCAAAAATACGTGCTCAGTAAATACTAAGTGCCTTTTGTGGGATCATGTATGACGGGAAAGAAGTTTTGAAATTGTATTAACTTTCTAAAAATAAAATGAAACAAAACATCAAGTTTCTCATATTTAAATACTACACATAATACTTTTACTTTTTAGCTTTTAATTGACTTATAGCATTTGTGAGAGTACTCAATCTATAAGAACTCATCTAGATAGGCTCATGAATCCCCACCATAAAACAAGGACATGGGGCTAAACCTTAGAACGCTCTAACATCATGCTCCAATGTAAAAAGCTGGCTGGAAAACTCAAACACCCACATGTAATTGACAAGATTTGAACTAAGGATATAATCTATCACCGAGCAATCTTAATATTAAATGATAATATACTATGCTAACTTGCTACAATGGATGCAAATAAACAAGTTAAATGATCTATGATATTTTTCCCGTATATTTAATATGACAATAATTATAGGACTCCTCCGAAATAGATGAATAAATGACCGACAAATACACTTCAGTAAACTCAAATATTAAATCCTTCTGCAATTTCTCCATTTCCATAACTCGAAGGAGACTACACCATCTGTGTTTTGTCCCTTTTGTAATTTATCTGTGTTCTCAGAGCATATACTACTCTATCTTAATTGATGTTTTGGAGACTAAAGAGAAAAAGGAGAAAAAAAATGTTCTGATTCAAATCTGCGTATTTTTAGTTGTAATATTTCATTTCAAACTCAGTTATGTCATAGAGGCCAATATCAAACTAAGGCTCGTTTCTGGTTACAAAGTCATCACGAGTTAGTGGATAATAATATTACGGATGATCGATATATATATATGTATATATATATATGTATATATATATACTTTTATAGTAAACACACTTTCTTATTTAATATCAATTAGTGGTAAGATAAAATCAATTATGTAAAAATGACAAACGTATGTATTTATGAAAAAAGGTATCTATTTATCATTGATCTAACAAAATATATAGCTTATGGTGATGACTGTTACAACTTACATACTGAGAGTCATTTAATCTACCTACAATCAGTGAACCTACCTACTAATTAGTGGTTATAAAGACAATTAATTTCCAACGCCGTCTACCTAAGATGGAAAATGACCACAACTCAAGAAAATTATGGCGGCTGACTACTTCAAAGATAAAAGTAATTAGGCGGGACATGGATTGTATTAGAAGATTCATATATAATTTCTATCTTGAAAATATTATCTTAGTTTGAGTTTTTAACGTATTTTACGATTAAAAAATCAACTACAACTATAGTTTTGAGACGAAGATCATATATAGTAAATAAAAGTTTCTCTTCGCACTTGTATAAAGGTACGAGAACATATGTATTTTTCCATTTGCTTCTTTTCTTTTGTGTACTAATATATTTATAAGATATACAGTTAAGGGGACGTTAGCATATTGATTCATATTAATGTTATAAGATTATTTCATCTACCCAAAAATGTAACAATTCTTCGTTTTATAGTGGTATAACTCAAGAAAAAAAAATCCATATACACTTTAAATAATCAGACAGTGCTTGTGTTTTATGAAACTTTCCAATAACTAATGCACTCTGTTTGTACACAATGACAACTTGAATAATAGGACAAACTTCAAAAATAAATTCAGTAACTGCTGACTAGGGCCGAAAATCGTATTTAATTATTTATACTCCTCACCACATCTAGCCTCACCATCCCTGCTGTCACGTGTCGAACGATGACACTAAGGTGAAGATGAGGATGGTGAGAAGATCCCGTCCCCTTTATGAACGGTGTGATATTGGCAGTGTTTCATTTTCTAGTTTAATATAGTACAAATCATCACTTGACACAAATACATTATATATATACCAAAAAATCGTTTATGGTGTTTTAGTCTTCCGCATTTGCACAGAGTTCAGAAAGGGGCCAGATCGTTTCTCGATCTGATGTACGCAGCTTTACCCTAGACTTTATGCAAGAGGTTGTTTCTGCGGCTCGAATCCGTAACCCCAAAATTACGAAACAACAACCTTACCAGTTGTTACAAGGCATACCCTAGCATTATATATATACTATAATACATAAAGATAGACCAACACAGAATAAAGCACTATATAATTTAAAGATAATAGACTATGTGACAACAAAACTCGACAAACATTTGAACCAAAAACTTTTTCGTCTTGCCAATGAGAATCGTTATCTGGAAGGAAAAGATGAAATCCTTCATCTCGTGAGTCTCCGTTACCTTAACCCCAAAGAACATGGGTTGAGGATGTAAATGCTCTAGAGTTTGTACGTTAATTGCTTCCAAGATGCAAGACAAAAGTTAGAGAGAAACATCATTTCAATATAATAAAAACGACAGTTCTGTATAATCAATGTGACAAGGGAAATATATTTTATGTTATTTTAAGAGCAAGCAAAAAAGGCGCTTCCATCCTTAAGCATCCACCATGAATCCTGAGATGTGTATAGAACAATTTTAAATCTTGAGGTTAACTATCCTGTTCTTCGAGGTATCCGCAAATTGACGATCGAGAATTAATCTAGATGTGGACATGGCTTAAAAGTGCCGCCCACAGTTGGGACCCATCTAGGACACCTCGTGGTGAAAACCAAAACAAAAAACGTCTTCGATACATTAAGCTTCTGTATATGCGTAGGATCCAGGGAGGATCCAGATCGCTTCGCGTTCTGATGTGCGCAACCTTAACCTGTACTTTTTTTGTGTAAGATGCTGTTTCTATGGCTTGGACTCGTGACGTTAACGTCATATAGCAGCAACGTTATCAGTTGTTAAAAGTCTCCTCTTTTTATTTTAAGAGTAAGTAAAAATATCTAATAGCAAAATAAAATAGTGACACGGTAAGATTTACACACAAAGCTAGGAAGGTGGAGATTAGCTAGTCATATAAAAACCCACCTATTCTTTTGTACATTTAATTGATTAAAGAATAATTGGTTTAAAAATATTTTAAATTCAATCTGCTGCTACAAATATTGTCAATTCTTAGATCTTGCAAAATTATTGTCCAAATTAAACTACCTTCATAATTTGCTTCTGAAAAAAAGAGAAATGTCACCCCGAGGAAGTAAAGTCCCAAGTTGGAAATTTTATTCTTTTCAAATGTTATTAGTAGATTTACTATTAAATTGGTCAGATACAAACAAATAAGAAGAAAATAAGGAAAAATAACTTTGACCTCGTCATTACACCCATGAACTACTTTTCCTTTGTGAAAATGCCAAAGAATATCGATTTAATATTCTTTTTAGGCCTAGGAAATAATAGCTTTATAGAAGAATCAACCTTAGCCACAACCCGTCTTCTGCTATCTATTCCAAAGCAAAAGACAGCAGGAAGACGATTAACACGTGCTATTGCATTAATAAATTGTTTTGGACCACAAAAAAGAATAGGGCATATTATTTGTGCACAAGAATAATTCCTTGGATATATTTTTCATTTACATATTATGGATATATATATATGTGTGTATTTACTCACACGTGTTAGAATGTTACTTTGGCATCTGACATAAAGAAATAGGGAGAATATGTAAAATGCATTTTATTCACACATTATATTATTCTTTTATTAATCCATGTCAAGTGTACGCCGAAATAGTACGTATTTTTAAGACATTGCCCAAGTTTAAATCAAAAGTAAAACATCATAACTATAATAAGAAAATGATTATTAAAATCACCAGAGCGGACACTTAAACTACCACTCTGCACAAAGATATAGCGAAAATTATTCGTCTACACACTTGCCGGTATTGTTATTATTCAATTTTTTCGCTCGTTTACCTTCTCACAATAAGAAAGAAATAATTTTTGCATAAAATAACGGTTTATTATGAAAGAGATATACTGTCATATCAAAGAGCATGGCATGATAATTAATTAAATACTAAATTGAATATTTTATATTACTTATATTTAGAATTTAATATATATAATTGATCAAGTCAGAAAATTTAAAGCAAATACATTTAACATAATTACAATGGATTATAATATGGTTTCAAAAGGCACCTTAATGATAAACCCAGACATAATAAAACTGAAAGATTTTATAGTATTCCTAGAGGCATGTAATAAGGATTTATTACATGCCTCTAAAGAGATTGATGATTGGTAATTACACAAGACCTATATATCTCTACAAATTCGATTGATTATATACATCTACAAATTCGATTTATTGAGAGTAACTATCCATACTTATCTGGGAGTATAGTAAAACTTCTTAATACAACTAAGTTGGCTATTGTCCTTGTTATAGTTGTCGGGAAAAAGCAAAAAATAATATAATTTTAATAAAAAATACACAATTGTGGTAAGAATTGATAAACTCTTCATACAATAATTACACTTTTGTCAAAAAAACGTCCTAGGTGACATGTGTCTTTTTTAACAAAGACATCTCATGACAAGAAATTAGGATATCGATGACAAAACAGCTGCATACAAGATGTCAATATCAAACAGACACCTTGAGTGGTGGCTGCATTCTGTTGTCGGTTGGGGAGGAGAACAAAGGGGAGCCAGTTTTTGAGATTAGCAAGTACATTTGGTCATTGTAAGAAAATACAGACGGCTGGTGGAAAACCTCCGTCGTTGTTGTGGTGGTTGTCTTGAGAGAACAAAAGCTAGATTTATGAGAGGAGAGATTTTGTTGTTGGATAAGGAGGAGTGGGGTGATGGTGCTGGATTACTGTTGACCGCAAAAGTGGATTGGTGGTAGGAATTTGATTGTGGTGTACGGTGGTGAGAGTAGAGGAAGAAGGGAGCGGAGGATTGGAGCATTGATTTTTCAAGGAGCTAGAAGTAGTCAAAGTTGTTATTTGCAGCCACCTATATTGGTAGAATGACGGGGGCGACGCTGGAGATGAAATAAGGAGGTGGTGGAGTTGAGCTGGAGGAAATGGTGGTACGATAAAGGGAGGTATGAGGAGCAGTAGAGAAGAGAGGTGGTGGTGTATGGATTTGGCCGACTGGTAATTACAAGACGGTGAAAGCCTTCCGGTGACTAAGGTGGTATTTGACCATTTTGTCATCGACGTCACAGTTTCTTGTCATGATATGTCTTTGTTAAAAAGTTCCATATCGCCTATGACGTTTTTCACAAAAACGACCTTATTGTATGAGAGATTTTTCCAATTCGTACTACAATCGTATATTTTTTTTTACTAAAATTATATTATTTTTGACCTTTTCTCTATAGTTGCCATTTTGAAGACTATGGACCAAACCATTCAATTCCCCTTGGGAATTAGATTTGATTGTTGAGATAATTATCTTTACCCTTTTAAAGTTTAAAATAATTTTCGATGTCCCCCGTTGTGTTTGGAAATAAACATTTACTTTGGTAAAAAGGTAACTATCAATTTTTTACTAAAATTAATAAAACTTATCCAAAACACCATATTACCAACACCTTCTGCGGCCTCTCTCCACTTCTTTACGAGTCATTGAATTGACATACCTCTTCTACTTCTCCAAACTAATACACCCATCTTTGCCAATGAATCCATCTCTCCCTCAACCTATTTTCCTATTCACAATCTCTGTCATCAACCTTCTCCAATTGTGTAATGATACTTTGTAAAGGCAATAGAAATAAAAATAGAGGTAAATTGGAGTTTAAAAAAACAAGAATAACTTGACACATGACCACATAGATCGATCGATGTACACATCGATCGATCGATGTAGTTGACATGGATCGATCCAAGTGGTCTGGAAATGAAGCTAAGCATTCTGTTGGACATAGATTGATCACATAGATCGATCGATGTCATATAGATCGATGACTTCGATCGATCGATGTATCATGGGTGCAAAGTTGGAGCTCACTGTCCAACATAGATCGATCACATTGATCGATCGATGTGGACTTCGATATATCGAAGTGGTCTGGCTAAAATTCTGGAACTTACTCTGAGACATCGATCGCCAACAGAAGTGATTTTTCATCTATAATCGCAACTTATGCACTAATGGACATATCCAATCACCAGACAACGACTAGAAACATCTGAAATGAAGTTCAAGAGTCTATAAAAAGGCCATTGCAACACATTTCAAGACATCTTGATATCAAGTTTATTCTAGCATTCAAAGTTCTTCTTTCTACGTCAAAAACACTCTCATTTGAAAGTTCATTTGGTTTCTCTCCTTATTGCTGATGTTAGAAACTTGTTGGATATTGTATCATAGGAGGAAACTTGTCTATAAACCTACAGCAACTAGGCAACTAGTGGGAGCAAATATTTTTTACGGAAAGTTTGATACACGGCTCAAGCCATCAACAATCACTACTTCTACTCTTTGTTCTTTCATAGATTGTTTTTCTAACAAATCCCTCCTCCGTCCCCTTCTTTTTATACAGTAGTAACAACCAAGAAAAAAATTACGGAAATAAGGTCAAAAATTGCAGAAACCATGAGAATGAGAATGAAGTAGAAGGTTGAAGTTTAGAAAATAAAGCTATCAACAAGGATTTGAATCAAGTAATGATGTAGACTTTCTCAAATTTTGACGCTACAGAGCGAAATTTATTTATTAACATGGAAATATCGAACGGAGTAAACCAATTTGTCAAAGAGCATTCATCAATTTCATTCACGCGCCCACACTTTAATAAGAAAGTACAAGCTTAACTTTTAAAATAATAAAGGAGATAAGAGGAAAAAGGAGCAGTAAGACTGACCGGGAGGGGGTGGAGGGTGGCGGCCTGCTGGGGGAGAGGGGGAAATTGAAGTACTGGCAAAGCAAAGTATAGGGAGGAGGAGGATGGTTGGCCGTTGAAGAAGGGGAATTGAATGTGGTATTAGAGAAACCAATTGATCCATGGATGTGTCCTTCAGTTACTTCACCTACGATACACTTGTGACGAGATCATCCGACGTGCGACAAGATTAGTGCTAGCTAATTGTTATACCCATTCTATTGATAGTGTTGATATTAATACTTAGATATGTTTTGCATTAGGTAGCTTGTATACTGTAAACTCTCCTCTTTTATATTTCAATAAAAGATCCCGCTAAAAATTAAGTATTTTAAAGTAAAGTTACTGATTTGTAATCTTGCGGTCACGAGTTCGAATTATAGAAACAGTTTCTTTTACAGTGTAGAATAAGACTGCGCACAGCCCTAGACAAACACAGTCTATACAACAAGAACGCCCTTTAATGGATTTAAAGGAGTTTAGTGTAATTTTCAAAGATAAGGAGCACTATGAAAATGTATTTCTAAACTCAAAAGGTAAAGGTAGTTATCCTTGATTGTATAATAATCTGTGCATCCCCCATAGTTGTACTTGTAGGTACAACGTCATTTACACAAAAAAGAAAAACAAAAAGAAGAAGAAAGGTACACGTCATTGGTGCTGGAAGTACATGCACGGAACGGTACATATGTTCTCCTTTCTTTGCTTCGTCGTCTTTTTCGAAAATCGTTAGTCAAATAGTATATTTTCGGATTTGTTAATGTTCTCCTTTCTTCCGCTGAAATACCACAACCCCTCTGTCTAAATTTTTTATGTAAGTTTGGATTATGGATTTGCCGGTTTAGTAAAAAATTCTGGAAAATTTCTAGTTATGGGACTACTATATAGGGTTTTCATTTTGGCATCTGGCTTTCTTGGATAATTAGGCCGTGAATCCTTTTTTCTTTTCTTTAATGGCTTAGGATAGCTGATTGTTTACTTGAGAATTTTGGCTGTTTCTGTTTGCCTTTGGGGTTACCAAAATGCATTTTATTTTCTAGTCTCCATTGTGGAAGAGATAATATATATATATTTTTTCTCCTAGCAACATTAGGGTTTTAATTAATTGAAAATCACTGGTTTCCTTATCCCAATTTGTTTTTAACTTTTTTTAGCATAATCGAGTATTCCAAGGGCCCGTTATTTCCTTTGTCAATGTCAGAATTGGGTCGCTCTTTTCTATTTTAATATAATAAGCAAAAAATATCTAGAGACAATTCTGTTCTGAATACGGATAGTCCTTTTCTTTGGTCTGTAAAGATGCATTCTTTTTGTCAATTATTGCCAATTGGTGAAAAATTGACGATCTGATATATATATTTTAACGACTAGTTCCCTATATGTGTGAGTGTAAGGATTTCTTTCTTAGTTTTGTTGGTCTGCTTTGACGATTTCCAAGTTTTTTAGTGTTTGAACTTTGGGTGTTAAGGAATTTCTTGGTTTGTTTTTCAATTATGGATATGAAGGCGAGCCATGAAGGTGGGGTTTCTGTGGATGGTGAGAATTTTGGGTATGAGAATGGAAGCATAAGCTCCAAGTTGAAGGGTGCAGGAAGCTTTAGTGCCAGAGAGATGATTTTCCGGGCTGATAAAATTGATCTCAAGGATTTGGATGTTCAGTTGGAGAATCATTTGAGCCGTGTGTGGTCAAAAGCTGTGGTGAATAATCAAAAGCCAGCAGAAGTTTGGGAGATCGACCCCTCCAAGCTGGTGATTCGGTATCTTGTAGCTCAGGGTACATATGGTACTGTTTATCGGGCCACTTATGATGATCAAGATGTTGCAGGTGAGTGATTTGGAATACTTGTGTTTTCTAGCTTCTTTTATTATCAGAACTATTAATTCTCCTGATTGCTGCAATAGTCTTTTTATTTTTTATTTTATTTTTGAATAGTTCGAAATTTTGCCTCCTTTTGCTTTAAAGTCCCTTCTCTCTTGTTAATGTTAGCTAGAGCATATATGAGCTTTCATGACATGGTCACTTGTGGAGAATGCCTGATCATTATCTCAGTCTCTGATGTTCTACTATGCGTTTTAGAGAAGTTAGTAATTTGATAATTGAATCTAAAGTAGAAGTGAGATTACTATAATCAAACTCTGTCTGTTGACAAAAGGTTTGTATCGTCTGTTTTCCATGTAAAGGCTATCCAATTATCAGGTAGAATCCTGTGTTACAGTTAAAAATGGACTAATTTGATTACTATAAGACGCTTTGCACTCGTACTTCTGGAGTGGGGTGTTGTGTGTTTCATCACTCAGTATTATGTCAGTGGTAGGTCATTGAAATACAGGTTAGTGGTAGGTCATTGAAATACAGGTTACTGGTGGGTCTTTGAAACACTGACAATTCTCTAATTGAAAGCACTAGCGAAGCTTTAAAAATTCAAGTATCAATTGTTACCATTGCATTTTCATTTAGTCAGGGCATAGACTTGCTAAAGTTGCCATTTGAGTATGTGCTGGAATAAATGTATAGACGGAACTGTTTAGAATGAAAAAGGACAAGTTTTGCTTAATGTCGCCTCAGGAGCTTATTTGATTTGCATTTCCTCTCACTCTAAGTGCTTTCTTCATAATGCAGTCAAGGTGTTAGACTGGGGAGAGGATGGGATGGCAACAGTTGCTGAAACTGCTGCTCTGAGAGCATCATTTCGGCAGGAGGTTGCTGTTTGGCACCAGCTTGACCATCCAAATGTTACAAAAGTACGACCTGTTTCCTTGATTTTTGGTTTTTTTACCAACATTTTTGTGATAATTTCCTTTTGTCTGCCTCGTGTGTGTTTCATAATGGAGAAGAGAGAGAGAGAGAGGGGTGTGTGTGTGTAAGTTTTGAATCTCTCTTGGCTTTTTTATGCTAGAGATTTCCTGTATCGGCATGTTTAATATGTCCTAGCGTGTTTGCAGTTTGTGGGTGCATCCATGGGTACTACAAATCTTAAGATCCCTTCAAAGAACCCTTCTGAAGGCTACAGCAACTTTCCATCTAGGGCATGTTGTGTGGTCGTGGAATTCCTTCCTGGAGGAACATTGAAGAGCTTCTTAT
>AP025050.1:9025110-9180565 GCA_036186865.1 Eustoma russellianum
CTGTTTTCCATGTAAAGGCTATCCAATTATCAGGTAGAATCCTGTGTTACAGTTAAAAATGGACTAATTTGATTACTATAAGACGCTTTGCACTCGTACTTCTGGAGTGGGGTGTTGTGTGTTTCATCACTCAGTATTATGTCAGTGGTAGGTCATTGAAATACAGGTTAGTGGTAGGTCATTGAAATACAGGTTACTGGTGGGTCTTTGAAACACTGACAATTCTCTAATTGAAAGCACTAGCGAAGCTTTAAAAATTCAAGTATCAATTGTTACCATTGCATTTTCATTTAGTCAGGGCATAGACTTGCTAAAGTTGCCATTTGAGTATGTGCTGGAATAAATGTATAGACGGAACTGTTTAGAATGAAAAAGGACAAGTTTTGCTTAATGTCGCCTCAGGAGCTTATTTGATTTGCATTTCCTCTCACTCTAAGTGCTTTCTTCATAATGCAGTCAAGGTGTTAGACTGGGGAGAGGATGGGATGGCAACAGTTGCTGAAACTGCTGCTCTGAGAGCATCATTTCGGCAGGAGGTTGCTGTTTGGCACCAGCTTGACCATCCAAATGTTACAAAAGTACGACCTGTTTCCTTGATTTTTGGTTTTTTTACCAACATTTTTGTGATAATTTCCTTTTGTCTGCCTCGTGTGTGTTTCATAATGGAGAAGAGAGAGAGAGAGAGGGGTGTGTGTGTGTAAGTTTTGAATCTCTCTTGGCTTTTTTATGCTAGAGATTTCCTGTATCGGCATGTTTAATATGTCCTAGCGTGTTTGCAGTTTGTGGGTGCATCCATGGGTACTACAAATCTTAAGATCCCTTCAAAGAACCCTTCTGAAGGCTACAGCAACTTTCCATCTAGGGCATGTTGTGTGGTCGTGGAATTCCTTCCTGGAGGAACATTGAAGAGCTTCTTATACAAAAACAGGAAAAAGAAACTTGCTTTTAAAGTTGTAATTCAGCTTGCTCTAGATCTAGCAAGGGGGTGAGTTCTCATTTAGATTGCATATTTATGATAAGTATTCATTCGGAGAATAACCCTTTTCTTGCTGCCCAGGTTGAGCTATCTTCACTCGAAAAAGATTGTACACCGTGATGTCAAAGCTGAAAATATGTTGCTAGATTCTCTTAGAAGTTTGAAAATAGCAGATTTTGGTGTTGCTCGTGTTGAATCCCAGAATCCACAAGACATGACTGGTGAAACGGGAACGTTGGGGTACATGGCACCTGAGGTAGAAATATTTCTTCTAACCAGAATTTGGCTTATTTATTATTCAGGTTTGTTGTTAGGAGTATTCTATTAAATGCAGATATCCTTTTGACAGAAAGTTTTCCGTGCCAATTTTCTTACCTAAAACAAGTAGTGACGACAGAGGCCCCTTCAGATGTCTGTGTGTGTGCTTTTGGCAATTGTGTCGGGGTGGGGGGTGGGTGGGTTCGTATGAGAGGATCATGCTCCATTTCTATTGTTTTGGTTTATATACCGTGTTTGTTTGACCACCTGCTGCAAATTTAACTCAGGTCACTGACTTCTATGGAGCTCTTTTTCAGTTTTCCGTAATATTACATCTTGTGGGAAACTATAGCTATTTCATTATTGTCTTTCCACATGGTGAGTAGTGGGTAGAATCCTAAAACTAAGCATGTTTAGCTTACCATATTTTCTTGCATAGTTAGTGCTTGGTTCGTTAGTAAACGGTCAATGTATTTGTTCTTTGTAATTGTTAACTAAACTTGCTTGTGCTCGACACTTCTTATTTTGTGTCGGTCTTTCTGTCTACTCCTTGTCTTGTTTCACACCTTAATCCATACAGCTGTTTTGTACCAAGTCATGGTCAGTAGTTAATGCAAAAAGGGTTGGTAAGAGTGAATATGCTTCAGTAATGTAGGACATGTTCTCAATTAATGCAACTTGATGTATATGATATGCATTCTGTGTAAAATATGAAAGCCGCGCGCTTGTTTCTGAGAACTAATCAGATATCTCTTTAGGTTCTTGATGGCAAGCCATATAACAGAAAATGTGATGTCTATAGTTTCGGAGTTTGCTTATGGGAAATCTACTGCTGTGACCTGCCTTATACGGACCTTAGCTTTGCCGAAGTTTCTTCAGCTGTTGTTAGACAGGTGGGTTGTTTATTATTTAGGCACAAGCATTTCCCAAATTTCTTTTGGATATATGTTTGCAACTGAAAGTGCAAATCCTACATCATGGCCTGTGTGGACTTGAACATAGCGCTTTTGTTTTGTCTCTACAGAATCTGAGGCCAGATATCCCGCGATGTTGTCCTAGTTCTTTTGCCCATGTTATGAAGAAGTGTTGGGACGCGAATCCAGAAAAGCGGCCTGAGATGGATGAAGTCGTGAGGTTGTTAGAAGGGATTGACACTAGTAAAGGGGGCGGTATGATACCCGAGGATGAGGCTCGTAGCTGTTTCTGCTTTGCTCCAACTCGGGGTCCATAAATTTAATTCTTTTCTCCCGCACACTTCTACATATGTTATAACAAATTCATCATTTACATCTCTTGGGGTGCCATCAAACATTTTCATATTCTATGTCAGACTCTCTTGTAATTATATTATATGTTATTACTTCGCATGTTGTTTCTGCTTGTCCTTTTCTTTTTCTTTTGGGTTTTGTTTTACTTTTCATTTCGAGGAAAGCAAACAGAGAGTTAAACTCTTGAGTCTTGAATTTGGGTTTTTTTTTTTTTGGGGGGGGGGGGGGAGAGGGGGGGGTGGGGGGAAGGGGGAAAAATGTCATGTTCATGTATGAAGTGTACCGTCGGATCGTATGTACAAAAAGCTTGTGAAGAGCTTCAGAAGAAGGGATTGGGTGAAGAGAAAGCACGTATGGAAAAGCTAATGCAACAGCCTAAGGCACAAGGATCTGTTAGCTTGCAAGACAGGACTTGATGAAGTTCCTATCTAAAACTGTTTCACAGGTTTGCAGAAAATTTCCCTGCTGTGAGAGAGACACCTATTTTTAAGAAAAGAGAGAGATTCAGCACATCTTGGGGTTCGACGTTTGTGAATGGTTATGTGAATTGATCAAAAATCAACTGTATTATTGGGTTATTGGGACTTTTCCCTGAACTTTTGGTGATATTCTGGAAACAGTTGTAACACCACAGCGCAAGTCCAAATTGAGGAGTCAGCTATCAACGGTGCCTGTTGTCCATGGAAATGGTTTAGTCTGCATTTTCTTTCTTTATCTAACAACAACATTAACCCATTGTCTTAAAGGCTCCCACCGATAGCAAGTAAGGAAGGTCGGATGCACGTAATCTTATTCATGTTGAATCACACAGAGATTGTTTTCGAACTATCCATAATGAAACTTGCGTTAGTATTGTCTCGTTCGACTGTAACTTCACAATGCAAGAAATGCAACTAAATTATTGAGTTATTTTGTTCGATCCCATCCTATTCCAGTATCAAATAAAATTGTATTTTGAAACAATTTTCTTTCTGTACCCGTTGGGAATAAGAAATTTTCCTACTTCACCCATTTCAAGAAAATGGTTTCAGGTACTTTGCCTTGTCAAACATCTTTCTTACACAGTTCAATGTTGAAATAGGAAACAATTTTCTTTCTTTACCCATTTCAAGAAAATGGTTCCAGGTACTTGGCCTTGTCAATCATCTTTTCTTGAAAGTATTTCCTTTTTCTTCCTTCAAGATTTTTTTAGGGTGGGGTGGAGAATTAGGGCTCGAAATTTCTGATTCTGACTTGTGTACGCACGTTTTCCCCCCTCATAATGTTTTCCTAATGTAGGATTAAGTACGATGTGCTTCTTGTTTGTACAAACTAGCGCTCATATTTGTAGACGAAATGAGTGATTGCATGGGAATTCGCTGCGGATAGATCTCATCCAGTATCCTCCTCCTTCCCCCACCGCCTTCTTACTTGTGAGAGTATACAATGAAAACTTCCGAGCAAAAATGTCTGATCATGACAGAGGCCCGAAAAATAAAAAGACATGTTTACGAAAAGTTTCTATTGAACGTAGGCCTCCTGAAAGGTAAGAGTGTAAAGGTTTTCTCGGACCGGACAGAGATTGGCCCTCGATGATTGAGGATGGATTGGTTAATGTGTACTTTTGGTTTTATCTTGGATATGTGTGTGTATTTTGGTTGAAGGTGGGTCTTTGGCCATTAGTATAAGGATGCAGAAGCTACCTTAAAGTATTTGAAGGATCTAGTGATGACCAATGATTTTCTGTTAAACATTAAATTTTAAGGAGGAAAACACATAAACTAAACTTTGACTTTCCAACAAGCTACTGTCATTTAAGGGTATTAATGAACCGACCCAAATCAAATACTAGATTTTTGAATTTGGATTCATTTACCTAAACAAACTGTTTTGGCTCGGTTCATTTAGTTAAACGAGCTTTAAAATTGGTTTGAGTTTGGCTCGATAACACTATAACTGTTTAAATAAGTCGAACAGTTTGTGAATAATTCGGCTCGTTTAACTAAATGAACCCAAATAAGTGTTCGAATTTAGCTCGTTTAAGTAAAATTAACGAACGAACTCGAACCGAACACGAATCAAACTTGAACAGTTCACGACCTGTTCGGTTCGCTTAACAACCCTATTGCCATTTACATGGTATTGGGAATTCATGATTTTCTTTTATCCGAATAAAGACCCTTTTTTTTTCCAGTCTCGGGGGAAGTTCTTCCTAGTGTTATAAAAAGTTGCCTAAAATAGCTTTATTTTTTGACTTGATAGCCAACAATGCATGATACTGTTTTATAAGTTTTTGAACTTTGGGGCAGAATAGCAACACTGATGATATCAAATGCGAGAATGAGCTTTTCGATGTTAAAAAAATGAACCTAATATACTTGTATGTGATTGCAGCAGTACTGAGGCGAGGGAATAGGCTACTTAACCAATTAGTGGAATGACTGCTCCATTTTCTCCCGTAGTTTTATTGGTGATACTACCGTTTTGCATTGCTGATCATCTTCGGTAACAATGGCGTAAAAATAGATCAAATATCTCGATTTGAATTACGGGCTTGTGTTTTCTTTCAATGTGAAGCATAACACTTTCCTTTCTAAGGTTGGTGGTGGAGGATGCGGATTCTTCAAATGTCAAGCATAATAGAATTTGAAGATCCGACCGCAATATCGTTGTCTATAATACACCAACAACACTTGCGGTGGGTGGTGGAACATCACGCACTGCCACATATATCTTTATAGCTAGAAGGATTAGACAACGAATTGACACTTATAAAGCTGATTCTAAGTCTTCTTCGTCAGAAATGTTAGCCAAGTTGTAAACATAGCGAGACCGATAAGACTCGAACGGGTGGCGACATATCAGCTTAATTGCTCTAACATCTGCATCCAACTCCAATCTGGATTTAACTCGCTCTTTAAAATCTATATATATGGTATCATTCGACACTCTCATTATTTTCATAGAAAGACGATTGTAAGAAATTCCATTGTGTGAATTTACGTTTGATCTCCACAATACAAAGTAAGTTGGATTTTTTTATCTCATTTAGGAGTCGAGAAGATTTGCTTGGTAAAGATTTATTTGTAAAATCACTGTGTGATGAACTCATATCTTCACCAGGTGGATCGGAGACGATACTTGTGGTATGCCGTCAGCTCTCCGTTAGGGTCCGTCTATTGAACCTGAGAAGGAAAGGTAACGTTAGAGGCCCAGAGTCAATGCCCTGGGAAAAATCCTCTGACGCTCAACTCAGTTGTGGGCATTTCTGTGTATAGCTTACGCTGGAAACAAAGGATGTTTAAACTGTTAGTGTATGTGCCCTAGGCCATAATTTGGATATTTATGTTATGCATTTATTATTAATAAAAGAGGTTTTATTATCATTATTGTTGGTTAGTATGTTACACAATTCTGATATATGTCCCTGATTCATTATTGTTATGGAGATAAAATAATTTATAATCAGTATGAGTATTGATTTGATAATCATGAGATGATTATGTGTATGGTGATACGAATCAATCTCATAGATACTTGTTAGAGAACAGTGTATTGGATAGACCCATCATGAGATTGCTACATGGATTAGCGTCATAAGTAAATCTCATGATAGTCATGTTTTAATCATTTGACTTGAGATTGTCATAGTTTCCAACATAAGGACTATTATATTTTGACATGATCAAACGTTATCCGTAACTGGATAATAATAAAGGTCATGATTGAATGTGATAGAAATTATGTAGAGGATATTGAACAATCAAGATAGAATTTGTCCCTCTCTTTTGAGAGAGATATCTTTGGGCCCCTCGATTAGTGAGACTGTGAAATGCATGGCCGTGCTCAAATGAATTGATAGTGTGATCAATATCATTTATTTTATCAGTCTACTTAGAGATCGAGTAATCATATGTTTGAACTATATAAGTATGACGCTGACCATGACTTATGTTCAAACTAGATATCGTGTGACAAAGGGATTAATGCATGTACTATTATTAGGCTAGTTGGACTTTACTCGTATTAATTGGGTAGTTGTAATGCCTTGCTAGAGGCCAATTACGACTTGTTGGTTTAATAGAGATTTAATCAACTGCCAATTAATATGGGCATATCGGGTCACACACAAGAATGCGTAAGGCTGAGATTAATAATATTAATAATATTAATATTGGATATTAATTATTATTATTATTATCGTTTTTAATATTAATAATATTAATATTGGATATTAATTATTATTATTATTATTATTTTACGTTTTTTTGGTGATTATATATATATATATATATATATATATGTATTATCGGATAATAACGAGAGAATCCATATCTGATATGGATTTTGAATATCCTGATAGAATCCGTATCTGATATGGATTTTGATTGGCATCAACTAATCCGATTAGGACTCGAATTTTGATGTCTACGTATGTGTATATATATATTTGTGTATCTCGTATGCACTACACACGAAAGATATACAGAATCATCAAAGAAACCCTAGAGCCGTTTTTGTGAAAAACCGAGTTCTTCAGCCACGCCGTTTGAAGAGCTAGCACTCCGGACGGAAGCGTTCGTGTGGATACCGACAGAGGGTGATCGTATTTTCGCACCTGCTTCGTCTGCGTAATTCGGATCTACAAAGGTAATTTTCGAGTTTCTTTCATCGAATTAAACGAACAACATGGATCCTTGGTAAGAAATCGGAGATCAAGTTTTTGTTTTCCGCTGCGCAGTGATCTCGGTTGATTTCCTAACATAAACATGTTTATGTGGGTCGGCTGAGGCATAGTTATGACCGAGCCGAGGACTATTCAGTCCGAGGTGTCGTTTTTACTGGAATCGGCTTGAAGTGAGCTTGTCCGAAAAGACTTAGAAAGGACTTGTAACTACTCCTGTTGATGAACCTTCTTTTTATAATGGTTGAAGCTGAGAGCTGCGTGTCCCAGAATAGAGGTGGTGATGACACCTGACTGTCTAGGTGGCGATTCTGGCTTGCATGATAGCCACGCGGCAGTTAAGGGTTGTTGTGTTGGCAACTCCTGTTTACATGGTTGACATGTGGAGATGAAGAGCTGAGTAATTGTTAGTCTTATTCTGCATAAAGGCCAAGTGGCGCCATGTGTTGGGCTAGGAGGTCATGTTTGCTGCGTGGCAGGACTCTGCTTAGGCATACTATGGTCGAGCCTGGTCTGCCGGAGCGTACTGTGGCCGAGCTGAGCTGAACAGATGTACCATAGTTCTGACCATGTTTTGACCGGGTTGTATACCTGCCGATATGGAGTGATCCATGGGCAGTTGAGCTGATCTGTTAGAGTCGTCTGACCTTGCATATTGATCAAACAGGACGGTGTCTGGGACAACCTGCCTTAGGCATGTGGCCGAGCTTAGAGCTGAGATAGGACTCTGTCCTGCCCTAGTTGCACAAAGAAGAAATGTAATATCGCGGTTATAGCTTACAAACGAAAAGAAATTTGATGGTATCTTCAGAGCTGCAATAGCTCGATTAAATAAAATGTACTCACTAAGGTGCCACTGTGAACGCGTAGGACACCTAAGGCGTAATTGACAATGGTGCCTTAGGTTATGTCGGTTTTCAGGCTCGCGCAGCGGGTTTCAGATGTTAAAAGGTGGTTTTGCCCTAAAACACCATTGTGAATGACATTTTAGGGGTGCCTCTAAGACATCATTCGGAATGGCGCCTTAGGACCTCTAAGACCATTTACAATGGTGTCTTACCTATTTTTTGAATCTTTATTAAAACACACCTCATTAGTGAAATTTCTTATTAAAACTATCATATCTTTTTAATTTTCCCCATACAACTACATACATTCATGAAACATCCTAGAGAGAAGTAAAGAAAGCCAAATGGTGCCTAACAAGGAGAGGGGAGACAGAGATGTTGAAAGAGGAGAAAGGAAAGGACCCCAGGGGATGTTGATTGGAGGACAACAAGGAGAGGTGAGAACTGCCACCACACAAGTCGTTAGCATGGATATTGAAGTTCTTGTTTCCTTGTCTTCATTTATTACACTTCTAGCCTATACACTTGTGTAGGTTTTGAATTTCACAAGTTGACTTGTGTAGGTTTAGTCACTAACACACTATCACAACATATCCCTATTATCATGTCATTTATGCAGGTAGAGCCGAGGGTCTCACTGGAAGCAGACTCTCTATCTCTTGGGATAGAGGTATTGTCTGCCTACCACTTACCCTCCCCAGACCCTGACGATAGCTTTTGCTGTCGTTGGGATATACTGGGTACGGATGATGATGATGACGACTTGTATATATTGTGGAGGCCATGTAACATAGCTCACTCATTTTATCATGTATTTATTCCATTGCCGGATCTGCAGGAAGATTTGATATGGTTGACACGTGAATGATGATCCGGTTTGATATAATCATTTCATTTGAGCTAGGTTGTTTTTTCTTGGATCAAAAGGTCATTTTCTGGTCCTGAAGGCTCCACCGTCTCAGCTTTAAGGAGCATTCTGGAGGATGCAAATCAGGAGTCCATCGGCCTTCTAGGTTGGGTGATGAGTTACACGGTGACCCACACAAGGTGTCTCCTAGCAAACCAGACCGGAACACCCACACTGTGCATGTCTCAGGATTCGAATTCTTAACCTTTTGGAGCAAATTCCAACCCAAATACAACGGAGTTATGTCCTGCGGGCGAGAAGTTGTTTTTCCCCATTAGGAGTCGGGAACATTTGCTTCGTAAAGATTTATTTTGTAAAATCACTGTGTAAAATCATTTCATACTTAAAATTCTTTTCCTAGCACAAATGTGGTAAATGATCTTCACGCATTATTCATTTCAACAACATTTGAAATTTCATTTTCAAGAAATAATACTTGTTACTACGAAAGGTTAAATAATATAATCAAGCATAATATTGCTTCCAATATAACTAAAACGAGTACTCCAACATTTCAATAACATTATTCCTTTCAAATACAATCGAAAATTCAAGAAATATTACTTGTTACTAAGAAAGGTTAAATTAAGTATAATCAAGCATAATATTGCTTCCAATATATCTAAAATGAGTAAATCGTTTCAGAAAAGCGGGATAGTCTTGTAACAAAATAAAACCAAATTGTAACATTCTATTTTCCATACTGCCAAATCATGACTGAAGGCATGGCGGGTATAACGAGTTTGAGCTTAGTTTATTGGCGAGCACTCCGATATGCAAATGTTTAATTTGTAAAGAATTTTTTTTAATTAATTTTCGACTGTGTACATCAGTCCTATGTACAGTACAAATGTTTAGTTTGTAAATAAAATTCTATTTTATTGATTTTTGATTGTATTTAGTATATTTATGGTATGTAATAAATACAATAAAAAGTACGAATGTTCTCTTTCCTTGATTAGCACAGCTTGATTGGATTTTCATTGATTCAATTTTTGACTGTACTTATTGACATTTCCTTTCAAGATGAGTAGTGGGATCACTAATGTCTAACTTAGACAGTATTGAGTCGAACTCCTTTCCAGTTACAGCCTTTGTGAGAATGTCTACCATGTATTAAACGGAGAGATCCATGTACGTCGATCTCTGATGTCGATCGATCGATCGACGTCATCATTTTCTGCAATTTTAAATTCTTCCAGAAACGCGAACCCTTTTTATTTCTAACCCTTAGAATCGATCGAAGCCCTCAAATACTCTGCGTCTCCCTCTCCAAAAAAACATTTCCTCTCTTCAATTTCATCTTCAAATCAAAATATCGTCATCTCTACACTTGATTTTCATCTTCTACCTTCATCATTTTCACTCTCCTCTAGAAAAATTCCTCAACTAGTGCCCTAATTTTCTCCAACATGTCTTCAAGAAGCAAAAACACAACAAAAAGGCCAAGATCATCTAAAAGTGCAGGAGAAGGGTCAAACAATCCCTCTCATGGGCAATCTTCTCAACCTAGGAGGAAACAATCAATGGATGAGAGCCAAAGTCAAGTCCTAGCCGAGATTAGAAGTGAGCGAAACTTCTCCAAATTTTCTTGGATCAAAACTAGAGAAGCCAAAGATGCTTTGACAGAACCTTACCCACCCGGACATGTGAGGTATATCACTAGACACTCTCAAATGTTATATGGCAAATGGGATAATGAAGAGAGGGTCACTATCCCACTCAAATTGCTTAGAATCAATGATATTCTAAGCAATAATGAGTTGAGCCCTATGATTGAATGGTTGGATGTCCAACAATGGAGAAGTATTTGGTTTGAGAGAGAGATGGACAAAATGTCCATTAGGTACACTAGGCTCTTTTATGCAAATCTATGGATTCAATACATAAATGATCTTCCTTTAGCTTTGCATACTATTATTGATGGACATCATATTGAATGGGATGTTGGAACAATTTGTGGGTTGATTGGAGTACCCAACAAGGATACTTTGAGTTTGATGTATTGAAGTGGGATACGGCTCGATAGAGAGTCACTGAGGATGAAGTGAAGACATTCTTAGGTTATCATCCCACTAAGAACACAAATGATATGTCCTTGGTTTACCGTACCTTTCTCGCCATTGTTACTTTTTGTCTCAATGACAAATCCGCTAAAGGGCCTAGTAACCTAGACTTCTACATTGCATACCGAATAGCCAACCGTGAAAAAGTCAACTTTGGGGAGCTTTTTATGACAAATGTTATTGAGGCCGCCACAAACAAAACAAAGCCCTACCCTATAGTAATCTTATCTATAGGATGCTTGTAAAGTCGGGGATTGATGTAGACAACACGGATGTTGACCAAATCACGCATAAGGATTTCTATGATAAGGTTAACATCCAACAAATATTAAAGGCTAAGAAAGAAGCAATGAAAGGGCGGGCCCAAGCAGAAGAAGCAGACGAAGACGAAGGTGATACAGACGAGGCACCTATTCCTGAAACAGATACTCACGAAGCACCTAGTAGCTTGAGCTCAAATGTTCCTGAACTTCAAGCTCAAGTTGCTAGCCTTCAACAGGAGGTTGATGAGCTCCGAAGAAAGGTGACCTTACACGAGTCAAGGTTTGCCAAGCTCAAGGCTAAGATAAAGGCGTGCATTCCGGGCATTTCATTTTATTCCGATGAAGACTAGAACTTTTTTTTTATCTTGCTCCTTGTTTATCAATGTTTATGATTCTAGCTTAGTATTTATTGGATTATGTACTTGCTAAACTTGGTTGCTTTTTGGTATGAAGTAGTATGTTTCTATATTGTTGTTGTTTTTGATGCTTTCAAAAAGGGGAAGAAAGTTAGTAGTCTTATTGTTTATTGCTTATGAGTTAGTTAGTGGCTTAATGTTTATTGCTTATGAGCTAAAATGGAAACATGAAAAGCATGATTGATATTTGATGATATAAATTTGATGACTAGTGCTGTTAGGGCCGAAAAAAAAAAAAAAAAAAAAGGGCGGGCCGGGTTGCTGGACTGGGCCGGATGGCCAGCGGACCGGGCTGTGATCTGGCCGGCCCAATTTGTAAAAAAAAAAAAAAAAAAAAAAAAAAAAAAAACTGAAGGGGCTAATTCGCGGGCCGGGCTGGAGTGAGGTGCCGGGCCGGACAGGCTGAAGGTAGGAGCCGGCCCGGTTGGAGTTAGGAGTATAAAAAAAAAACCAAATTTAATTATATTAATTAATTCTGGGAATTTAGAAATTGTGAATAAAAGAATTTAAATCCCAGAAAAATATAACTAAATACCAGAAAATTCTAAATAAATCCCAGAAAATATAAATGGTTAAATTAAATTATTTCCACTGATTTTACGAATTTTGACAAATGTAAGATATTAAAATAATTAGTAATAAATAGAATTAAATAAGGAAAAATTAGGGAAAATTAGTAGAAAATTCTAGAAAATTTATATAAGTTAAGGAAAAATTAAGTAATGATAAATAATAACTTTTCAATATTTGTAAAATTTACGAAACCAAATATTGAGTGCCGGAGTTGGTGAGGATGGGCGTACGGGCCCCAGGCGACTTTGTTGTTGCATTCATGGCACGTGCATTGCATTTGGAGTGGATCATGGTGTACGGGCCATGGGTACTCGGTCATGGTGGATCATGGTGTACGGGCCATGGGCATCGGTTAAGGTGGATCGTGGTGTACGGGCCGCGGGCATCGGTAAGGGTGGATTGTAGTGTACGGGCTACAGGCATCCGGTCAATCCCGGGATCATGCATTGCATATAGGTCTAGGGCATTTTGCATGACATGATTCTTGTTGCGTGTGACACGTTATTTGAGCATGCATCACGTACTTGCGCATTGTCTATGTGGAGTGTTTTACTTACCGCATTTACTTAATCTTATGCATGCTATTTATATTCGTGTCTATGTGCTATGTGGCTATATCATTTCGGTATGTACGTTTTGTATTTGTTTGAGGCGGGCATCTACTGGGTGATTTCTGTCACTCACCCCTACTTCCCAGGTGAACCGGATGAGGAGTACGAGTATATCTTCGTTGAGGACGGGGCGGACGTAGCAGAGTGGGCTGGTTGAGGGCTGCGGCTAGGATACGAGGGGACGTTGCAGCTATTTTGTTCTTATTTATATTTGAGGATTTCCATACACTATTTTACTATTTTATTTCCAGAATTTTATTTAAGCAATGTAATGACGGTTATGGAGGTTTAATATATGCTATGGGTTACGTTTCCGCGAAAAAAATTCTACGTCTTTTTTTGACAAGTAAGAGATGGATTCGACGCTTTGTATTCTCCTCAGTGAGATACGGCGGGTGCACTGTTCCCGATGTTAGGGCTCGGGAGCGGGGCGCTACAAGTGCAAAGAGGTAATTTGGAGATTGAACATGCTTGGTTGGGGGGGAGGAAATTGGTGCATGTTTGGGTTAAGCTGAGTAAATTGATGCATGTTTGGTTGAAGGAGAGCCTTTTGATGCATAATTGTAAAAGGAAAGCATTTTGATATATCCATTGGAGTTGTAAAATCATGTTCACATCGGTTATTACGGAAAATATAAAATGCATATACTAAGGGGGAGATTAAGATTTTTCAAGTTTGAAACATCAAATTAGTTAAAATGAAGCAAAAACATCTTTTAAAATCTTGGTTTTGAAATCATCAAAAAAGGGGAGATTGTTGGAATATAAAATGTTTTGATGATGTTAAAAGATGTTTTGAATAGGCTAAAATGGAATTTCATACTTTGAGTTTAAAGCAAAATGAGAAAAACACATTATGAGACGTCAATCTCTCACATGGATCGATCCATGTGAAGTTTGTGCAAGTTTAGAACTTTCGGCCCTACGTCGATCTCTCAACTAGAGGGACATCGATCGATCGACGTCACATGAGTCTCTCAGGAAGAGACGTCGATCGATAGACGTAAGGCAGGTTCAAAACCAGAAAGCTTCGGCAAGACATCGATCTCTTAGGCCAGGAGACATCGATCGATCGATGTACATCAGTCTCTCAAAGGAGAGACATCGATCGATCGATGTACTACAGGTTCAAAACTGGAACCTTTCGGGCGGACGTCGATCTCTCAGCACCGGCATATGGATCGATTGACGTCCCCTAGAATTCAAAATTTTTTGAACGTTGGAACAAAATCAAAAGGAGATTTTATGATGTTTTCTCTCTCCAATCTTGCTCAAATTTCTTGTGGACTTTACCCCAACGTACTACATGTTTCCTTGACTATTCTATCCATGTCTAAGGTTCTCTAGGATGGCTATTAAAGATCAAATCACTCCATAGGGTGGCTAAAGGCTTGATTCCCACTACTGCCTGCTTTCCCCTTCTCTGCTAACTCCGCCAAGAAAGAAGCAGAGAAAAAGCGTCACGGGCGGGCCACAGTAGAGTTTGAAGTTAGAAGTTGCAATTGTTGAATCCGCTCCTCGATCTCGAGCCCCAGATGTGTTCATTCAAAGCCATGGGAATCAAGAAAGCTCAAAATAGAAATTTTCAATTTTTCAAGACTTGGAGATTGACTTGAAGACATGGTGAAGGCTCGAAAGCGTGGTAAACTTCATTTATAAATGGGAGAAGCTTGGATGAGGCAAATACACAATTTCACCATCATCTAGCTTCATCATTCATTGTTGTATAGTTCTCTCACATTTGTAAAATTGCTAAAAGCTTGTTAAACTTTTCTTTGTTCTTCATTGTTGTATATTGAGAGATAGAGAGTCTAGCACAAGAGGAACCATAAATATTTGATCTCTTGCTTGTGCTTAGACTAATGAGAAAGTGTGAACCTTACTATTTTCTTCAACCCATTGTGAGAAAGTTCTTGAGGGAACTTTGTTGAGGTTGTGAGGTAGCAAGAAGTTGTTCTTGCTAGAGCTGTAGTTGCTGTAGTTGCACAAGTGTATTTTGTGCAAGGAGTTGATGTTGTTGCTTACACTAAGGTGTTAGTGTAAGTGTTGCTGTGGGTGTTCTTATTATCTTTAATAAGAAGAATAGTTGTTGAAAATCCACTTTGGCAACAAAGTGGTAGTGGAGTAGAATCTTTTACGATTCGAACCACTATATATCCGGTGTACTCATTCATTGTTTCTCACCGTCCATTCTTGCTTTGATTTTGAATTTCATTTGAGTTGAGCCAAACAAAAAAATTCCGCAAAAATTATTATTTTCCTTTAATTTAAAGTGTTCTGATTTGCTTGGCCCTCATGAGTATTTTTTGTGTCAGTTACGAATGAAAATGCTAGAGAAAAAAAAAGAAGAAAATTTTGGTCAAAAGTATGAGGGGAATTGGTATTTTGTATTTGAGCTAATTACAAAACCTGTATGGTATTTGACAGAAATCTACGCGACAAGAACAGAAAGGACGTCTCTCTAATGGACAGCAGAATTTTCGTTAATAATTGGCCTCTTTTATGGGTTGAGATCTCCTCACCCTCACTTTCTCACCCCTTTTGTGACCGTGCGACACGTGGCAGCAAGGATGGATGGTGAGACTAGATGAAGGTCGCCTGCATCTAGCCTCACCACCCCTCTTGCTGCCACGTGTCGCACGGTCACGCGTCAACGCATCCCCTTGCGGTGAGGGGATCCTATCCCCTCTTTTATACCGAAAGCTGAAATTCTTGCCGATTCTTAAAAAATAAGATCTAGTGTGTCAAATATATGTTCGTCATTTATATGTCATACACTCAAAAAGTTGATAGCGTCAATATTTTTTTTTCTAACTTACCAACTCTTTAAGTCTACGTAAAATTAACATACCGAATCCTCATCCAATTTCTGGGACCATACAGAGTAAAATAACCATTAAAAATTTCAACTTACCGTACAGAGAAAACAATTAAGTTGGCGGGCAGTAGCAAAGTGAAAGTTAAAGTAAGATAACACATAAGAGGTAGAGCCATCAACAACATAAAAGTGAATAAAGAAAGACTTCAAAAGAATCTGAATCACGATCATATGTTCCCCCTTTGACTACATCGTAATTTTGATTTCCACCAAGATTCACTACACAGGCAAACTCATCTCCGCTATCCCGGATAGGATCTTCTCACCGCGCGTTGAGTCACCGTACTTCCCTCCACGCGACACGTGGCTGTAGGGAGGGGTGGTGAGGCTGGATGAGGGTATCTTCATCCAGCCTCACCATCCCTCCTGCTGTCACGTGTCGTACGGTGACGCATGCGGTGACAGAGAAACGGTGAGGAGATCTGAACCCCCTATCCTCCCATAAAATTGAAAAGAAAAAAATAAGAGGTCACTCGGGTCGTTCGTGAAATAAAAAACAACAATAAAGATTTTGTAACTTAGGTTGTTAAAATGGTAAAAAAAAAATTATGAAATAATCTAGATATTTGGGGTTCAAACCTCTTCAAGAACCATTAAAAGTTTATAAACCGTTAAGTCTGTATGTGGGATCACTTGAGGAATCACTTGTGTATTGGGAAATGATGACTTTCTTTTGGGATAGGATCCCCTAACTTCAAATGTAGTGCGGCGACGCGTGACTGCGCGACACGTGACAGCAAGGGGTGGTGAGACTAGATGATGATCATCCGTATTTAGCCTCATCACCCTCTTTGCTGTCACGTGTCGCGTGATCACAAAAGGGGTGAGGAAAATAGGGTTAATAGATCACAACCCCTTTCTTTTATCACGTCTAATGATTCAAGTGATGATAACTGGTGTGACCCAATACAATAAACGGTGCTGCTCAAATCGTACATAACCTCGATGAAGTTTCTCTTTCTTGGAGTTTTCATTTTTCTTTTTGGTATAGACACTCTTTTTTTTATTATTAAATAGACACTCTTTAATAAATACATATTTTTGTTGTTTTTTTCACTATTGACATCTTTGGCGGTGGATGAAACAAGAATGTGTATTTATCAAAATAAATAAATAAAACATTATCATTCTTTTCCTTTGATGAGGGAGTGGGTTATCTCCCACCTATACCAAAGGCCTCTTAGCCAGGTGGGATGTAAATCGACGGATGTGCTCCACCGGCAGCCCTGCAAAGGGAGAGGACACACGAGACTCAGTCAGCCCAGAGACAACCCTTGTAATATTTCAACAATGATTGTCTCCACACGGACTCGAACTCAAAACGTCTTTGCCACTTACCACTGAACTATGCCCCTGAGGCTTATCATTCTTTTCCTTGCGAGATATAGTCTGTTGTCAAAATTTCCCTCATCAGTCTGTTGTTTCAGTGTAAAAGTATGATGTGTTCTTTTAACAAACAAAACATTAAGATTAAAGTCCACAAGGTTTAGACATGATATAAGGATATTTTAGAGTATATTTAGAGACTTAGATACTACCTACAATTTAGGTTGACTTGCATTTTTTTGTTTTTGTTTTTGTGTTGCATTATTTGTGTATATACAAGTTTAAGTCTATTTTAATATCGACATCTTTCTATTTGTATTTAGTGAATTCCTTCACTGACACAGTAGCACACTATATTTTTATCATTGTGTCATTTATACAGGTAGAGCCGGAGGTCTCACTGGAAGCAAACTATGTATCTTTTGGGATGGATGTATTATTTGCATGTCTTTCATCTTTCTCATGCTCTAGCGATAGTTTTTACTGTCGTTTTTGGGATGGATGTATTATTTGCATGTCTTTCATCTTTCTCAGACTCTATCGATAGTTTTTACTGTCGTTAGTATATAGTGATTATGATTGAATTGATACTTTTCCTTTCTCTTTGAAAAAGAAATCAAAACAATTGAAACTTCACACACGTTAATAAGGTAGTATTCACCTTTCGAGTAAGAAGTAGAGTTACTCCCTCTGTCTTAACCACTTTGACTTTCATAGCATAAATTATATTATATTTAAAAATCAAATTGAACTTATATTTTTAAACAAACGCTCACACATTTTTTAGCTTATAATACTCGAGTTATTTGGGAGACATATTATACACGGAGTTATAATACTAGAGTTATTTGTGAATGCATAAAGCATGTGCAGAAAACCCCTAATGACGAGGTCGGATTGTCTCGCCAAGGTAATAGTCGAAATATCCGGGGTCTAAGGCCGTCACTCCTCCGTCACTTGTCCTCCTAGGAAGCCTGAGAAAGGAAAGAGAGCGTTAGGGGTCCCAGGGCGCTGCCCCGGGGAAACCCTCCGACGCTCCAGTCAGTTATGGGCATTATAGCGTATAGCCTTGACTGAAATATAGGTTCGATGAAACCTGTTTGTGGTCGGCCAAAGTGTAGGCCGAGCTGGGATGAGAACAGCGGGGTGTATCTCTCACTTAAGATTTGTGCTTGGATTTTGACCTTACAATTTTTGCCTCCAGCTTCTTACTGCTGGAGAAGCTCTTTTATAGTTGGCGAAGCTGGGAGCTGCGTGTCTCAGATGGTTGAGATGCCGACATCCGGCTCGCTTGCATGGTAGCCGTGCAGCTGCTAAGGATTGCTGTACTGGCACCTTCCCTCCGTATGATTGACATCTGGAAGGTTGGATATTGCATGTAGACCACGTAGCATACAGCTCTGTGACTGTTGTAACCTGGCCGAGATCAGTAATCAGAGCCGTGGTCGAGAGCAGATCCGAGGCCGAGATGTGTTCCTTTGAGGACTCGGTTTCCTTTGGCCGAGCTGGATGTATATCCGCTCTTCTAGATGTTTGAGATACTGTTATTATGACCGAGGTGCCATTTTGAAGGGTAGAAATGCCGGTCTTGTGATAAAATGCTTGGGCCAAAGTTCTGGCCGGGCTATTCCAGTTGATAACTGTAGCCGAGATAAGATCCATTGGCCGTGGTAAAGCCATTGAGCCAAGGTGGAACCCTTAGGCCGAGGTGGAACCCTTTAGGCCGAGGTGGAACCCTTAGTTCCAGTAGGGTACTGACCATGTAGCCAAGATGGCGTGGGGCCTCCGTGGCCAAGGTGGAATATTTGTCCGCGTAGGACTTGGTCAGTCGTCAGGCCGACCTGCGGCACTTAGTCATTTCTGTACTCTTGCTCTAACGTTGACTGTCATTGACTGACGGGTGAATTTTCTGGTATCATCATTTGCCCCCCAGATTAGTTTGGCCGAGCTGAGCTGAGGGCAGGCTAATCTGTTGATATCGTTGCCTTCAACCGAGGTGTTACTCTTGATGCCAATTACTCCGTAACTGTCGAGCACAGTGTACGAAGCATCAGTGCGTAACTGTACTGATTGGATCAAACTGACCAGGTGGATAATCTTTATTGGCACGTGTCCATCTTGGGTTGGTTCTCCTTGCACAATTATTGTCTGCGCATACCGAGGTGACGACGGTACAGCCTCTTAATACGACGGTTCAGGATCCTGCCTTAATGGTAACGTGGGTCTCGAGGTCAGTCCTTTCGAGGTGACCTTTGAGATGGCCGAGATCCCTGCCTATAAATAGGTCTTTCCCCTTCATTTTTGCGTTTTGCTTTCTGCTTATTCTGTCTTCCCGGCGCTTGCTTCCTTCTCCGGCATTCCTCCTACATTCTCCGGTCTTCCTTTCTTTTCCGGCAAATCGCCTGTAAGTCTTCTCTGCTAGCTTTCATGTCTTCGGCTTCTGATTCACAAAATCGCTCCGAAGGGGCTTCTTATGTTGGAAATGACGGAACCTTTAGTTCCTCATCAGAGAAGACGGTTGTCTCTGAGAACCGTCCTCCAGCTCGGCTTCTGGCTGGTGCTGGTGATGTTGCCGGCCCCAGTGGCTGGGCTCCGCCGAGCAGAGCTGTAACTATAGTCGAAGTTTCGCCGGAGCAAGCTGAAACTATTCCTGCTCCGGAAACTGTCACAATTCTCCCAGAATCTAGGGTTTCAGCTCTGCCGGTAGGGGTCGTTTACAGGGGGTCCCCTTCAGCCGAGGTCCAAGAGTCGTTTTTTACTCTGTCCGAGGTGGACATAACACTGTTGTGTGATAAGTACGAAATTGATGTTGATCAATTCGACCCCATCCTTCCTTCGTCCAATCAAACTGCCTATGACCCCCCTGCGGGGTATGAGGCTATTTATGAAGAATACTTCTATTCTGGGTTTCGTCTCCCCATCCCCATTTCTCTGTTTCGAATTCTTCATTCCTATAACCTCAGGCTTCCTCAAATTAAACCCAATAGTTTAAAAATCATTCTATCTTTTCTGCTCTTCCTTAGAGCATCCGAGATCCCTTTTGATCAGAGGATTTTTAGGAGTCTGTTTGCCTGTAGGTCTTCCGAAAGTTGGTATTATTTTACCAAAAGAGTGACTCCTGAAGATTTCAATTTTGTTGTTCATATACCTACCTTTAAGAAGAACTGGAAAGGTAGGTTCTTTTACATCAAGAAGTTAGGGCTACCCCAACTTGATATATGGAAATCAGGCAAAGCTGACAACATAAAGCCGAACCCAGAATTTTGTGATGAGGCTGCCAAGTTATATTCCTCGCCTGTAGTCATTGACTGGCATAGAGTTAATGACTCAGTACTGAAAGCAGCTGACCTGAGCTCCTTAGCTTCAGGTCCCCATTATAAACCCCTCTCTCCAGAGAATTTGGCAATAGTCCGGGGTATGCTCTAGTACTTGTGCTCCTTTTTCGTTCTTTGTTTGCCTCCAGCTAAATCTATATACTTTATGCAGATTCCATGGCTCCCGGAGGCAAAGAATTTGCAGCTAAGATTGCCAAAGCTGCTACCAAGAAGAAGGCTCAAGCGGCAAAAGCTAGAGCCGAGGCTGCTCAAGGTCTGCCTCCAGCTAAAGGCATTGCCGAAGCCGAGGTGAACCAAGCAATTACAATTGCATCTGAATCAACCACTCCAGGTATTTTATATTTCTTATCCTGTTGATTTATTCCCTTAGGTAGCTTTCCTTACTCGGATCATGATAGCAGAGGCAAGGGCCGAGATCCATCAGAAGAGTGCAGCTCCAGTTGACCTCGGACAGACCCGGCATAATGTAAGCTCTGCCCTGGGGAAAAGGCAAAGGGAAGATATCCCCATTCCTGAAGCCGAAATCCCACCTGCTCAAGAGCAAACTGTGATGGTGGGAGAATTTGATGAGGCTGATACCGTGTTGGCTCCAACTGTGGCCAAAAAGATGAACAGCCATATACTGCCTCTGGACAAACAGCGTGTTTCAAACGCATCCTGGGGCAACTTGGTCAACTCTGTTCATATAAACTCTGCCATGGTATGAACTGACTCTGTATTGTTATATCCTTTGAGATTTTACTAACATTTTGGTAAACCAGCTGAAGGTACAATTGTGTGAGCTCATCAACCGAAGTGAAGAGCTACAAAATCAGCTGGCCGCCAAAGTTCAAGAGTCTGAAGCAGCTTCCCAGGACATTACGTCCTTGAAGGTTGAAAATGAAAAGCTCCGGGGACAAAAGGAAGAGGCCGAAGTTAAGTGGGCTACGGCTAACTCCTTGGTCGCCGAGCTGGAGAAGAGGAATGCCGACCTGGAGGCATGTTATAACCAAGTATCAGCAGAGTCTGGACAGAATGATGCCGTGATCAAAGCTCTGCAAGAGAAACTGGAGCAGCAAGCATCAAATTTTGCAACTCAGCTTGCAGCGGCCCAGTCTGAAGCAGTGGCTGAGTTCAAGAAGTCTGAACTGTTCGAAGAGAATATGGTGCTGCTGCAGGGCCCAGTTATGCAGATGGGCCAGACAAAAGCCATTGACGTCTGCGCTGAGGTATGCCCCCAGCTAAATAAAGATGACCCCAGGCTGGCTGAGCTCTATAACATCAATGCTGAAGCCGAGTTCGAAACTCAATTTCAGAAGTTCACTGAAGGGGCTGACTTACGCGAAGACGAAGAACAAATCTAGTTTGATTGTAATATGTAATCTTTGCCTTCAATGAAAATTCCACCTTTCGACTTAAATTTTGTTTTGCTGAATATCCTGAACTTCAAACTCTTAATTGCTGGAAATCGCATGTCGGCCTTACCAATCTTAAGCAAGTTCGTTTAAAATTGTGCTAATATAACCGAACTCTTCAAGTTTAGTGGCCGAGATCAGATGCCGGCCCCGCTAGTCTTGTCCGAACTCAGTTCTGCCGAGGTCGTAGGTCGGCCTTACTAGTCTTAGACAAATTCGTTTCGAAGATGCTTGTCCACGAACCAACGTATTACTGAGTCTTATTAAGTTCTTAATTGCCGAGATTGAACATCGGTCTTATCAAACCTGCTCAGTTTTAATAAAAAATTAACAAAATAAGAGTTACCTTGCCATGCTGAGTTTAAATAAGAGAATCTCGTGATGCCTTGGCCGAGATCTCATTCAAAAGAATAATTCTCTGATATTTGGCATAAGCTAGCCGAGGTGGGGTGTGAGTATCTGCCCCCGGCCTTTTCCAAATTTGCCAAGGTCATTCGTCTCTCAGCGGGTTGTTACCTCGGATTAGCCGAGATCTTGAGACATCCTTTTGCGGGCATGTGCCTGGGACTTGGCCGAGGTCTTTTTTCACCCTTTAGCGGGCAGGTGCCTGGGACTTAGCCGAGGTCTTTTTTCACCCTTTAGCGGGCAGGTGCCTGGGACTTAGCCGAGGTCTTTTTTCACCCTTTAGCGGGCAGGTGCCTGGGACTTAGCCGATGTCTTTTTTCACCCTTTAGCGGGCATGTGCCTGGGACTTGGCCGAGGTCTTTTGGGAGGAACTTCTCGGTTCCACAGAGCTGTCAACATTTTGAGTTGGGTAAGCAAATCTTTTATTGCTAAGGAGCTACGTGCACCGAATGGTGACCGACTTTTCAAAGACTGTACACTGTTTACAAGGCCGAACTGGAAGTTTCTCTACTGTACAAGGAGATTGATTCACTCAGAGATCGGCTAACAGTCACATTAGTTTAATTCAATTCCGAGCTGCGGCTCAGATCAGCGTTTGGCCCGGAATCACCCAAGTTGGCTTTGCTTTGTAGGTTTAGTCTCAGATCATAAAATTGTCGTAGATGACCGAGCTCAATCTGATGGGCTATCTCTTTACCGAGTTGCCTACAATCTTCCGTGTCATGCCCTATATCATGATGATATAGGCAATAGAGTTGAGGATTCCTCTTATGGAGTGGCCCTGCAAGGGGCTGAGGTTCTCCGACCAGCCCTCTCTTCCTCATGTAGGAAAGGATATGGGCCTTTGAAGCCAAAAGAGAAGTCCTTTCTCTCCCGTGGCCCCCCATCCGAACTTTGACAGATGCTCTTTCTCGCCGTGAGGCCTGGATATGTGTTCCAGAACTGGAAGGCTGAGATGAGACCGAAGGGCGCTGCATGGTCTGATAATCAGACCTCCGTGGTGAGTATCCTGCTTCAAATATAATCTCAGCTTGACATTCAGAATGATACCCTGGCCGAGATGGAGAGTACTCCAAAACCTGCGGAATACTGGTACTGCCAGGAGAGGGTTCACTAGTACCTTCTATTAAGGCATTCCCTCTTAATTCCATTACAGCTTGGAATGCCGCTGGATTTTGAGCCACATAGTGTATAGCTCTCATGTGTTCTTCATGTGAGAAGATAATAGGAGTTAACTCCTCAGGCTCCTTGGAACATGGAGCGGTTGATTGCAAAGAAAGCCTTTGATTGCCTTCTCTGCTCATCTTTCTCTCGATAGCTTCCTCAGCTAAGAGGAGTTGTTGAAAATGACTTGATATTTCGAGAGTCAAGGGACCCGGAGGTTCAGGCCCTTCCTCTAGCGCCAAAATGACGAGGTCGGATTGTCTCGCCAAGGTAATAGTCGAAATATCCGGGGTCTAAGGCCGTCACTCCTCCGTCACTTGTCCTCCTAGGAAGCCTGAGAAAGGAAAGAGAGCGTTAGGGGTCCCAGGGCGCTGCCCCGGGGAAACCCTCCGACGCTCCAGTCAGTTATGGGCATTATAGCGTATAGCCTTGACTGAAATATAGGTTCGATGAAACCTGTTTGTGGTCGGCCAAAGTGTAGGCCGAGCTGGGATGAGAACAGCGGGGTGTATCTCTCACTTAAGATTTGTGCTTGGATTTTGACCTTACAATTTTTGCCTCCAGCTTCTTACTGCTGGAGAAGCTCTTTTATAGTTGGCGAAGCTGGGAGCTGCGTGTCTCAGATGGTTGAGATGCCGACATCCGGCTCGCTTGCATGGTAGCCGTGCAGCTGCTAAGGATTGCTGTACTGGCACCTTCCCTCCGTATGATTGACATCTGGAAGGTTGGATATTGCATGTAGACCACGTAGCATACAGCTCTGTGACTGTTGTAACCTGGCCGAGATCAGTAATCAGAGCCGTGGTCGAGAGCAGATCCGAGGCCGAGATGTGTTCCTTTGAGGACTCGGTTTCCTTTGGCCGAGCTGGATGTATATCCGCTCTTCTAGATGTTCGAGATACTGTTATTATGGCCGAGGTGCCATTTTGAAGGGCAGAAATGCCGGTCTTGTGATAAAATGCTTGGGCTAAAGTTCTGGCCGGGCTATTCCAGTTGATAACTGTAGCCGAGATAAGATCCATTGGCCGTGGTAAAGCCATTGAGCCAAGGTGGAACCCTTAGGCCGAGGTGGAACCCTTTAGGCCGAGGTGGAACCCTTAGTTCCAGTAGGGTACTGACCATGTAGCCGAGATGGTGTGGGGCCTCCGTGGCCGATGCGGAATATTTGTCCGCGTAGGACTTGGTCAGTCGTCAGGCCGACCTGCGGCACTTAGTCATTTCTGTACTCTTGCTCTAACGTTGACTGTCATTGACTGACGGGTGAATTTTCTGGTATCATCACCTAATAACTAAATTAAAGTTATACAATACTCATATGAACTATTTTTGCATATATCTTTCCCATATCCACAATACTAATAGGGGAAAAGATGCCTCCAAAATAGATTGTTAGAGTATTTTGAAATTATTGGTTTAGTTTATAAAGGATAATTGTAACTATTCCTTATATTTGATGGCAACATGTTCTGTAAAGTTAAGATGATTGACAAAAATTTAGAAGTTGAGCTTCTCTTCGTCCCACTTTTGCCAAATCTAGATTCTTTACTGCATACTTGTCTAATTTTAATATATATATATGTGTGTGCGCGCGCTGTGTATATACACGGTTAGGTCTATTTCAATATAAGAAATTTTTTGTTTGTGTTTACTAAATTTCTTGAATAGTGCACTAGCACATCATGTATCTATTCTTGTGTCATATATGCAAGTACATATAGATCCGGATATCTTAATGGAAGCAAACTATTTATCCTTTAGGATGAAAAATATTGTTTGACTAACTTTCATCCTTTCCAGACTTTTGCAATAACTTTTAATGTCGTTAGAATATACAAGGTAGGTTACTTGTTACTTCTTCTAGTTGGACGGGTGCAACATGAAAAAAAAAAAAAAAAAGATACTTGACCTCCATAGTGATATTATTTGCGAACACCTACTCTTACATATGATAAATGAACCTTCAATTTTCTGATCCAAAATCCCGTCCCGGAAGTCCGCAGTTTATTAAATAATTAACCTATTATAAGCACAAATTTTTATTTTCAAAGAATAAGAAGGGAGAAATTTACGGTTTACATTGGTATCATGATCAATTTCTTAGAAAATTTTTAACAATTTTTTTTTGAAACGAAAAAAAGTTAAACAGTTGATCATAGCATATGCGAAAAAGACATACGGAAGATGGATTTTCTGAAACAATTATCTAGTTATACAACTATATCCACTAATATCCCACAAAAGCAATCATGTAGTCTGAGAAGGGTGAGAGATAGACAAACAATACCTCCATCACAAAGGATATAGAGTTTAGTTTCAATGAGACCCCAGCTCTATATATATCTGCATAGAACACAATAATAGGAACCTGATGTGTTACTGTGCCAGTGAAGAAATTTAGTAAACACAAATAGAAAGCTTATGATATTAAATTATCCATAACCATGTATACGCAAAAATAATGAAAGTAGAGCTGTTGAATAAACTGAACAGTTCACGAACTATTCAGGTTCGGTTCGATAATTATTTGTTAACGAGCCGAATTCGAACATGTATTGGGATTCATTTAGTTAAATGAGCTAAACTGTTCACGAACTGTTTCGCTCGTTTAAACAGTTATAAGGTTATTGAGCCGAACTCGAACCAATTTTAAAGTTCGTTTAGCTAAACGAACCGAGCCGAACAATTCGTTTAGCTAAACAAATTCGAATTCAAAAACCTAGTATTCGGTTCGGCTCGGTTCGTTAACACCCCTAAATAAAAGACAAAAACAAAAACAAAAAAGTGTGAAGTTGACCTAAAGTGTAGAGAATATCTAAGCCACTAAATATAGTCTAAGGTACCCCTATATCCTACCTACATCTCGTTAACCTTAATCTTCTGCATCCATGAGCTCATATCCTGGACCATGTCCTCAGAGATGTGCAAATCTAGTAGGTCATGCCTAATCTGCTCATCCCAAGTTAGTTTGGGTCTGACTTTACCCCTCATCCCCTCTACAATGAGGCTTTCAACTGCTTTGGCTGACGTCATTGTCTGTCTTCTTGTGACATGCTCAAACCATATCAGTCTCTCCTTCTTTATCTTATCTGTTATAATAGCACCTCTAATGTTTCTCTAAATACCTCATTTTTTATCTAGTCTAGTCTTGATACACATACATCCACCTCAACATCATGCCACTTCCGTCTTCTGCAGTTGTGTCTTCTTGATGGCCCAACAATCTGTTTCATAAAACATTGTTGGCCGCACTGCTATCCTATAAAATTTTTTTCTTTAATTTAGTTGAAAAATTCTTGTCACACAGCACTCTTAAGGCTCTCCTCCACCTATAATAAGCCACCCGCTCTACCACCCTATTATATGAATGACTAATCCAAATATATTTGGTGATGTTTTAATTTCTTTGATCGATGATGAATAAGTGGTCTAATACTTGAACAAATTTTGGTGTTTTACAACAAAGACCCCATTAGGAAGACAATTTTGAAGAAAAGGACACCCATAAACTTTTAAATCCAAGCCTTAATCATAAGGGGGTTCCCAAATAGGCTTGATAATAGCTGGGGGTGGGGGGTGGGGGTGGGATTTCTATGAAATTTGTAATAACCATTTCATTTGAACATGAGAAGATTGATGGGACCAAAATTTGCACTTCAGCCGTCAACTAAATCATATTCGTATAATATAATCTTTGGCAATCAATGCCTGGAACCGAATAATCATGAATGCTTAACCCCTTTTCATTTCGTTTTCATGTATCTAAATTTTAATAATGCCTTGGTCTCAATCGAGTGAAATACAAATCCTTTATTGACTTTGTGTATGATGGAATAAAGCAAAATGACTAAACTGGATGCGCTTCTTATATTGCGAATTAGCAGTTGATCGACACATCTTGACGCAATTTTCATTATGAGTCATCGAAAAATAACCTCTGTGTGTTCTTATACATGAGTATGATTGCGTACATCCGACTTCTCCAAAGCTCGTCATAGATGAGAGCCTTTAAAACAATAGGGTAATATTATTATTATATGGGTGTCAATGATTCATTTTTTCCAACGCCGGACAGTTACGATTGTTTAGTCAATTCTATGTTCGAATTTACGTAAAGCTCCTTGGAAAAGCAAAGACACGTAATATTTCTTTTCCTTTTTTTTAAAAAAAAGGTAAAGGTAAAGCCAACGGGTTTCTAGATATTCAGATACTACATTTATCCCCTCACCGCAAAAGGGTGCGGTGACGCATGACCGCGCGACACGTGGCAGCAATGAGAGGTGGTGAGGCTAGATGAGGATCATTCGCATCTAGCTTCACCACCTCTGCTGCCACGTGTCGCGCAGTCACAAAGGGGATGAAGAAAGTGAGGGTTAGGAGATCCCAACTCTTTATAGAGCCACGAATATCTGAAAAAAGATTTATAGAGCCACGAGCAGCCGGACGGCCGGCAGGAATTTCCAGTCAAAGGTATCGTCGGAGCTGCAGAGAGCGATATAAATAAATCATACACGACCATTTATTGCTGCATTCAAGAGCATGCAATAATATGAATAATGAAATAGTGCCACGCATTACATATATTTAATCTTATTCCAAAATAGAATAACTAACATAGTATATGTATCTTATGAGCTATTATACAAAGTATATTTTTTAAAGTCTTATACTGGTTGTTGATATTACATTACATGCAGTTTAAGAAAAGTTAATAAAAAGTTAGTCATATATTGATTAATATACTTCTTTTTTGTTTCTCGCAAACACGGGCTATTTTGCGTCATATCTTACCATGTAAGTGAAGTTCTTACTACTGTTTTAACTTTCCATAAAGTTGGATTTATTTCATGGTATATGATGTTTTACTAAAACAAACTCTCTATCTCTTGGGATGGAGGTAATATTTGTATGTCTCTCACCTTTCCAGACTCTAGTGATAGCTTTTGCTATCGTTAGGATATAGTGGGTATGATTGTTGGTCGGTAAGTCGGTTTTCTTTTCTGTAAAGTAACTAGTATTATCTTAACATTTATACAATATTAACAAACGATTTGCTATAAAAGAATAACAATATGGGGAAGAAAGAGAGAGGAGAGGGGGGGGGGGGGGGGGTTGTTTGTCAAATGACAAATCACTTGATATAAAAGTTACTCTCTCAATATTTTTATTAATTTTTATGAGGTTTAAATCAACAGATAATTCTGCCCCTTTAAATACTGTAGTTATGTTAGGCCAACAAAATGGTTCTTTCAATATTTCAATCTTAACTAACAATCAAAGGGGATAGGATCCCCTCACCGCAAGGAGGTGCGGTGACGCGTGACCGCGCGACACGTGACAGCAAAGGGGGTGGTGAGGCTAGATGTATATGACTCTCATCTAGCCTCATCACTCTCTCTTGCTGCCACGTGTCGCGTGGTCACAGAGAGGATGAAGAAAGTGGGGGTGAGGAGATCACAACCCCAATCAAAGAACTCACCCCTCTAAGATTCTGGGTTAATTGCTTTTTGCAACTAAAACTATATAGATATTTGAGTTAGGCTTTTGGAAAAACATGAGTCTACTTTCACCCCAAGTTTTCATTATAGGTCATCGGAAAACACCTCTGTATATATCTAACACATGATTATAGTTCTGTACATCCGAACCTCTATATCTCGCCATAGGCGGAAGCCTCTAAGACAATGTAATAATGTTGTTGTAATTCTTCCTAAGTTATTCTTAATATATAATCTTTCATCTGACTTCTACCACTTGTCACAGGTGGTCACAAAATACTAGTATCTCATAAATAGAATAAGGGCCCTTTCCCTTATAACTATACAATTGAGTAAGCAGATAAAAAAAAATGATGTGTCAGTGTTATTTATTGATGCAGCTCCAGCAAAGATAGCAAATTCTAAAAAAAAATGCATTTAGAAAGAGGACCACAATTCCTTACATTGAGAAAATTGTCTGTTTTCTGTGGTTGAATCCAATTTTGACCCTCAGATTGTTCCACAAACATTCCCCACTGTTTTTCAATGAAGACAAAGACCTTGATATCGTGCATGTTTTAATTTACTTATTTAAAGGAAATGATATATGTTTGTGAATAATGCTGATATACCTTCTCATTATATTATGTCTATGCTTGTATGTTTATTTACTAACATATAAAATTACTAAACAATCATTATAAAGACCGACTTTGTTATACTAGATTAAAATGTTGACACTTTGTACGCTAATATGCCCGAGTTTATATAGAAGCTGGTTCTTTCTGATAAAAAAGATATACCAACATGTTAGAGCAAGATTGCAGCGGAAACGATTCCATTTTCATTGATTGATTTTTCTGTGTAGTACAATCCTATATTTAAAGTATTACAGGCTAGCCTAATTATGGTATACATAATTTGTCCTAATTACATTTCCTGATTTCTCTCCAAATCACAATCCCTAATTGTCTCCTATAGAATCATGTATACAAGGTAAGTTAATATTTTACAACTGTCAACACTCCCCCTCAAGTTGAACAGTGGGATCGCCGATGTTTAACTTGCGCAACACATATTCGAAGATTCGCCCGTTTACTGCCTTGGTCAAGATATCTGCAAGCTGATCTTCGGAGCATACATATGGAAGTGTAACTGTTCCATCATCAAGCTTTTCTCTTATAAAGTGCCTGTCTATCTCAACGTGTTTAGTGCGGTCATGTTGTACGGGGTTCTCCGAAATACTAATTGACGCCTTGTTATCGCACTTCAAAGTTGCTGGATCGGTCGTCATAAATCCGAGATCGCTAAGTAACTTCCTGATCCAAAGAATTTCAGTAATACCTTTAACTATACCTCGAAACTCTGCTTCGGCACTTGACAATGCTACCACCTTCTGCTTTTTACTTCTCCATGTGACTACATTGCCTCCGACTAGTGTGAAGTATCCGGAGGTGGAGCGACGATCTACCTGATTTCCCGCCCAATCAGCGTCAGTGTATGCCTCAACCCTGAGGTGGCCGTTATTCTTAAACAATAACCCAACTCCAGGAGTCTTCTTCAGATACCTTATAATTCTGATTACAGCATCGTAGTGGTGTCGTTGTGGGTTGTGCATGAACTGGCTCACAGCTCCTACAGCATATGCAATGTCAGGCCTTGTATGAGAGAGATATATCAGCTTCCCTACCAGTCGTTGGTACTGTCCGCGGTCTGCTGAAGGGGCTCCTTGTATAAAGTCAAGCTTCAGATTCTGGATCATCGGAGTGTCAGCTGGTTTTGCATCCATTAGACCAACTTCAGTCAATAAGTCCAAGATATACTTTCGCTGGCAGATGTAAATACCCGCTTGTGAACGCAGCACCTCAATTCCTAGAAAGTACTTGAGTCCACCAAGATCCTTCATCTCGAACTGTGTGAACAAATGTTTCCTGAGACGAGAAATTTCATTAGTATCATTTCCAGTAATAATCATATCATCAACGTATATAATAAGACAAGTAACCAAACTTCCCTTTCTTTTGATGAACAGTGTATGATCAGCATTACTTTGTTTATAACCATCCTTTTTCATGACAGAGGTAAATCTTCCAAACCATGCTCTTGGAGATTGCTTTAGTCCATATAGAGCCTTTTTCAATCTGCACACCTGTCCAGCTTTGAATTCGTCAGAGAAACCTGGAGGAGGTTCCATGTACACTTCTTCTTTTAGAGAACCATGTAGAAACGCATTTTTAACATCAAACTGCTGCAGAGGCCAATTCTTAGTAGCTGCAATAGAGAACAATACTCGAATTGTATCTATCCTTGCGACTGGTGAAAAAGTCTCAGAATAGTCAACTCCATATGTTTGTGTAAACCCTTTTGCCACAAGTCTTGCCTTATGTCTTTCAATACTACCATCTGCTTTGTGTTTGATGGCAAATACCCATCTACACCCCACTGCTCGTTTCCCTGGTGGTAGCTGACATTGTTCCCACGTATCATTTTTCCTGAGGGCATCCATTTCTTCTTGCATTGCCTCTTTCCACTTTGGTTGAGTGCACGCCTCATCTACATTCCGAGGAAGTGATTCTGAACAGATCATGGTCAGAAAAGCTTTTGCTGGTCCTTCTATAACTGTGGGATATCTAGATGCTCGGGCTACTTTAGTAGGGGAGTATCTTTCTGGTGGCACTCCCCTGTTCTTCCTGGGTGGTAGCACGTGCCCCTGTTCTCCTGTCATAACATTAATATGATCCAACTCAAGGTATTCTGAATTAGTCACTGGATTTTCAGATTGTGTAATAGGGGTGTCAGGTGCAGCAATAGGTATATCAGGTAAAACATCATCAGGAATCTCACTAGAAATGGAATCATCAGAGTTATTATGTATACCTTTGTCTACCTGTTGTGGTGCATTCATCTGAGGAGAGTCATGGCCGGGTACCTGCGTGATGACCGTACTGTCGCAGGGAGCTATAGCGCAGTCGGAGCCATCTACTTGCCGTGTTGGTCCAGTCGCCAACCAATTGTTATTAGACAACCAATCGAGAGGATCATCATCATTAGTTATCTTCCCGTGAGACCGAGATGGGGTGGCAAAGAAAAACTCGGTTTCGAGGAATATGCAATTCATGGTAATATGGATACGCCGAGTGCGAGGGTTATAACAGCGATATCCCTTTTGGGTAGAAGCGTAACCAACAAAGACACACTTTTCGGCACACGGGTCAAGTTTAGTGCGATGGCCTTTGGGAATGTGTATAAAAACAGTGCAACCAAACACTTTTGGTGGTAGTGTTAAAATGGACGGGATGGTAGTGTGTCGAGAAAGGGTTTCGAGGGGTGTTTTATGATTAAGGATAGTAGTAGGAAGACGATTTGTGAGATAAGTGGCTGTAGATACCGCCTCCGGCCAAAAACCCCGAGGAACAGCCGCATCGAGCATCATGGCGCGAGTCATTTCAAGTAAGGTGCGATTTTTTCGTTCTGCCACACCATTTTGTTCGGGTGTGTCAGGGCAGGATGTCTGGTGAATAATGCCATGAGTAATAAAGAATTCTTTAAGTGCCCCATCAAAGTATTCCCCACCGTTATCAGAGCGAAGTATTTGAACTGTAGAGTGGTATTGGGTTTTAATCATATTATAAAACTCAACAAACTTTGTGGCAACATCAGATTTATTTTTTAAAAGGTATAGCCACGTCATGCGAGAATAGTCGTCAACAAAAGTAACAAAATACCGAAAACCCAGGGAAGTAGGATATGGCGATGGGCCCCATACATCAGAATGAATAAGAGAAAATATATGACTCACACGAGTATTATTAGAGCGGTAAGTCGCTCGCGGTTGTTTGGCCCGGAGGCAAATATCACAGGTCAATGTTTTTAAAGTAGGGGAACATAAAGCAGGAAAAAGTTTTTGCAAATAACTAAATGATGGATGTCCTAAGCGACGGTGCCATAACCACAACTGACGAGTAACCGATCCGGTGGCAAGATTAGACTTACCCTGTTGCACCACCGCATCTACGTAGTAGAGACCATCACGTTCAGTACCACGTCCAATGATCTCCCGAGTATGAATGTCCTGCAACACGCAAAACGAGGGATACATAAGAACAACGCAATCCAATTCCTTGGTGAGTTGACTGATAGAAAGTAATTTAGTAGATAGCGAGGGCACAAAAAGGCAATTTTTTAAGGTGACATGTGGAGTAATAGCAATGGATCCACCCCCTGAAACAGGGATCTTCTCCCCACTAGCTGTCTCAACATGTGACTTAGTGGGAGAGGAACGAGTAATAAAATCATGTGGGTCAAAAGACATTGTATCGGTAGCACCACAATCAAATATCCATGAATTGTGGTGAGTGGGGGTATGGGCAGTATATGCACTGGACTTGAGTGAGGGATGGTGGGTTATAGGGGGGTCATTGGGAGCTGGGTGAGAGACTATAGGGGGGAATGGGGTAATATTGCAATTATGATGGGTATTATGAGTAATTTTCGGGAACTGGGGGTGTTGAGACAGCAATTCAGAATAATGAGGGACTATATTAACATTATGAAAAAGGGAAGGGGGGACGGGTGCAAATAGTTCAGGGGCCTTCTGTGCAATTTGGGGATTAAAAAGGGTTTGGGGGTTAGGGTTTTCACCCAACCCCCATTTACCTCCTGCGCCGTCTGTTCCTTCATCTTCGCCAGTTGCCTTCTTTTCTCCTGTAGGGTTGCTGCCGCCGCCTGTGTCATCACAGCTCCTGGTGGCTGCAACCTTTCCTCCTGCAGGGGAAATTTTCTTACCTTCCCACCAATCGGGGTAACCGAGGATTTGGAAGCACGAATCCTTGCTGTGGCCTTTTTTCCCGCAATGCTCACATACGAGATGACTCTTGTCCATTTTCGTGGTGCTTGAGCGAAGAGAAGATGGCCCTGATGGCTGTCCCCGTTCGGTGTTGCCACGGTCTGACTGTGGTCCACGACCACGGCCACGGCTGCTTGAAGTCCTGGCCGTCAGCCCCTGTCCAACCCCCTGTGAAGAGACTAAATCTGAGGGGGTATGTTTAATGAGTCCAGACCTGGACTCTGCTCTCTTTATCTCAAAAAACGCTGCCTCCACGTTTGGTAAGGGTGTTCTTTTCAGCAACTCCTTCTTCTCTGTTTCATATTTGTCATTGATGGCTGATAAGAATTGATATAGGCGAAATTCTTGCATTTTTTGGTTATAGATGCCTATGTCTTCTGGGCACTTCATTGGATTAGTGTCCAGTGTGTCAATGGACACCCACAGATCTTGGAGGCTATTCCAACATGCCTCAAGCGAGCCTTCTCCTTGTCGGATGTGATTAGCCCTTCGGTGCAGATCAAACACCTGTAATGAGTCCCCCCCTGAACCGTATGTTAGCGCTAGCCCATCCCATAGGGCTTTCGCGGTTGGGTATCGAGATACATTGTTAATCATACTCGGATCTACATTCTGTAGTATCCAGGTGAAAACAGAATTATCATCTTGTTCCCACCTAGGATACTTCGGGTCTGTTGGTCCTGGTGGTGGGGGAACCCCTGTGAGATGTGAACTTCGTCCTCGTCCGAGTATTGCTCTGTAAATAATTCTGGACCAGAGTGCATAATTGCTACCTGTCAGTTTAACAGCAATGTTCAAATTCTCAGGTAGCACAGGTTGTGCATTGGTGGTATGCAGGCTATCTTTGAGAATTTGAGCTACTTGAATTGCTAAGTCCCCTGGACTTGCAGTAGTGTCGGGCTTATGTGGTTGAGGAATTTCTGACATTGTGGTTTTGTTGCGTGCAGGCTAAGAGAGAGGGTTATGCAGGGATGACACTGTATGTGTCTGAGCAGAAGAAAACAGAGCAGAATCTGGTAAGGTAAGGTACTTGATCCGGTGGCCAGAACAATGGCCGGGAAAGGTATTCGTAAGGTGGCCGAAATATTGGCCGGGAAAGGTAAAAAAAAGGCAATGATGAAAGTTTTTCTGAGCCTATGCCGAAAACTCTCACAATCGTTGGGAACGTTGCCGCTCTGATACCATGTTAGAGCAAGATTGCAGCGGAAACGATTCCATTTTCATTGATTGATTTTTCTGTGTAGTACAATCCTATATTTAAAGTATTACAGGCTAGCCTAATTATGGTATACATAATTTGTCCTAATTACATTTCCTGATTTCTCTCCAAATCACAATCCCTAATTGTCTCCTATAGAATCATGTATACAAGGTAAGTTAATATTTTACAACTGTCAACACAACAAAACATCAAAACTTGCGTTTTAGCCTCTAGGACATAGTTTAGTTGGTTTTCGGGTTGAAAATTTGCTCCAAGAAAGGTCGTATGTTCGAAACGGAACATGTGCAGAGTGAAAGCAATACTGCTATCTAAGCCTGAAGGCCAAAGACCTGAATTAGATCCAATTGAATGCTGAGTTATATGTTGGGTTTACAGTGGGCTCCTTGTATGGGTCATGACAATGCTTTACCAATTTAGAAGGCTTCTGAACTGCTGATTTTTATCCTCCATGCAGGTCTATGGACTAGGACACTCGGGACTCCCAGAATTAGAACGTTTGAATGAAGACAAAATCTTTATGTCTTGCCCACTCCTTACCCCCCTACTCTCCTTCCTAACAAAAAAAAGGTACCCATACAAAGCAAGCTCATAATGGTACAGAAACAAGTGGTACAGAAACAAGTAGTACCAATTGGATGTTGGGTTACTGTTCGGTTTACCGTAGATTCTTTGTACGAGTTATCTTGTAATGTTTTACCAATTTAAAAAAACGTTGGATTCTTGATTTATATAATACACGTAGCTCTATGGAATTGAAACAGTTGAGGTCTTAGAAACCGGAGATTTGACTTTTGTTTTCCGAAGAATGGAGACTAAACTTTGCTTGCATCACAATTGAGGAGCCCTGCATTAGACATCCTTTGAAAAGATCAGAAGGCAATGTGGTAACTTAGTTGTACGCACATTTCTTTCGGGAGCAAGAGATCTGACAACTAAGTCCGGCTAATTTTCTAATTATAGTGATGCATGACTAGTTCTATGGTGCCTTTACATCAAGTACAGACATAATGATCTGAAAAATATTACATACTTGGAAGATGGGGTATTTTTAAGGCTATGTTGGAAGAGGATTTCTATCCAAATTCCATAGAAGATTTACATGGAACATCCTCTAAACAGTGGAATTCAACATAATCATGTTTTAGTGTGTTGTAACAAGACCAAATCAATTATAAAAGTATTTAACTTAACGAGTCATACTTGATTAAATAAACCAATTTTAATTACATTTACTATCCGCAGGGAAAATGCTAATTATGTGATTGATAGCTCTTTCAATTGTCACTAAATTATTCTTTAACTTAAGTTATATCATTGCCAAGATGTCTATAAACCGACAAGAGATATACATTGCCTTACAAATCCGGTAACACCTAAGTTTTCTAATGTATCTGAAATTTTGACAAATTAATCTTCATTTTTCTTGTTATTGCAATAGAAATGAGATTCCTAAAAAAAAAAAAATCATCAAACCCAAGAAAACAGGAAACAAAAAGCAACAGATTAATGGAAGGGTTAATTACCTTTTGCCCCCTCATGTTTGCCATAATCGTCAATACCTCCCTTGATGTTTAAAAACACACACTTACCTCCCTTAATGTTTGAAAAATACACTCTTACACCCCTTCATTTAATTTAAAAAATGTTATTTAAATATATATAATATGAATTGACTCTTTTACCCTTGTCTTCTTCATCTTCTTCCTCAACTCCTACGTTTTCAGAGGATCCCCAGAAATTAATAATAGCATCATTAATCACACATGATGAAAAAAATACCATTAGTGAGATTTTCACCCAAATTTTTTTTAACAAATTGAACATTATCTAGTGAAGTCTCAAACCTCATTAAACCTCGATTGCAACTCAACTCTAGCATAATTGGATTTCGAGATACCGAACAAAAATTGCAGTAGAATGTTTGATAAGGTGAAATTGCAAATGAATTCGAGATACTGGTATCGTTTTTGGTAAAGCATTCTTCGACGGCCGATGGGGAGGAGATGATCACTGCTAAGCGGCTGCCGAAACGAAGAGAAAATATGGGACCATATTTGACGGAGAATTTTTGTAGCGTGCGATGGATGGGCTGTTTGATAAGGTGAAGATGGCCGATGATAGGAAGAGCAAACGGGGGACATGGTGGGAGGTTTTAGTGAGGTTTGAAGAACCATTTCACAGCCAAGAAGAGGATAATAGAGAAAATTGTGTATAGCAAAGTTGCTACCATTTTGTGTTTTGAGTTTTTACATGTTATCCTCTTTTGTGATCACTCCTTCGATCTGAAGCAAAGAAGTGACCTCTTGTATCCTAAGACCGTTCCTCTCACATAGAGGCGTACTCTTCTCCTTCACGGCCCTTCAACATTTTCGTCTGCTCTGCATCTTTCCACCCAAAAATACCTGCACTTTTCATCTGCTCTGCTCCTTTCCACCTCAGATTTCTATGATCCACTCCTTTTTCGTTTTCGTGTCTCATCCCGCACTCCACACCTTCTTCTGAAGTAAGGATCCTCTAGATAAAAACAACATCAATTTTATCAAGTGAGATGGAGTGATCACGTGGAAAAGCAATTTGGCTTCCATTTACCATTCTTCATGTTGTACTTTCTTTTTCTTTTTTTTTTCTGCTGGTTGAAATACGATGATGAATAGTGAAATATGAGGGGGTATTTTTGACTTTTTCTTAAAATTTTTTAGTTTTACATTTTTAAATGTCATTTTACCTTTTAGTCCAAACATTAAGGTAGGTAATGGTGTATTTTTAAACATCAAGGGAGGTATTGGCGATTATGACAAACATGAGGGGGTCAAAAGGTAATTAACCCTTAATGGAAGCAAGAAACTAATAGTAGCCTCAGGACGTAGTCCAATTGGTATTCGAGTTAAAAATTATTACCAAAAAGGCAAAGATTCGAATCCGGTGACACGCACAGTGCGGGTGCTCCACTTCTACTAGTCTGTAGTGACAATTTGCTCCACTTCTGCTAGTTTGTAGGAGACGTCTTGTGTGGGATACCGTGTGCAGTCTTACTGACCTAGAAAACCGTTGGACATCTGATTTTCATTCTCCACAAATCTTCATGAGACTGGAACAGTGGGAGGCTCACTGGACGAGGGATTTCACCTTATTGATACCAAGAAACTAATAGTAAGCAAAAATAGCAGTTCAACCTTTACTGGGAATAGCAAAAAAATTGGCATTAAACTTCTTCATTTTCCTTCTTTTACCCTTTAACTTTGTTTCAAAGACCAAATGACAGAAATTATGCAGCTAAAGTAGTTGGTGATAGGGCCCAATTAGTCTTTATACAAAACCACAACCTTCTACTTTACTGACCATCCGGGCAGGCCATCAGGCAGCTGACCAAGTCGTTTCACACCTTCTCAATCATTAAAACGACCTGCCCGTTGCCCATTTCTCAAGGGACCCTCCTAAAAACTTTGCTACAAGAAAAGAGAAAAAAAGTAAAAACCAGGCTGCTCAAGTGTGTGTCTGTGTGAGAGAGAAAGTGAGTAAAGAAAGGACTACGTGCACTTTATTCCCGTTCAAAATTCGATACTTCGTTGTTACTACTTTGAAGAAGGAGGTGGGTTTTTCAAGAAAGAAGGGAGAAGAGCCCCCCCCCCCCCCAACTCCCTTACATTGTCTATTTCCTTCAACAATAAAACTGTCTGTTGTCTCAGTCTCTCTCTTGGTCGTTGTATTTTTCTGGTTTTCTTTCAGGGATTTCTTTTGTTGCTACTACTATTTAGCAATATTTGTATCAAACACGCGCATATACATGCTTAAGAATGCAATTATAAGGGAGTGGTTGATATAGGAAGAAGAGTTTATTTAGTTTTAGTTTATGAGATGGATTCCTACTGAAATGCTTTGTGAGAAACTGTGTTTGAGAGATTAATGTGTTCTTTCTGGTGAACTGGGGACAACTGGGACAAGCCCATTTTTCAATTTCTTCTGTTTGGTGAGGATTTGGTATTATTAGGCCAATTGGAGTGGGAGATTATAGGAAGGAGTTATAAAGATGGTAACTTTATTAAGTTTTTGGGCTTGATGGGGAGAAATTGTTAACACTTGTTGCATGTTGTGTAATTTGGACTTGTTTGGGTTATCTTGAGGAGATTTTAGTGAATTAAGAGGAGGGGGAGGGGAAATTGCAATCATCAGAGCTGCATGAGGAAACAGTGAAAACAATGACTGATGGAAGTTCCAAGAAGAGCAAGGTGGTAATCAAGTCTATCTTTTTTCCCCCTAATTTATGTCTAGTATGGTTATTTCTTTAAATTACTAATGTTGATAACTGCTGTTTTTGGGCCTGATGAAGCTCTCATGGCCGAAAAAATTGGTTAGAAGATGGTTTAGTATCAAATCAAAGTCAGAGGAGTTACAGACTGATGAAGTTGTCTATGAAGGTGGGTCAAGTACAATTTCCTTACTTTGGTTTAACATTTTTCTTAATTTTTTTTTTTGAAAAACTGATTATGTGATTCAGATACTGATCAGGGATTTTACAATTTCTTTGAGGTGGTCATAATTTATCAGGGAATTGAATGTTTTGACAAATAATTTCGTTTCTAGGTAATGATGTGGAGTGGAGGAGGAACAGCTTTTCTGAGAGAGAACCATGTAGACTCAAGAAGAGCAGAACAGGTTGGTTTATAGCATTCTGATTCTTTAATTTCAGGCCAAAAATGGGGTATTATATCCAACCCTATGATGTTGATCTTGTTTTTATATGCGTTGATATTACAGAGAGATCAAGTAGGAATGGCGAGCGTTTACGTCGGAAAGGGGTTGATCTAGATCACCCACATATTATAAACGTACAGAATCACAGGTTTGTCACATTCATAATATCCAATCTATATTGTGAATGGCTTCTGTTGATTGCTGGCTTAATGCTTTATGTTCTTGATTAGAACAGTGTATTTGTATCCACATGGAATGTAGCTGGAAAAGCACCCCCGTGTAATTTGAGTCTTGATGATTGGCTGCATTCTTCACCTCCTGCTGATGTTTATGTACTAGGGTATCATTCTTGAACTGCATTTCTGTTTATTATCTATTTGCCAATTTTCTATTTAGGTGCCTGATGAAAGCTAGTTTCTTTATCACTCTAAAGATTTCAGGAGATAGTTCCTCTGAATGCTGGGAACATTTTGGGTGCTGAGGACAATGGCCCTGCTAAGAAATGGATTTCTCTGATCCGGAAGACGCTTAATGGTGGTCCAGGGACAGGCGGAGGCAACGGTTATTACACTCCTTCTCCTATCCCTGATCCTCTCGTCGAGTGGAATGCAGATTTTGAAGGATCAAACCGACAGAAGACCTCGTCCTTCTTACCTCGAAGATCGTTTCAGACACCTCAATGCTGGAGAAGGGACAGTGATGCATCGATTCCACAGCTACACCTGGATCGAAGATACAGTGTTTGTGACCGCGTAATATTTGGCCATAGACCAAGTGATTTTCCTAGTGACTATTCCTCTGGTCCTAGACCAAGTGACTACTCTTCAAGTTCTAGGCATAATGACTATTCTAGTTGCAGGCCAAGTGATTATTCTGCGGGTTACAGGCCGAGTGACAATTCTGCTGGTTACCGTCCTAGTGATTATTCTGCAGGCTATAGGCCAAGTGATTATTCCTCTGGTTACCGCTCTAGTGACTTTTCCTCAGGTTACAGGCCAAGTGATTACTCCTCAGGTCGTAGGCCTAGTGATTATTCTTGGGGTCAGAGGCCAAGTGACTTCTCTAGGTGGGGTTCATCAGATGATGATTATGGCCCTGGGGATTCTCCGAGCACCGTGTTATATTCGCCAACATCCAACAATGTATCTTGCCCTGTTGAGGATGGATACAGGGGTCGAAACCGTTCAAGGTACTGCTTAGTTGCAAGCAAGCAAATGGTTGGCCTTTTTCTTACTGTGTGGGTAAAGAGTGAGTTGAGAGAACATGTGCATAACATGAAAGTATCATGTGTAGGCAGGGGATTGATGGGCTATCTGGGCAATAAGGTACTTATTTGGACTGCTTTGGGATTTTTTCCATTATGTAACATAAATGATATACAAAGCTGAAGGAGATTATTATGCTTGTTTATGCAGGGATCTATTTCAGTGAGCATGTCATTGCATCAGACAAGCTTTTGCTTTGTATGCAGTCATCTGACCTCTGGACAGAAGGAAGGTGATGAATTACGTAGGAACTCAGATGTGGTGGAGATTATCAAGAAGACAAGGTTTCCTCGTGTGAGAGGCTCAGGAGATGACGAGTCTCCAGAAAACATTCTTCAGCATGAGTAAGTATACCATAGTTTGGTAAATATGTAATAAACTATGAAACAGAGAAAAGAATAAAATGGACAGAATGACTTAGTAAGAAAGGGTGTAGAAATGCTAACAAGTGTCAATCATAAGAAGAATCTAAACTGAATTTTCATTCACTTTGCACTTGTCTGGTTAAGCTGTCTTTCCTTTTTGAGCATGGTTGTAATTACAAATGGAGGTTATAATTTCTGCACATAAATTTTTACACGTCTTTCTTAGGGATTCTATTTAAATTTCATACTGATTGTATTTTATCTGATCCAGTCGAGTTATTTGGCTTGGTGATCTGAATTATCGAATTGCCCTCACATACCGGACTGCCCAAGCACTAATTGAAATGCAAAACTGGAGAGCACTACTGGAGAATGATCAGGTAGGATAACTTTTACAAACTTCATTATGCCATGTTTATAATTTTTGTTTGACATGCACTTGGGTAGTAATCTGATCATGTTTTGGACTAAATATTCAATAACTTTCTTGCCAGTTGCGAAGAGAGCAGCGACAGGGTCGTGTTTTTGGAGGATGGAAAGAAGGGAGAATTTATTTTCCTCCAACATACAAGTATTCCCATAATTCAGACAGATATGCAGGGGATGACATGCACCCAAAGGAGAAACGAAGAACCCCAGCATGGTATGAATGTTTCCTTTATTTCACTTGAGCTTATCTCCATGCATGTTAAGTAAACACGGTATGAGCTCATAAACAAAAACCGATTAATGTATAGACTCTCAGCAAGATCAACAGTTTTATGATTAGAAAGCACGGTAATTCTTCAGTTTTGTCCAGGAAAATAACTAATTTGAAAGACGCCGTATTTTCTTAGGTGTGACAGAATATTATGGCATGGAAATGGTCTTCAGCAGCTATCTTACGTGCGTGGCGAGTCTAGATTCTCAGATCATAGACCAGTATCCAGTGTATTTTGGGCCGAAGTTGAGTCAATCCCCAACCGATTGAGGAAAAGCATGAGTTGTTCGCGCTCTAGGATCGAAGTAGAGGAGTTGTTGCCCTACTCTCACGGTTACACGGAACTATGCTTCTTCTGAAGAGCACTGAACACATTTTAGTCCGATTAGGTACACAGCATTCTCCTATAAGATTACAGTGTTGTTCACTTACAATCAAGGTGGAACTTCAATGATTCTGCACTATAATTTGCGGTTCTGTTATTTTCATGTTAACACATTCTATTCCAGTAAGGATAGAAAAGTTAGTATGAGCTTTTTCTTGAAGCATATAATCAAGAGAATCTTGAACCAAAGATGATTGGTCTTCAAAACAATTTAATCAGTGAATATTATAGATTTTTGATTTGATGCATTATCTTTAGAAAAATTGGATGACCAGATCTTTTAATCTTGGAGCAATTTCTCAACCCGAATACCAACTGAGCTATGTTATATGCACAGATCTTCTAATCTATACTTTGGCCTCAATATACAGGCGGGAATAAGATTTAAAGAAACTCATAATCTTTAGGACATTGATGGGGACATTGCTTTGCCCACTAACCAAAAGAAGTGAGTCTTGTTCTTTCCTTTTCCTCTTTCTTGGTTTTGCTGCAGATTTTTGTTTTGCCATCTAACTTTTCCTTTTTCCATCTTTTTTTTTTATTTTGACCAGGTATAGATATGGATAATCTTTGATGCTAACTTCATACAACCTTAGCTTGATTTGTAATTTCCATCAATCACCCATTCATTCATCTGCAAAGTACATGAAATCTTCTTCAGACATAGATCAACCAGAAAATTGTCAAGAATCCCACTTGTCTCTCTAAATTATTTCGACCCGTGGCGAGTTGCGTCGCAGAACCAGGTACTTATGATTAGTCAATGAAATTCTGCTTTAAGTATGAATTCTTTCTTGATGAAGCAATTAACTGACAAAAATCCATTCCTTTTTGCAGGAAGAATTCAGCCAATGAGAGTTTGCCAAGTGGAAGAAGAATCCGAGTTTTTCTTCTTTTTCTTTTCATAGGTTCTTTGTTTGCTAGATTAGAGATTTGGCTTCTATTTTTGTTTTGATTGAGTAGATGAACTAAAGGTCTGACATATACTCAAAGCTAACGTGGTTACAAGAAAATAGAGTATTGTATTTTTTCTTTACCACATTCTTTCTTCACTGTTAGTGCCAATCATTTTTCCTGAAAAGCTATTAACTTTGGCTATCTCCAAAACAGTTCCATTATTAACTTTATGCTGTAAAAGTTGCTAAGGAAAAAGCAGAAGACAATATTTACAGAGATGGCAGGGTAAAAGAAAGATGCCATTCGCATCTCCTTTTACTGTTGGCAGCAGTAAATAATTACTCCCGCCCATGACTTTGGAGTCCATGAAATAACCGGGTCAGGATCTCCTGACCGCCAAGTCCGTGACCCCCTCCGCGACCGTCCGACACGTGGCAGTAGGGGGTTGTGAGGCTGGGTGGGGGTCACCCGCACCCAGCCTCACCACCCCACCCCGCTGCCACGTGTCGGGCGGTCACGTGGGCGGTCACGGGGAGGGGGTCAGGTGATCTCGTTCGGAAATAACCATACTGCTGTCACATCTTGTGATTTTCTTCAAAAAAATATTATCATGGTAGGAATATTAGTTACTTCAAGAACTTACGAATTATTCTATAATAAAACCTGAGTACTCCTATATTCTTCTTGGGGAAATCAAGCTAATGGTTTAGAGAATAGTTTCATGAGTACATCCTTGAATAACCCATCAATTCGGACGATGTTAATATTTGATTTAGTATTACGGGTCATAAAGATTATACCAAGTGAGACGATCAGTAAATTCAAAGTTCTTGGCCACATGGAATAGTCGTTTATATGTTGGTTGTTTCTTCAATTAGAATAATGGCTTATATTGTTGGAAAACTCGGCCAATATGGTCACCAAACATCAAGTATGATAATAGGACAAAATCATCCTAGAACACCAATTGCAATGTTAGGGAACACAAAATGAATCTGTAACGAAGGGTTCTAAGAAATGACGTATTTCATTGACAATTTGATGTAGAATCAATAGAAAAAACAACAAGAACAACAAATCAAAATAGCCGAGACGTGATGGAATTGTCACTGTCCTTAAAGCAATTTTGCCTCTACCGGTGAGCAAGGTAGTCTTCAGACAAATGCTTCCCAGGATATAACGGCTTACTTTCTTTCTATTGCTCTTAGAGAGAAAGTATAGAACTTGTTTAGTAGAAGAGAATGATAGAAGAGAAGTTGAAGAAGTCTTAGTGCTGAAAGTTCTCAGATTTTGCAAAGTTGTTGTATAAATTTCAAGATACTAAGACCTACTATATATAGGCCTTGGATTGTGTTAAAACCGCCTAATAAAACTTGTTTCAGCAGTTTAGAACTCCTCCTAGACAGTTGCATGCCGTTCATAGGTGAAGGGAGATGAACCTTGGACCAAAAGATGCAATTCAAAACTGAAAAGTTCTGACTGTTGGGACATCGATCGATTGATGTCGAATAGAAACTTTCAGCTTTGCATCCTGCCCACATAGATCGATCTATGTATCGATCGATGTGATCGATCTATGTTGGACAGAAAGTTTCCAGCATTGCACCACACCACATCGATCGATGCCTTCCATATTAATCGATCGATGTGATCGATCTATGTCCAACAAAACACCAACTTTATTTCAGCTTTCACTTGATTCGATCCAGCCTATACATGGATCAATCCAAGTGACCTTTTTCAAGTTTAAAGTGTTCATTACATCACTTCAAACTCCTAAACAACCTCATATAAGCTTTATATAAGTTTGGAGCATATTTTGAAGTATTTTAACGTACTTTTCCAACAATCCCCCACACGATCCAAACTTATATACAAACATTTCAGAACGACAATAAACTGAACTCTCCACTATCAAACGAAGATAATAACACATAACGGAGCAGTGACAAACGTCTTGAACTGTCCGGTAGTACAATTTGTAGTTATATAAACGGAAATAGGGTGACAACCGTCTTGAACCACATATTTCACTACTGTTTATATGAACACACAAATGACATGCTATTATCTAACTTCTTACAAGTTCGCGGTGTGGTGCATTAAAGGCCATGCACCCAATCCCAGGATTCATAAGCGCTCTAGAGAGTTTTCTAGGCTCTCATAGGAAGCGGCCCACTTCCACACTCATATAGGTGATATTTATCAAGTGTGTACTGCAACATACCACCATCTTTGATGGCTATGAATTGTCCATTAAGATATTTACATTTCACCCTCAAACATGCAGTGAGTACTATCCTCGAACATCAATATAGGAAGGGACTCGTATGATAGTACTTAACAGAACTCTTCTACAACGTGTTTTTACCACATTGAACTCCGTTCGCAGGATCTCTACTAATAGTGAGTTGGGTTCCCGTCATAGAAAATTCACGTCAGATGGAATTAGTCCCATTTCTCTCAATGTTATGTTGGGTCTCTCTCATATTCCTTGCACTGGCTATGTTTTACCCAAGAAAGCTCATGATAGTGCACAATCTTATGAGAAATCCTTTCAGTGATTTTCTTCAACAAATCAATCAACATAATAGGATGATTTTTCAACAAGCAAATCACCAAACTTAAGATGATTTTCAACAGGTAAATCATTAAACTTAAGATAATTTTTCCGTCAAATAAATCATCAAACTTAGATGATTCACCACCAAGCAAATTATCAAACTTAGGATGATTTTTGTCAAGCAAATCATCAAACTTGTTTCTACAAACTGAATCTTACAAGCATGATCAATAGTATCATGAACAACTTTATCCAAGAGTCAGTTTTATCAACAACAAATAGCCAAGCATGATGAACTCATCAAAACATCACACCAGTTAACTACGTTCATATGCTTGCAACTATTATTCAATCATCACAATTCATTATCATCATCAAGCAAGCTTAACAGGCTTACAAACATACAAACTTTTTTATTACTAAACCTCATGAATATTATCATGGTGTGACATAAAGAGCAAGTAAGTCTATCACCCTTATAGACTTGGAATATTAATCATCAAATGACTAGAACAACATAGTGGCCATTACTTTGGAGATTAAACAACACAAGTTATTTACATGTTCAGCATTCACATGTTATAATAACTTTGTTCTTAAATGAAAGTATTGAAGGACTAGACCCCCACATTTCACCTCAATCTATATTAATCACATACCACACTTTTATTTATCAGCAACAATTACTTCAACATTCATCTTTAACTGATCACATAGTAACAAGCAACTAGCTATGGTGTAAATTAATTCAAAAGGCTTTCAACAATAAACATAGACTCAACTCTCTATGTCACTTTGGAGTAAACTCCAACAATCTTCTTATGAACCAGAATTCATAAGGAACTAGCCATTTTAATCCTACAATCATACCATAGTTTCACACTAATTCATCAACCTTACGTTTAGTTTAGTCCTTTTTCATACTTCACTATATGTAAGACTAACGCTTTCATAAATATGGTTTTCTAAATGCTAACAACTAAAACTAGAAATCCAACATCCATGATTCCTAAGTTTTCACATAGCATAACAACATTTTATCGGAGAACAAACACCTTGAATAAGAAACTTCATGTATAATTAAGCAACATCATTAGGTCATGAACATAACTAAACTTAGTTATTTCATTTTCAACATGGAATTCTACTATCATCAACAAACCATTAAACTTCATCGCTTAGTACTTCACTTACCACAGAAAGCTTACAAATGTCTAAGACTAGAAAACTTGATTTCCATAAGTTTATCTTCATCATAAACAACTAGTCTTAGTCAACCCATTTTCAACAAGAAACTTTATTCATGAAGGATGAAAGCAATCTATCTAAGCTTTCCCTCTTAGATTTCTTATTCTTTACTATAGAATACTTTTATTATACACAAATAGCATTCTTCACATTTCAACTTCTAGGCCGATTTCTCTTTTCATGAAACTCTAAGTTGAAATGCAAAACAAATTACACACATTAATACATATATTTAACACCATATTTAAATGGGATTAAATACATGCGTCTATTTCTTCACAATCATACAAAATACATGAAACAATTTCACATAAACTAGATGCAAATCTATTAAGACTCACAAATCACATATGCAGCACAAAACAAACATTAAAACTCTGGCTTGATAGAAACTCGGAAATCATTCCTACATGTGTATGAATATCACACATATTGCCAACTCCAGTTTTTATAGACAAAGTTAACTTTAAGTGCACCTTCTACTATCCAAAGTATTGGATTTATAGTGCATCATTAAAGAAACTAAGCTACCTCTCTATTGGTTGCAATAAATTTGATAGACATAATCTATCATTCTTTCCGAGGAACTATCAACAATATTACCTCATAGAAGACCGTCGTGATCTCCTTATCATCCATCATGTTGATACTCCAAGAAACTTCTCCTCTTAATCTGCCACCAACAATCATGTTGGTAATTCTCTTGTTTCTTTGTATCCTTAAACTTTTTGGTTGACACCAAATAAACTCTATTCTTGTAATTCTTGTTTCCGTGGTATGCCGCTATCTCTACCTTGTTAGCCTTCATCTTCCATCATAGTGTAGGAGTTGCATGTTCATATTCTCCTATGGAGTTTCTTCAGTTGACATCGAACATGAAGACAACATTGAATAGCATCCATCCCCACAGGCCAAAGGAAATTTAAATGATATCACATTCATCTCATTATGGAAATAATGATTTTCTAAGATATTTTCATCGATGATTCAACCCCCACACTTTTCTGGAAATGAGGTTGAAGATTGACAAATGAACAAGGCTTCTTTGTAAAATTTATTTCTTTGTGTGGTTCAAAAATTGCTTTAAGTTGTTGGAAAACTTGGCCAATATGGTCACCAAACATCGAGTATGATAATAGGACAAAATCATTCTAGAACACCAATTGTAATGTTAGGGAACACAAAATGAATCTGTAACGAAGGGTTCTAGGAAATGACGTATTTCATTGACAATTTGATGTAGAATCAATAGAAAAAACAACAAGAACAACAAATCAAAATAGCCGAGACGTGACGGAATTGTCACTGTTCTTAAAGCAATTTTGCCTCTACCGGTGAGCAAGGTAGTCTTCAGACAAATGTTTTTGAGGATATAACGGCTTACTTTCTTTCTATTGCTCTTAGAGAGAAAGTATTGAACTTGTTTAGTAGAAGAGAATGATAGAAGAGAAGTTGAAGAAGTCTTAGTGATGAAAGTTCTCAGATTTGCAAAGTTGTTGTATAAATTTCAAGATACCAAGACCTACTATATATAGGCCTTGAGTTGTGTTAAAACCACCTAATAAAACTTGTTTCAGCTGTTTAGAACTCCTCCTAGACAGTTGCATGCCGTTCATAGTTGAAGGGAGATGAACCTTGGACCAAAAGATGCAATTCAAAACTGAAAAGTTCTGACTGTTGGGACATCGATCGATCGATGTCACTTCGATCGATCGATGTCATCGATTGATGTCGAACAGAAACTTTCAGCTTTGCATCCTGTCCACATAGATCGATCTATGTATCACATCGATCAATGTGATCGATTTATGTTAGACAGAAAGTTTCCAGCATTGCACCAGACCACATCGATCGGTCGATGTCTTCCACATCAATTGATCGATGTGATCGATCTATGTCCATCAGAACACCAACTTTATTCCAGCTTTCACTTGATTCGATCCAGCCTATACATGGATCGATCCAGGTGACCTTTTTCAAGTTTGAAGTGTTCATTACATCACTTCAAACTCCCAAACAACCTCATATAAGCTTTATGTAAGTTTGGAGCATATTTTAAAGTACTTTAACATACTTTTCCAACATATATTTCTCTGTAGTGATATTTCTTCTCATATTGAACATATATTAATGTATTCCATGTATTGGTTTATTCCTTCGTTTCAGTTCCAAACACAAGAAACTTAGCACGAACGTATGTACAATTTTTAAGGATACGACAATTTGAATCTTTTTAGACTCTTAGTATTTGGACCATTTCTCGATTTGTGCGTGTCATCCTTAAACAGGGGTCATGTTAATCTTCTCTGTATCGTTCCGATTTTAGACTCTTAGTATAGGGTTAACATAAGATTACATGCGTTAGGAGTGAGATAAAGTGTTCTTTTTTACTTGTACATTTTTGGTAGGAAGAGGTAAACGTTCTAATGTTAAGCCCTTGAGTACGTGTAACATCGATGATACATAATAATTCTGAGTAGAAAGTCACACCAATTCTATTATTTTTTGATATGATGTAGATATAACCTAGCTGTAAACGCATATAGAACCCTATGATAAGACAAAGCTAAAACATAGGTTTGAGAAGCGTTCCACAAGAGCAAATGTTCTTGGCTTCTAAAGCATAATTCAACTAGTATTTGGATGACGGATTGCTCTTAAAGAGGCGTAAGTTTAAAACTAGAAGCATCCATAATAAGTGTTTCATTACTGTATGGTCCAAATGTTTCCGAACCCAATTGGGATAGAGATGCTGACCTGGTTTACAGTAAATATCTTATATGCACCTCATCTAAGAGGTCTCTTAGGTTTCTAATTTGCATCTTCTACAAAGATATATGAACTTGTTGAAGCAGTGAGGGCCTTCGAGACTAGGATATGACCTTCATATTCTCCGAGAATAAATGGTCTTGAATTGGGCAGTTGAACTGGAAAAATCACAAAATTAAGCAGAAATCAAGGGAATCTTTTCGGCTATCTTTTTTCACGTTCCAACATTCTTCTCATGATTAATAACCGAAGCATACAAGAATGACAACCATAAAACAATTCTATGTGACCCATGAAATGGAACTACTCCTAGTCTATCAATTCATGTAAACAATACGTCATATGCAATGATGTGATAAATCTAATTGTAATCACTACTTTTATTGTATGAGATCTCTAATTGGTTCTTTAATATTTGTTCAAAAAAGGAAATGTTGTCTTTTTAACATAACATACCACGTCACGTTCACCTCTAATCTTCAAAATTTATGGACCGCTTCCCATCCTTTTGTATGATATATTCCCTCTTTACATACATAGCATGCTATACCTCTACCTCTGATTTCTTTTATATCCAAAGACCTCCTGTCATTATTACGTTCTCATAAGATAATTCTGTCAATTAAGTAAAAGATACAGCTGTTTTGTTCAAGCAATCTATGTCATTTCCGTCTAATCAAAAGACACTTATAATGGTTAAGTGAAAACAAATGTTACACTTGATCCAACAATCTATGTCATAAGTTAGATATCTCACGTATGAGTAGAAAAACATCGCCCATAATATAATGATGATACTCCCAAACATTGTTGGCAATAAAACTAATGATCATAACCTCCTTCACCTAGATAACTTTAGCTAGTCTTCCTATGAAACTGTGAACCAGTTGGTGAATACTAATAAAAAGAGAGAAAGGTGCATGTTTGAATGATTCAGGGGCAGATAAATTTGCATCTTTAAACTTGTTATGGTCCCATCAACAGAGAGAAGGAAGTTGACCTCCCATTGCCCATTATCAAAAGTAGGGACTAGAGGGTTGCCGATTTAGCCAACAATAATGTCATCCAAAAGATGATTTATTCTACTGAAAGGAAGAACAGAGAGAATCCACACCCCCCCCCCCCCCAATCTGCTTTTTGTCTTACTCCATGTGACAAAGTTTGAAGATGAATTTGTGTGTGTATCTGACATTTTAAAGTGAGAGTCTTTAAATCATGGCTAAAGACTGACAATAAGCCTGCAAGATCTCATCAACTGTCCTGTCACTAACGAATCCATCCTTCATCATATATAGTGGAATAATAAGGAGTAAAGAGTAAAGATAAAGGAGACGATCACAAGAAACAACTTTCTTTTTCTCTTTCCTGAACTGTAAAAAAGATGGCAGCATGCATTAAGCAGTAGAGGCACCAGAGAAGGATGCAAAAGAGTTGAATCCATATGAGCATTAATTCTCAAGATTTTAATAGACGTTCATGGTGTACTAGGCTCTTGCTTGCTTGCGTAGGGTCTAAAGAGGGGCCGGATTGCTTCGAAATCTGATGTACGCACCTTTACTATGTACTTTTTTGTATAAGAGGCTGTTTGGTACATTATATTTTTATATGAAGAAAGCATGAACTCATGAAAACTTCTTTTGAAGTATTCAATAGTCTTTATCAACCAGAAAAATGTGATAAGCACACAGTTGAAATACTTTCTGCACATTAACAAACTTAGACCTAATTTTCTGTGAACAATAATTTCATAGTTAACTTTTGTTTGCATAATAATATGAAGGAAAAAGCATTACAATTAGAGTCTTACCAAGATCCATACGTTCGTGTTGCCTAATGAGTTCTGAATGGGTCATAGAAATTGCCATTACCTCCATCTCAAAATTATCGTTCTAGTTAGCAACATTAGTTTTGAGACAAAAGAACTAGTTCATAGATTTACAGGTATGAGCTATATACATATGGTAGGCAATGTACGATTTCCAAAGAACTAGTTCCAACTAGAGCAGACACACAAAGTAGTTCATTTCAAATTGTTTTGATAGTAATATTCTCTATCTCTAGGTTATCATTTTATGTTATTACTATATCGACCACATATACTATTAGAATAGTAATATTTTCCTTAAGTGATGTCTTAATGAATAGTCCATGATCATTATGACTTTGAATAACTTTAAGATCTTTAATGGTTTTGTTAAGATATCAGAAACTTGATCTTTAGTTGAAAGATGTTCCAAGCTAATCTCTCTCCCTTCAATTTTCTTTTCGGATGAAATGTCTGTCCACATTAACATGGTTTGATTTGTCATGCTGAACTTGATTTTCGGCCATGTTTATAACGGATACACTATCACAAAATACCTTAATGGGTAATAGAGCTTTTAAACAAAGATCATCAAGTACTCTTCTAATCCAGATGCCTTCGCATATGCCTAATGATAAGCCCTTAATTCTGCCTTTGCAATGCTCCTCTATGCAACAGGTTGCTTCTTATTCTGCCAATTAACTAGATTACCCTGTAAATAAGCTCCATATCCGGTTGTTGATCTTACGTCAACCTTGGATCTAGCCCAGTCAGCATTTATGAACACTTTAATACTCTTTATTTGTGTGCTTTTTAAAACATAATCCTTGTCTGGTGTATTCTTAAGGTATATGAGGATTCTCAAAGTGACTTGGAGATGTTCATTAATAGACGCATAAACTGAGAGACAAAACTCACAGTGTAGCCAATATTGGGCCTAATATGCGATAAATAGATCAATTTACCTAAGTAGTTTCTGATGATTAAGTTTATGAGTGGATATAGTATCCAGTTTCCTTTAAAATATCCAATATGTATTTTCTTTGTGATATATACATCCCTTCTTGATTTCTAGCTATTTCCATTTCTATGAAATATCTTAGTTTTCATAAATCCTTCATTTCAAATTGTTTTGATAGTTGAATCTTAATATTCTCTATCTCAAGGTTATCATTTATGTTATTATTATATCGTCTATATGTACTATTAGAATATTAATCTTCCTCTTAAGTGATGTATTGGTGAATAGTGTATGATCAATATAACTTTAAATTAATTTAAGATCTTTAATAGTCTTAGTGAATGTTTTAAACCAAGTTCTTGGTGACTGCTTTAGTATGTATAATGTTTGCTTCAACCTACATACTTTAGCGCAGTTTGTTATGTCGCTGAATCCTGGAAGTATACACATATAAACTACTTCTAGTAAATCTCTATTTATGAGTGCATTTTTAGAGCCTAACTTGTATAATTCTCGATCAAGGTTAACCGCTACAGAAAAATAATTCTTATGGTGATAAGTTTGGTGACTGGGGCAAAAGTTTGTAAACAATCAATACCATTTGTTTGGATAGATTACTTTGCTACTAATCTAGCTTTGTGTTTATTGATTGTTCCATCATTGTTATATTTAATTGTACACAATCATCCACATCCAACATGTTTCATAGTTGTAAACATACGTATTATCTTCCAAGATTGTTTATCTAAGGCATCCATTTATTTATATATAACATTCGAGGTCAGCTTAAGACATCTTGTATATTTTTAGATATCATGTTATTATCTAATGAACATACAAAGTAAGGATTCAACCGATTATATGAAATGAAGTCTTCTATAGGGTTCTTAGTGCATACAGGGTTCTTAGTGCATTCTCTTCTTCTTTTTCTTAATGTTATTGGTCTATCATCAGTTTGAGGTTCAATTTCATATTCAGCATGTGTTTCCTGTTATGAATCTATCTCCTCCATTGTGATTTGTGTATTCTATTACTGTATTCTGGAGCGACATGTGATCTATTCTATCCTACTATTTCAAGTCTATTATTATTTATCTCGGTTACTTATAGTTCTGCGCCGAGCTGTTACCAAGATCAGCTCGGCAGTACCTTTATTTGCTCAGCAGAGCTTAAACTCGGCAACTTATATTTTATACTTCATCAGCACGGGTGCTACTATGTTTAGCTCACTACATTTAGATTGGGCTCGTCTGAGTTTATATTTCTACGGTGTATAGGGAGGACTCATATGTGTAGTCACTAAGAAGAACCAGCATGTGGACAACCAAAGGAACATACTCTCATGCGTTTTATGAGGACCATAGTACACGAGATGGACGACCCCTCAAGTGAATTGCGTCGAAGGTTTAAACAGGGTGTCCGGACAAGGTCCTTTGCTGTTGTTTACGTGGCTCTGGGCGTTGATGGTGTCCACGAGGGATGTGGTCATTAGGGCTCAATTGCGGAAATTAACTTCCTAAAAGAGAAACTGGAACATGACCCGGATTTCACCTACGTGGAAACTATAAACACGGCATTTTCTGCTCTTGAATATGTGTACAGGGAGAACTGTCGCGCTGGAGACAATCTGGTGAATATCTCGATGAAAGGGAAGCAGTGTGATATATTTTTTCCGACCAAGAAAGTACAGCGGTTATACATAGAAGAGCCAAGGGTTTGGAGGCCTCCTCAACTTCAAAGAAATTGAGGCGCTCACTGGAGGATGTGTGCTACTGTTATGGAAGTTGATGAGCACTTCCGAAGAAATTGAAGAACTCCAACACAAACGTTTGTTTGTCAAGCTGCTGTTTTATAATATATATATATATATATATATATATATATATATATATATATATATATATATATATATATATATATATATATATATATGTATACATATATGTATACTGTTATATATTTTAGGCCAGCAGTTTTCTTCTCGTCAACCAATGTCTTCTCTTGGCTGGTATTTTTGCCTACATCAATCATTTTCTTCTAGTTGTCAATAATTTCATGAAAGTATCCAACCAACTCATTATTTTCTGCAAATTCTTTACGCTAAAAGCTACTGTATTTATAATAACATTAGGCTTTTATCTTGCAAAATAGAAAGCCCTTAATGCATTGGATACGCATGAAAGTATGTACCAACAGCACTCATGATCTTCCGGATTGAGATATTGAAAGGATTAGAGGGACTTGTCCTCTCAGTAAATAGGGTGTTGTTCTTTGTTTTGATGCTTTTGGGTTGTATTGTTTCGAGTCTTTTCGATGTAACAAATCAAGAAATAAATCATTGATCTCCGCCAAAAACAGAGAAGAATACTTGAGGAGAAATAACAATGGTAATGTCATTTCAACAAGCACCACAAATAAAGCTAGAAATAGAGAGAAAAAAAACAGAATCTTCACATTGTCTGGAAACACTAGGCATATTGGTGGGATACATACACTCTTAAATATCTATACTGACTAGAAAAACCAATGTCACACAAGAATTATAAAACAGCAAAATAATGAATCTCAAACATGATGTCGGCTTGATAACGTCCCTTCAAACAGCTAATAGTACCTAAAAGCTACTGCTCCCAACATGAAAAGAAAAATCCATGGTGAAGAACTTTGAGTTGATGCAGCTGATGGATTGAGCGATTGGCGATTTCCTGTGGTTGCCGTTGGATTTACTGGATTTACGGTTGGAGATGGTGGATTCAGTGCTGGAGTTGTGTCAGCTTCTGGTGCCAAAGCTGGTGAAACTGGCAAGGGCAGAGTGGAAGCTGAAATTTTCACCAAAGTGAAGATGCATTAGCTTGCTGTTTCTTAAGATAAAAGAAAACACTATAGTTGCAACAGAAACAATGTTAATATTGATGATCGAAAAGAAAAGGACTATGTTAGTGTGTGTTTTCTTCCATCCCATTTGTACTATGGATCATTACGTATAGATTCACTTTTTTTGATCTAATGGTCCATTCTCCATTCCATGTGTAGATTCCACACGTGGAATGAAAAAGCTAACTAGATTAACTTGAGCATGGAAAGTTCATTTATTTACTGTTGATAGTTATGTGTAGAGGAAACCAAAGTTCATGGTCTCAAGAACTAGAATCCTAACCTGTAGGAGAAGGAGCTGATACAGGTGATGTTGCTGGAGCGCTTGCAAGAGGGCCTGTTGAGAAAAACATTTTAATATAGTTATATTTCATGATAAATAATTAGCGAATAATAATTGAGAGAGTGTATCTAAGGGAAAGAGATCCACCAGGGGCTGGAAGAGAAGCACCTGAGGCTGCAAGAAGATACAAATCACTTACATAAGATACATAAGTGAGCTGAGCATAATATTGCAAGAAGCCTAGCACTCAAGATATGTCATGTTACAGATTGGGAGTGTATTACTTGACTCACCTTTGCACTGAAGAGGGACACCAGACATGCGACAAGCACTTGGAAGGGAGAGGGCTAAGGTCCGGTTAACGGGGATTCGGAAGGGAATGCTTCCTGTGGCAATAAGACAGAAACAATCAGTGCCATTGGTCACCACTGTCTTGAGGGAATTGCAGCAATCTGCTGTAGGTGATGTCCCATTGAGGCTGCTATTGGTAATGAAATTCATGCAAGGGCTAAAGGTAGCAAGCGAGGAAGCCGTGCATGGTGTGTTTAACTGACCATATACAGGCAAAACTAGAAACACACAAGCAATGGATAGGGCTGGAATCAGGCTATTAACAGCCTTCATTTTGTTGGGTTTTTTAGTGATCTTGGAAAACTATGGGGTTGAAATGAATGGAAGCTTTTGATTTTGTTTGAAAAGATTTGATGATTGTGGAAATTTATAGGGGGAAGGTCTGGAAAGAGAAGGAAGTTTGATGAGTCATTGTGTACTTGGAGTTCAACTACCACAGCTAACTTTGTTAAAAACAGAATTTTGGTGGAATTGCTTGGGATAATATTACATGTTCTCAGTTCCATAACACAAAAACAATACTAAATTATATACATCGTACACTAAATATAAATGCTATTTTAATAGACGAGAGGACATCAAATGATTCAATCAAATTATTCTTAAAAAAAACAGAACAGACCTAGCGACAACACATCTATGAGTCAAGGGCCAAAGGCTATCGAAAGCCTTTCTGAAAAGTTCATACATTAAACATTAGACATTACTAGGAGAACTGATCTACTCAGGACCCAGATAAATAAGCTAGGATACTAAAGGAACAAGCGCTAAATAAGCTTAGGTACCTCGGGCAACAGGGTGTAAAAAGCTTTTATGACTTTCAGGTGTCTTATTCTTTGTATGCAATAATGATAAATTAGGAGGCGAAGAAACCAACCTTGGTAAAAAAAAAAAAAAAAAATCATTATGCATGAACAAAATCATGTGTACTCGGTATAGTGTTAGTGCATCTAAGTAGTTGGGTGCATAAGAAATTTAAATTTGATAGTGGTAATACCATTCCAATCTCTACCATCCTCTCCTCCCCGCGTGCGAGAAAAAAAGATGTACTAGTCGAATAACCTATAGTTTCTATTGCTCTTCTCCTCCGGCAACATTTGATAGAAAATCCATATTTCTATTTTATATTGTATACACACGAGATAGGATCCGCTGACCGTATATTTTTTTTTTTGCTGATCAGCAAGCATAGCTGCAATGGGAGAGTTAATGCACACAAAGAAGTAACGATAAGAGAATGTCTTCTCGTATCAGTTTTTAAGGGGGGGAAACCTCACCCTACGAGAAAAAGTAAGCCAAAAAGAAGTTGACCCACTTCATTCGTTCCACGAATGATCTTCACTTTGCGAGGACAAAAAGTCACCTTGCACTTTCCTTACTTCGGTGATACTTTTTTTTCTCTCCAAAGAATGGGATTATGATGTATAAGAACCCTTTTCTAATGATGCCCGGAAACAAATGTTAATCTAAGTAAATTAAAGACAAAATAGCGGAACCTCATGGGCAAAGATAAAATAATAGAATTGATGGAGAGAAATGATACTGAAAAATAGAACAATTTTGTACACGTACCGCTCTTATTTGGACGAACGCTCCCCGAAACGTAAACAAAGCTATCTTTCTGAGTTTTTTAACCTTAAAACACATAACTTTTATATTTTATGGTCAACGTTGGTAAACAAAATACCCTTCAAAAGATCCAGACTATATATACACTTTAGGCTGACAAAGTCAGCACTAAATGTATGTACATAGGGTTTTCTGCATTTTATCGCATGAGTTTGACGTCATGCAAGCTGTAGCAGTATTTTACATACTTTGATAAAGATGTGTATGTTAGATCGCAAGCGATCCGACTTCTCTTCGGACATGGCACAAATACAGGAACTCAATGTATCGGAAACGCCTTTTTAATTAATCGCATGAGTAACCTGCGTGTATATCAAAATGACACATCTACAAGATTTTTATAAATTTGAAATTATTGTCACTTTCCAAACCAGGCAGCAAAAATTAATTAAAAAAAGAAAATTAGAAAAGGAAGGAAAAACACGGTGAGAGTCTTCGCTTGTGGACGTCTTGCGTTCTTCAATCACTACCTAACCACAACAAAAAGAGGATTCCCTCATGCGTTGGTCACCTGCTTAACTAACCACTTCCTTTGCAGGGTTCGGACCGATCGACCCTTATAACAGAAAATCAACCACATAACCACCAATAAAAAACTATCACGTGACAATTAGTTATTATTTTTTTTAATATTTAACTGCCACATAACAATCTCCTATCGATGGTCATGTGACTGACCCTCGACTACAGGTCATTAGATCTCATCCGCCTTCAACACTATTCCCCTCATACCCAAGGACTTGCTTGCATGCTAAATAGTCAGCTAAACAAAAAGTTAAAGAATGTGGTTAACCACACCAGCTAGGCATCATATAACCCTTGTGGTCAAACCCCTTTTCTACAAACAACTCCTAAAACCCTCTTCTACGACAGAGACAAGCATAGACACTCCCATTTTTCATCAGCTTTCCAGGCGAGTCAACGCCAAAACTTGTAATGGCATATCAGGGAATTGGAATGGTGTTGTGGTTCTTACTCGCCATGATGATGTTATGGGAAGAAACTATGCCCCATCCCAATGGCAGGGATTGGACAAACGTCAGAATCAGCATGTCCCCATGCCTCAACTATGTGCAAGGGAACTCCACAACAGCCCCATCGCATGGGTGCTACACTCGGCTTCAAAGTGTGGTCACCTCACAGCCAGGGTGCTTAATGGCGTTTTAGGGTTTAGGCCAAGTCCTTAATGGCGATCCTGCGTCGCTGGGGCTGACTGTAGACTAGTCTTGCAGTGTTCAGACTCCACCCGCCAGCCAATGCAAAAGTAAGTTCGACTCGTGAAACTCCTAAAGTTTGGAACAAATTTCTCAAACACATTTCCCAGTTCTCACCTCTTTCTTCACATTTTGACCATCCGGCTGCCACTTCAAATGGACTCCCCTCTGGTACACAAGGATCTAGTGTACATCATCTGCCAACGGCAATAACTCCGGAGCAATTTCAACCAAGGAAGCAACTCCACTACTGCTTTTGTTTCGATCACCTCATTAGCCCTTGACAACAACATTACTCATTGTCTTAGAGGCTCCCGACTATGGCGGGTCTGAAAGGTTGGATGTACGCAACCATACTCGTGTTAGAAAACACATTTAGGTTGTTTTCCGATAACTCATAATGAAAATTACGTGTTGATCAATTGCTACTTCAAAATATATGAAGCGCATTGGATCATTTTGCTTTAACCATCATATTTCAAAGTCAAAGAAGAGTGTATCTTTATTAAGCCCCTGACAAATCACCTGTATTTTCAATCACATCTAGCATAAGGAACTACTTTGTGTTCCTTTTAGCCCCTGGTCAGGGGGCATGGTAGTGAGGCATGTTGATTTCAGATTAACTGATTTAGTCTATCAATGTATAAGCTATAGGAGTACTTCACATGGATAAGGTTTTGTACCCTCAGACTGCTTTCATGAAAAAAAAATAGACGCGCCTCTGGTTAAGTAATAAATGTTTGCTTCTCTGAATATAAAACCACCCAAGAAGCTGCAAGTCAAACATATAAAGGAACATTGCAATAGCCTAGTCAGGGTAACTATACTGTATGATTCAAGAAATATATGAGTCAGCACGTTATACATCCATCATCTAGGCAGAGGCTTCCATCAGATTTCTCTGGGGTTTTCTGCAAACAACGAAGAGAAAGAAATGGAATATAAACTCTGTAGCAGCTAAAATTAGGAAACAGAAAGAATATCTAAAGGAAAGCTCCGCAGCAATGAATCTGTATATGACATTTAATGCAGGGTTTGTCAGTTGGCTATAAAAGCTTGCTTCCGATTTCCAAATCTGGCCGTTCCCAAGACTATGTTTTGTCATGTCCTCCACATCTGCCTCAACTAACAATATTTTGGCAAGAAGGTATTATGCCCAGGGAAACTTCTTACATAGAAACAAAAGGATTGAAGATTTAAATTATAAACCACATATCCAGGTAATGTAGGAGAGGAAGCAAGAAACGCAAAGAGAATAATTATAACATTGAGGCACGTTTGCAACACACCAAACAGGCAAAACCGCTAGGGATAGAATTCAGCATCAGCCAAGCACTTCTATATGAACAGAAGACATGATCTTAGGTCATTTCAGGTTAGCAAAGCAGGCTCAAGGCAATCAAATGAGAAGCCTCCGGCAATGCAATCAGCTCCCAATCTTCTTGCTCAACTTCAAACTCAGAAACTTTCATCCCAAGCTGAGTTCTACATAAAACAAGATAAGAGAATCAGCTCCGCACAAATTCAAACTCAGAAACTTTCAGCGCAAGATTTAATTCTACATAGAAAAAGATAAGACAATGCACACGCAACATCAGACATCATTCAAATATAATAAACTCTAGCCTAAATATGCACCCACGATAAGCAAACCTATTCCAATAGATTAAATTGCGCACACTGCATCAAAGTTAATCCTCTAGCCACTTTTGAAAGCATAGCAAAATTCAGAAGAAATATATACAAAAGAAGCCTCAAATTATAACAGGATATATGGAGTGCAAATCAGATACCATGTGGCTTACTTCATACAAATACCGAAAAACATCGGGATATGCAGAAGGGGGCGGGGTGGGGTGAGCAATCAGATAACTGTCAAATGTAGAATATTTTACCCAGGCCATGCCATAAAAAGTTTAGGTTTCCGTGTATTGGGAATCAGAAGTTCCAAAGCCACACCTTAATGTGATCGAGACCGCATAAATTCTTCAAGTTTATTCCAGACCTCAAGTGCAGCAGCTCTATCTTGGTGCCGTTTGTTCTTACTTATCTGCTCGTGAAAGGAATCAGGCATAGCAAGAAGTCAAGCTATCCCTTTTAGACACTTATAAATCAATACTTCAACCAAAATGATTGTATCTTGATGATATACCATAAAATGAGCTAGAGATTCCACTTACAGAGATAATCTTTACATTCCACTGCTTCACAACCTTTGCTGACTCCACACTATCATCCTCAAAGCGCATGTAAAAGCCAAGAACTATAACAGAACAAAAAGAGAAAGATACGTCAGAATTTTATGTAAAGAAGGGGTGGGGGATGGGGGAGGGGGGAATATGAAGAAAAAGACGGGAAAGGATTACAAAGACCATCCAAGTTAATCTGGTTAAAAATCTAAAGCAATATCGATGTTAATAACCACCAAGAAATCATCTCCAGCTAAGGCACACTACACTAAGTCAGCAAATTCAGTATACCAAGCACTATGATTAAAATTCTCAATGCAGTTGAAAAACAAAAATCAGGCTCACTTCTAATGAAGATCTCAACGTGATCCTTAAACGGCCAATCTTTGAATTGCCACTCCTTTCCCAGCACAAACACCGCCACCACGCGATCCCAATCGTCAGCCTTCAAAGCTGACGGTTTATCTCTAACCTCATAAGCAGTCACAACCCTGTCCCTACTAAACTTCTTTTGCACCGTCACACAATCTGGTTTCACCCCGTTCATCTGCTTTGCCTTCACATCCGTAGGAATAAAAACCCCGTCTTCCAAAAACTCCTTCACGTTATAAATGGTAATTAACGTGGAGGAAGCACTAGGGACCAAAATTATAGGCACTCCTTCACCAATCTTACTCCCCTTCAGATGCAATTTCGTCTTGGGACCATCAAACCCTAGCCCTAATTCCTCTCCACCTCTCTCTATCCTACTCTTTGCCACCAAATTATCCTTCCTCTGTAGAGCTTCTGATCTTTGCCTCTCCTCATCTCGCTTCGTTGCCGAAGTCAAAACACCATAAAAATCCCGGTTCTTACACACTAAAATTTGTTCCCTATCCCTCAAAGGCCTCTCCGTCGCCCTTATCCATTCCATCGGATTAAACACAATCTCAGCTTTCTTAGAATCATCTAAGTAGGACATTTCTGCAGCTTCGGGAGGAATAACGTTTAAATCATTCTGAATCGGAGCTACTGCAACAACTTTCGAGGTGAAATCAATTGCATCGGAGGAGGCAACCTTGCCGGTGAGGTAATCGAGGAGGGGTTTCCTGTCGGGGAGAGTGACGGCGGGGATGCGAAGGGAGCGGGCATTCTGTAGATACTCGGTGTGCTTGAGGTGCTGGTTGGTGATGAAGTGAACTAGGGTTTCTAAGGTGTAGCGCGTGGACTGGACGTGCTTAGACCGATAGGCGGTTTCGACTGTGACCGGAAATGCGTATTCGGAGCCGAATCGGAAGTCGTCTCCGATTCGGACGATTTTGTCGAGGTCGCTTCGGATAGTGTACTCGCGGAGGGCGGTTAGAGGATCCATTCTTGGAACAGGCAGTCGATTTTTCTGTCGAACACTTCCTGATGATTGCTCCTGTTCTTCTCCAGAAATTTGGTTTGTCAAAGTAGCCGTTTAGCCATCGGAATTGTTTCTTTCCCTTTCTTTTTTCTCTGGAAGAAAATAGGAAAAAGTATGTAAATGGATCTATATAAACGGGAAATCTTTTAAAAAATAATAATTAGTTTTAATTAAAAAACATAAACGCGATACGAATGAAAAAGTTTCTTCAAATAGCTATGGTAGATGTTCTAAGGCATCATTCTGAATAACGATTTAGAAGTGGTCCTAAGGCAGAATAAAGGTTTAAAGAAAACCAGTTTTTACCACCTGAAAACTGTCACACCCTAAAAAGTCATTCTAAATGGCGCTTTAGGGTATGACAACCCACCAAACTCTATTTAACTGTAATGATATTTTAACGAGGATATCATTAAATTTCTCTTTATCTGCATTCTTCAAACATTGAATATGGCTTCAAAAAAACCTAAATTGCTTTGTATTGCAGAGATAAAGCGGTGAATTGACATAATGGAATTTTACATAATCATGGCTCCACGAAAATAATGTAGATGTAAAGTGATGTAATATATAGAGAGTTTAAAGGGCGAGTTAAAACAAGATTGAAGTTAGATGCATATGTTGAAGCAATTAATCTGGTCTGTCGCTACCCATTTGAGTCTAATGTGTCTGGTAACATTTACAACTTGGCTGGCATTTATGATGAGGAAGACTTAGACTCCGCTCTAGAAATTCCAATTTATTATCCAGCCCTTCCAGTTGTGGATATATATGTGATAGTGCATGATGCTCCATCACTTGATGTAAATCTTGTTGGTAGTACTATGGAATAAAGATTGTGTTGCTGGATCTACAAATTCTATTGTTAGAAGTTGCTCATTACATGCATATGTAGAAGATTAAACAAATAAAGAAGGTGCACAAAACGATGATGACGACAATGATGATGCATAATTTGAATACGTTGAGGAGGAAGACGAAAAAGATTATTTGGAGAACCTGGTGGAGGAGGATGAAGAAAAGGTGCCTCAGCCAGGGGTACCTTACTTTGACAAAAACATTGTGTTTTTTTGGAAGACTACGGACGTACATAAGAAACGCTCGTTGATGGTCGCGACGGACTTAGACATTGTCTTTGGAATGAGAGTAAACCTAATCACACAGAAGAGATGATATTGTTCAAAACCAAAGAAGGCATGCGGCATGTTGTGCAATTATGGTCTGTTAATCACAACAGGTTTTTTAAGGTTATGGCAAGCACGAAAAAATATTGATATGTTAGGTGCACAAATTGGAAGACTCAAAATTGCCAGTGGCGTTTTAGAGCAAGGCTAAAAAAAATGCACGATTATTGGGAGATCAGAATTTTTCGTAAACGTCATAATTGCACAAATGTTAACATCACATCGAATCATAAGAATGTCAATTCAAGAATGTTTCAAAACCTAGACTTTGAAACTTAAGATGTTCGTGAATTCATAAAAGGGAGCTTAAATGTGTACATCAAATACAAAAAGGTATGGCTGGAAAAAAAATCCATAATGAAAATAGTATACGCTGACTGGGTTGCATATTTTCGTGAATTGTATTGCTACATGACTGCCATAGAGACATCAAACGAATGGACCATTGTCTGGTGGAGGCATGATCCAGATTGAGCATTGCCAATCAGGAGGTGATTGGTGCAATTTTTGGGCATTCTGGCTGTCAATTTTATGGTTTAAGCATTGTCTTCTGATGATATCAATAGACGTTACGTATTTGTATGGCAAGTTTAGCGAAAAATTATTTATTGCTGTGGTGGTTGATGTTGCTGATCATATATTTTCAATATGCTATTAATGATGAGGAGAGTAAACATAATTGTGTGCTTGCTTCGGAATATCCAGGAACATATACAAGGGGACATGCAAAGCATATGTCTTATTTCATATGGATCTACAGGACTCCAAGCTGCAGTTCGAGTAAATCTTACTTGGCAACCATCTTATGTCTACCATAGTATTGTCTCATTCACATCAAAACCAATTTTACGAGTAAATATTCTTACAAATAATTTATGCATGTGTAGGTATTGTCTCCATAATAAGTTGTTTAAGATTTCTAAAATTTAATATTCATAAGAAAAAATTTTGGTAAGACTTTGAGCGACATTCTCTAGAGAGCTGCAACAAAGCACAAAGGCACAAGCTTAATCAACATATGGGGAAGCTGAATGAGCTGAATAAAGACACTTACAATTATCCTATGCGGATACCACTTAATGCATTCACTTTCCCACGACGGGGATACAAGATATGATGTGATGACAATCAATTTCTCTAAGTCGTGGATGTCGTGGAACAACATACTCACGGTGGCTGGATATTTACCGATTATTTCTTGTGTACAAGTTGTGTTCAAAAGAATGGTAAAGACGTTTGATGAAAAAGACAAAAGGTGTTGTCACATTTGACATCAAAAGACAGATGGCTAGTCATGGTGCAATAAAGGTATATTAAAAATAAAAGAAATGCAAGACACAGGGTGCAATCATATGATACGCAAGAAGGCCTATATGAGGTTGTAGCTTGATATATAACAGATCATGGTGGTGTTTCTCATATTGTATGCCTGAACAACAGGACTTGCACTTGTGAAAAATTTCAGCTCTACCATATGCTTGCTCACGTGCTATAATGGTATGCCAGAATATGCACAGTGTAGCTGTTATACCCATGAAAATTTATTGAAAGGAAATAAAAAATAAAGGAAAAAAAATAAAAAGAAAAGGAAAAGTTATAAATATTAATTATAGGTAATAGTTATCGTATGTTATGTATGAATTATTGGATGGAAACAACACTTTAAGAGATTGGCCTAAATATATTTCTTATACATATTAGGAAACTATCTGTCTACACACACACCCTAACCAAAACCTAAACCCTACACACATCAAAAATCGGGGATCACCCCCTACCCATCAACACCATTCGGCCGACTTATAGAGAGGAGAAGAAAGGGAGACTTTTCTTCGACAAATCCTACATGATCTATTCGGTATAGTTTATACGCATAGAGGTAAATACCTTTCTGTATTTGTCATGAATTTGCGAACCATATAAAGATATTTTCGCATAAATAGATGTATTTGTATTTTGGATTATGTATGTGTATAATTGATCGCATAAATAGATGTATATATGTATGTATGTGGCGGCCGTGTGTGCATGTATGTGAAGATGTGGAACAAGACTCAAAAACTAAATTCGAGTATACGATGCATTTATCGCCTTTCGGCTTGAAGTGTGAGTTTGATACTTGCAGAGGGACTTCAGTTTCTCTAGGATCAGCAGCATATTGTGCTAAAAAAAAAGAGGGGGTTAATGTAGGCAAGCAGAGAGTATCGATGATATATTTCCTTCTCTTGCTTGCATTTTGTCTTTTTAAGTTCAAAGTTTGGAACTATTTTTTAAATAAAATTTTGGAACTTAAAAAACTCATTAAAATAGAAGTAGAAATTATACAGTTAACATATAGGAGGTAGAAATTATTCATGTGAATAGAGCAAACCATTTGGCCAGTCCCCTACCACTTCATGTGCTGACCGCAGGGACGGATGATTAGTCTTCTGGCTTTCGGCTGGGAGGATACCTCGGGCCAACCCATTCAAAAAAACATATAGGAGGTAGAAATTATACAGTTAACATATTAGATCAATACATGAAAACATCGGGCCATTTGCCCCTTAATAGCCCACAGATCACTAAACCAGAGCCCATGTATGAACTTTGGGGACCAGTGGGTTCACATCAGAAGATAACAGTTTAGAGTAATCAAGGATTCCATTCTACTTGTGTCTTGTGATGATGATTTGTGGCCCAATGGACCCAAATCCTAGTGTATTCTCCACGTGTCATTCATCCTAACAACGGTAAAGTTTTGGTGCACCAATTTTTCTGGAAAAAAGCCAAATTCTTGGCCTTGAATCCCCACGGATCCAGTTCTATAGATCTGTGTAAAGAATGTTAATCAAAAATTCAGCGGCTTACGAAACTGGTTAACTGTTAATAGACAACTTACATAAGTAGCCCACTACGAATGGGGCCGGTAACCCAGCATTCAATTGGGTGGCATTCAAGTATTTGGCCTTCAGGCCCAAATAGCAGTACCGTTTTCATACTACGCTTGTCCTAGTTTGAATATGCACCCTTCTGGAGCATCGTTCTAACCCGAGGGTCAACTGAACTACGTCTTGAAAGTTGGTGCGTGAATTTTTAGTTTACCATAAATGTGTCATTTATACAAAAAAAAAAAGTGATAGGACCAAAAAAATAACTCCACCATTTATTTATCTGTGCCATGGCACCAAAAATTCACACCAAATCACATTCTCTAACCATGACGTTTGGTTTGACAATTAAAAGTTGAGTCAAGATTAAGCATCGACTTGCGTGACGCAAGTATCGACTTCAATTCTTTAAATGTATAGACACTTTCTATTTTTATAATTACAAATATTCTATATTTTAACAGTATCATATCTATATATATGTTTTTTTTCCCTTTTCAGTCATAAGTCCCAGCCATGCATTGAAGTTAGCGAGACAAACAATAACAAGAAAAAGCTATTATCATCCACCTTATTTTTTGTCTTTCAATTTCTACCACTTATATTTTGAACTTTATTCTCACATTATAATCTAAAACTAGTCAAAATGCGAGCATTCCCATAACAATATTCAAGGTAAATTCTAACAATGAAAATGGTTATGTCTCAAGATAACTTATTTTTATATGATGATCTTGGAGTATGGTGTTTCATGAAACCTATATGCATATTTTTCCTTCTTACTGTATGTAGTTTATTCATTTAAAAGGTCTTCATTTGTTTTAAAACACACCATTTTAAAGTTTGTTGTTTATTATATTCAACTTTGAAAATGAACAAATGTTCAGTTATTTTTGTGCTAGAAAAATAGAATTAGTGTAAACATCTAAGCAATATGACATAATTAGGCAATAATGTCCTTGGTACTCGAAGTAGGACATTGCAGTAGAATAGCAACGGTTCGTACCTCAGTCACGCAATTTATTTTGTTTAGCGAAGATGGAGACCGACATTGTATGTGCGTGAGTTCTAGGGAATTTGTTCGGTGTCTCAGGAGTTGTTCCTATTTTTTGATTTGGCTAGAGAGGGGCCAAAGTAACATAGTGAAAGAGTTTTACTTATGCTTTCACGTACCTGCGGTTGGGTGTTTCACTGCTGTCTGCGTCAGTACTGGCTAAAGGCTATAATATCCACTGCTCAATTAAGCAATAAGTTGTAGATGCATTTTACAATAGGCATTTTGTGTAAGATTCGTTGGAATAGTTTTACTACTCTAGAAAATCGTTAAAATCCTGGTTTATTTCTTTGCGTGTTCCTTAGAACGCAAGGCAAGGTCTGGGCAGCAAACCAAATGAAATATTTATTTAGCGAATTGACTATTTTCTAAAAAATTTCAAACTCTGAGTTTAAATATAATCTTTATGTATTAAATCTCAAACTCTAACTATGGCCCCTTTGAAGTCGAGTTAAATTCAAACGGAATTTGAATCCATTTCAAGCAAAAATATGGTTTCTAAAAGTTGCATATATAAATATAAACATTTCATCTTAATTAACTAATATTATCAAATCAGTATTATTTTTTTACATAGAAAAATATTATCATTACAATAGTTTTCAACTATCACGCCTAATTAATTATTTATATCAAACTAGATGTAGTGGAAAAACAAATTATACATAATCCTTAAATATGTTTAAGTTCGTACATATTCATAAACTAACAAATTGAGCATCAGTATGTTTAATATTGACTTGTTAAGTATTTAAGTCAAGTGAAAAAGAACAAGAATTGAACTCTATTATTCATAAACCGCTTGTTTCATTTGCATCCCTACATGTATACAGAGAACGAAAATAATATTAAAATCTCCCTCTTTTCTTCTTCATATTTTCCTTTTTTCTTTTTTGTTTTTCATGAGTAATCAAAGCTATCTTTCTTTTAATAAAATCAAATAATATCAGAAGTCGGTGGGACATTGCAGTAGAATGGCAGAAGTCGGTGAGACATTGCAGTAGAATGGCAGAAGTTCAAACTTCTGTCATGTGCAGTGTGAATGTTTTACTGTTGTTTGAGCTAATACTGACTTATGATATAGTATCCAACTCTATTAGAAATAAAGAATTGCTGGTCCAATTTATAGTGAACACTTATGTGAAATCCGTCGAAAAAATCTTACCAGTCCAAGAGACCAATAGACTCCTGAGTTGTTCCTACCTTAGTCCCTTGAGAGTAATACTGTGAATACATGAGAGATTTGTAATTTTTCAACAAATCATATCAAGAGTCGTTGCGTTAGAAATTAAATATACAAAATAGATCCTATGTATTGACGTGACATGACAGTCAGACGCAATTGATGCAAATTATTGGATCTTTTGGTTTAAAAAATTATTAAATTAGTTCAGATCCAATTATTGATCACACAGTAGTTGAATTTCAACTAATAATAGGAATATAGGTAGAACACTATATGTATTCTTTATTCAAATAACAAGCGGTGGGTGGCTTTCGTTTGATCAATCAATCATACTCAGTACATCCCAACGACATCAAAAGCATCGTTATGGTTAGAAAGGATAAACGGTAGCCAAACAATAAATATTTCCCAATAGATAGAGAGTTTGTTTTCACTGAAACCCCTAACTCTATATGTACCTGTAAAAATGGCACAAAAATATAGATATAATGTGCTAGTGTGTTAGTGATGCAATTCAGTAAACACAAATAGGAAGCTTCCGATATTAAAAATTTAAAATACACATAAACGTAAATATGCACATATAATGCAAGACAAAGGCAAACAGAAACAAAAACAGTGCATAGTCAACCACCCCTAAAAAACGTTTCTTATATACTAGTTTCCTGCGTTTACGCAGGATTTGAAGAGCCGGATCGTTTTGCGATACGGAGCCTTACCCTATACATTTTGAAACAACCACTCCTACTTATTTAAAATTTATTTTGATTCTAAATGATCTGCTAATGATCTTAGTGGTCCGTCTCATTCATTCGAGAAGTGAAATGCAAGGAGAAATTTGCTACATAAATAAGTAGTTGTGATTCCTAAAGGAGGAAGCAATGTATAACATACATTACTTATCTTTTAATTAGGTAAGGGATCAATTACAAACATAATCACTATTGCCTAACAAGGAGTTTTTCTGCATTAACAAGGGTTTGCCCCAAATAAAGTTCTTCTAGGGGTCTTGTCCTTTATCCAAATAATCATAAAATAGAATACGAAAATGCAATATGAGAAAGATTATTTTTTAAAAGAAGACATAGAAAAATGCAAAATTGTACATATTACGATGAACCCTGTAAATTATTTCTAGGAAACTTAACTATGATAAAGCATGTGTTCGACTAACTTTACATATTACCAATATATTCTAGTTATTAATAAATATAAAATTATGGAAAACAAATACTCATTCCATTCCAAAAATATAATCATACTTTGATTTGAACATAATTTAGAAGGTGTTTGGTTGGGGTTTAGGATTAAGGAAATGAGCTTGGAGGAACCATTAAAGGTGTTTGTTTGGAGAAATGGAAGTATGAGTTTCGGTTTGATATCCAAGTATTTGGTAATGGATATCGTTTTTTTTGATATACTAGTCCATTGTCTATCAAAATTGGAGAATGAGGGGTATGGCCGGTCCACACTGGCCACCGTCTGCCGTCGTCCACAGCCGGTCTGCCACCGCCGGCCGGTCACTATTCCGGCCAGTCAAATTTTTTCGACCATTTTTTTTGGACGTCCACATTCGATATCCATCTCAATTACGATACGTTCCAAACACCATCAATGTCTATCATACTCATTCTCACTTCAATAACAAAAAACTATTACTTTTAGGTCCAAACCCATACCATGTCAGACCCATTCCGATTCTGATTCTGATACCCAAGTGCGAACCAAACGTCACCTTAAGGAAATTAAACTATTTTAGTCACAATTTATGTTCTATCCTTAGTTGATTAATTGAGTTAAACCAAAAAAATCACGTAAGTACTAATTAAGATGGTAGTATAGAAGCTTTAATTACTAATATATTACTATTATTGACAATAAACAATATTTTTGGGACAACTAAAATAAAAACTAAGACATTATGTTTGAGACCAAGGGGCTATTTACTTATTCAATGTCACAATATTTCACTCAGGGGATGCGTCAATCATCGGGTAAGGAAGTGGTTTCATAGATTTATAAGTTCACAATAATATTCTTGAGACTACTCATTTCAAGTGTTGTTTCAGGCTTTTACTTATAAACTAAAAATTTCTAGTTATTTAAACAATAAATGCTCTTTAATCAGTACTGGTCTGATAATTTACGCGGTCGAAGATGTAACAAATAATAAAAATAAAAAAATAGGATGGCATGAAGAAAAATAATTAACGAATGTTTCTTTAGTATTGTAATCTGACAGAGTAAAGGACAAAACAATTTCCGTTACAACAAAAATTCCTAAAACATAGAGGTAATTGCTAAATAATGTTGAGCAAAAGCATAAAACCTGGAATCAAGTATGTGCCTTATTTGATGTTATGGCATTTATAGTTTCTTTTGATACTCTATGATTACCTTTGACTTGTCCATAGATAGGCTGATTATCAACCCTTAAGACGGGTTGGGATCTCCTCACCCTCATTTTCCTCCCCCTCTTTGTGACCACACGACACGTGACAGCAAAGGAGGGTGGTGAGGCTAGATGAGGGTCACCTGCATCTAGTCTCATCACCCCCTCTTGCTGCCACATGTCGCACGGTCACGCGTCATCACACCCCCTTGCAGTAAGGGGATCCTATCCCACTTAAGACGGTGAGAACTCATTATGTCAGTTCGATTGCTACATGTCTCTTTATGTCATAGTTCTCATTTTGAATAATGATTTCCTTTGTGTTGCTTAATAGAATTGAGATTTGCTCCAAAAAATCAAGAGTTCGATTTCAGGGACATGCACAATATAGATGTTTCATTTTTGGCTTTCTCTCTATCATTTTGACCCATCAACATAGCGAAGGCGACTTAGCTAAACAAATAGCAAAAGAGAAAAAGTAAAAGAAAATGGTAATCCCGCGTATATGTATATTCTAGAGTTGAAATTGTTCAAGCTCAGGTCTCAAAATGTATTTGCACTAACATACAATTTTTGTCTTCTTTTTGCTAAAATGCATCCAAACGAAGAACAGAGATGTGTCGTTGGTTAAAGAATACATCAATCTTTACAGGGGTCAAATCCCCTCACCGCAATCTCTCACCGCGTTCGTCACTGCACGACACGTGTCATCAGGGAGCGGTGATAAGGCTAGATGAGGGTTACCCTTATCCGGCCTCATCACCCTACTCTGCTGTCACGTGTCGTGTTGTGGGAAGAGAGGTGAGTCACCGCGCGGTGAGAGGATCCCATCCGATCTTTACAGCGTCAATGGACAATGCGATAATACTTTAGCCCTGTGTGTAATGTTTGGTTTTGTTCTATATAGCTCGTCTACACCATGATGACATTGTGCCTTGTTGAGGAGAAGAGATCATTTAAATGGAAGATGGTTACTTATATAGTTTTGAATTTTTAAGTTAATGTATTTTAATTTTATTATTAATAACCGTTGTGTACTATTTTTTAATGTAACATGTGGAACAGACACTGTTTTGCGGTGTCGTTTGCACCATAATACGGTGTAAATAATAGACAAATAGTAAATTATTCAGCATTTTATACCGAATGTGCCAAAATAGCACTGCATTTACGGTTCACTTGACACAGTGTTCATACTCCATTCACCTGAAGTTCGGCTCAGGAGGAGCAATAAATATATGTATGTTTCAAAAGTTCATATTGAATAAACATAAGCTCGTAATTCGAAACTCATTTGTTTAACTATTATGATTTATTGATTATAGACCTATAATTTGGATCGTCTCAAAATAATAGCATTTTTTGAACAAAGAGGAAATAGCGCAACCGCCTATATAGCTCAGTTGGTATTCGAGTTGGGACATTGCTCTAGAAAAAGCAGGTTCGAACCAGGACACGCGCAGTGTGAGTGCAATACTGCTGTTTGGGCCAGTAATGGCGAAGACATTGTATCCGGTCCAATTGAGTCAGAAGGTTGCTGTCCCGGTTTACAGTAGGCACCTTATAGTGGGTCCATTGCAAAGTCTTGCCAACCTAGAAGGCCGCTGAGTTTCTGATTTGCATCTTCTACGAAGCTCTTTGAGGCTGGAACGATAGGGGCTCACAGGGCCAAAGATGGGCATGGTTGCATACATCCTACCTCTCCATACCCTGCTACAGACGGAAGCCTTACAGTGGGTCTCTGGCAAAGCCTTTTCAACCTGGGAGGCTGCTGATTTTATGATTTGCATCTTCTATGAAGCTCTTTGAGGCTGAAACGATAGGGGCCCACAGGGCCAGAGATGGGCATAATTGCGTACATCCGACATCTCCATACCCTGCCATAGACAGAAGCCGTACAGTGGGTATCTGGCAAAGCCTTGTCAACCTAGGAGGCCGTTGAGTTTCTGATTTGCATCTTCTATGAAGCTCTTTTGATGCTGGAATGATAGGGGCCCACAGAGCCAGAGATGGGCATGATTGCGTACATCGGACCTCTCCATGAGTTTCCGATTTGCATCTTCTACGAAGTTCTTTAAGGCTGGAACGATAGGGGCTCACAAGGCCAGAGATAGGCATGGTTGCGTACATCCGACCTTTCCATTCTGTGCCATAAACATAAACCTCTAAAACAATGGGAGTAATGTTGTTGTTGATTCTCCAAGAAATAGCGCAACCTTAAGAAAATCCCGTTCACATACACTAAAAAGAAGACAAGGATAATAGTACGAAAGCAGGTAAAAAAATCACTCTAAAGATTTCAGTATGGACTTTGGAATCAGCACCAAGATAACTCCATTATGTCGTCATCCTTTTACAATCTACGCACTTTCAAACACGGAATACATTACACACATATATATATATATATGTATGTGTATATATGTATGTATGTATATATAATATTTGAGAAGTATATCATAGATATATGAGCTTGAGAAATACTGTCTGATGCATATGCACAGACCCTGTACAGTTAATTTGACGTAATAAAACTCGGTCCATAAGAACCAAAAAAGGAATACATTATATGCGGATGGGATCGCCTGACCCCCTGCTGGGACGGTAACAAAGGACCTGCTGCCACGTGGCAGCAGGAGGTGGTGAGACTGGGTGCGGGTGACCTCCACCCAGCCTCACCACCCCTCTGTTGCCACGTGGCGGACGGTCACGAAAGGGGTCACAGGGGTGGCGGACAGGAGATCCGGTTCCCATTATATGGCACACACATTATATGACAGAAGTTGCAAAGGCTTCTTCAAAAAGAAGTTGGAAAGGATAGGACCATTCACGATTTGTGACAAATTAATACATATTTCTTACGAGTTTGGCTTAACCAGGTTGAAACCAAAAATGATTATGTTCATGTCAAATAGTGGGTTGACCCGCAAACTCGCGATTTTCTTTTAATAATTTTAAAACTGTTTCCTTAACCAATCTAATATATCAGTCTGTCAAATTCGACATGCGAACCGGAATATTTAAAGTTTTTATATTGAGATGTCAATACAAACAGTGGCGGAGCCAGGAGTCCCTTCTTGAGGGGGCACTGATAGGCTTCGTCACAGAAATATCACCGGTCACCGTTTCGATCAAGAAAACCGACAAAATTTTCTAGACATATTTTCATATTGTAACATAAAATACGTGAAAAAACGCATCTACCAACTAATGTACAAAAAAATACACAACAAACAATATGCGGATCATAATTCTTAAATGAATATAGTAATATACATGTTCAATAAAAGAAGTTGCTTCACTTTTTATATTTTTATTTGGAAATAAATAACAATATAAACAATACGCTCTGTTTTTAGATATACCATATTAAATTGTTTCTGCAAACCCGGATCACCAATAACATCATCATCCGAAATTGCACATTCTTTATTAACACAAGTACTTTTTTCCCTTCCTTGTGAAGTTGAAGATTCAAAATTTTTCGATTGTCTGATAACAGACTTGTCCACAATTTATTGTTAAACAAAACCTCAAAACATCTGTACTATGAAAAATCAACCAAAACAAGTGCAGGCAAGAAGATAAAAACACGTATAAAATTAGAAACAATCAAGCCAAACAAATGAACAATTAACAAAAATGCAACACAGTTAGCTTCTTTAATTCTTTTTCTCTTCTAAAATTAGAAACAAACAACTATTACAAAAGCCAATGTTTAACAATGGGCATTTGAAAAAATAGGTTATCTTTTACAGCTTAGTGTATGAATGCTGAATCAATGAACCAATCATATATGATGTACACAGTTGTCTGGAATGCGTAAAATAGTTTTCACACCAGCAAAAGGCAACACTAGGGATTTGAATGCAACCTAAAGGTATGTGTAGTTTTTAATTTTGAAACGACTTTAGAGCAACCAAATAAAATCACAAAAACTGTGTAACTATAGCATCTTCTCCAACAGAATGGCACAACCGTATGCTTTTTTCAAATTAATATGTATCAACTATCAAGCATCAGCCCTCACAGGATTCGTAAGATTAGCAACCAAAAAAACTTTCATCTTCATGAGCAAACTAATGCAAATAAGTCTACTAGTTTTCAAGTTTTAGACATATTTTAGTCACTTAGCATAGAATTGCTAAATGTTAAACAATATGTGACTACATAACAGAGAGTTAGTGTTCTGTCAAGCAGGCACACACTTTGAACTAAATGGTCAAAAATACAACTACACCTACTTATCTATCGGATTTTTTCCGTCGACGTTGCAGGCCCCCCCTTCCCTCCGCCCCTGAATACAAACCCGACTTGCAAAGATGATATGTTTAAGTTTAGGACGAGAAAACTAAAACCGCTATACAACCGAACCATATTTTGGTTGAGCTTTCGAAAACGGCCAACATACAATATGATCTGTTTATCATCTCTAATGGAGGAAGAATCATTATGATTATAAACCAAATAAATAATTAATCTTGTGTTAAATGAAAACAATGCACGAAATTTATTGTACGTTGTCATGGTGAAGGAAGAATCATTATAGCACTATTGTAAACGTAGTACACAAAATATATTATTACATTATAATATATGCAAATAAAATCACTTGAAGAAGTGAAAATAACGCTGAAACTGAATGTTTGAAACCAAAAATTAGTGTATCGAGTTTACATGGCATAGTTCTGCTCGGAACATTGTTCCAAAAAAGTTAATTGACTTATGGGTCATTGATATATATCCACACATCACTGCTTTACATACGTAAGTTGTAACCGTAAATAAAATTGATATCTCCTGAATAATTACAACATGATATTCTTTGTTACTCTAATAACAAATGAAATCCATTTTTCTGTAGATAAACGTGACCCGATTTCATATAATTTTACACGTTAGTTGTCTCACTTGTTTTATTATTTTTCTGTTGTCACGTCTCATCCGGTCCGGTTCATCCGTGCGATCCAACCACTCTAATAATGTATACACGCGTCTCCAACATAGCGTTAACAGCGAAACATGTCTGTGCTTCTTCTTCTCACCTCCTGCACCTTTTTCTCTCTGTAAATCAGTCTTTATTTCAGGACTGTTGAAAAGTGAGATAAATAAATCTAAACTGCTCTGCAATCTGCAAAACTGATGACTGATCATCTACTCAAGAGAAAAAGTGCAGTGAGGCTAAAAAGATTGAGAAAGGATCTCCTCACCCCTCTTTTTTGGGGGTAACAAATGACCCCCTGCCACGTGGCAGGGGAGAGGGGTGGTGAGGCTAGGTACAGGTGACCTCCACCCAGCCTTACCACCCACCTCTCCTGCCACGTGGCGGGCGGTCACATGGGGGGTAAGATAAAAGGGGGTGAGAGGATCTCACCCCAAAAAGATTAAGGGGATCAGACAGTGCTTTGCCTTTTGGGATTTCTTTTTTCTTAAACTTTTTTTTAAACAGTTATGTGATTTTCTTTTTCCAAAACTTTTCAGGTACCGCTTTCTATTTTATTTTTTTGTCTGCATTCGCAAGCATTGTAGTAGAATCTTTTCTGACCTCATTATACGGAAGAAAGCAAGTATGAGGACAACTTAGTTGAAGAGGGCTGTTTGAGTAATTTACTTTGTTTGTATGTATTAGTTTCTGCTGCTGATAATGATCATTGAGCGTGCTTTTCTATAGTTGCTTTATTTGTTGAGCGGTTTGGGGGTCTTCTTTGCTGAAAAATAGAACGTTGTAGCGAGAAATTCGGGGAGAAAGTTTGCTCTTCTTTTCTCCGTTGTTTCTTTTTTTGAGAAAGATACAGAAATTGCTCGAGCCTTGACAGAGTATATTCACGGAGTTGCTTTCTTGAAGATGGGATTTTGATCTGAGTTAATTATTGTTTCAAAGATCAAAGCTTTTTTAGTTTTTGGATTCTGGGGTGGCCTCTTATCTCTGTGGTTGAAGTTCTTGACTTTGAAGGTGTTTTTTCTATTCTGCTCTTTATTTTTCTTCTTGGTATATTGAGAAGATAAGAACTACATTTGATTCTTAATTCCCAGGGTTCAACTGGTGTTGAAGAAGCCACTAATAATAAGCAGTTGCTAATGGCTGATGAAGGGACTTTAGCATCACCAACTGAGAATCATAGAAAGTCATTAATTTTCAGTTCAACTAGACTTTTTACTGCCTTCGCCACAAAGGGATTCACTGATTCTGAATCTTTGATGAGCCCGACTTCAATTCTTGATAGTAAGCCTTTTTCTGCTTTTAAGAGCCCTTTTTGGTGTGATCCAGCTGCTTGCAGGATTCCAAAGGCTGAGTGTAAAGCTCATTGGGATAAGTTGGATTCTAGAGGTGTTGGTCTTGGGATTCTTGATGCTCTAGGCGAGGATAAATCAGATTCTACCAAGTTATCGAAACCTGAGAGGCCAAAAATAGTTTTGTTTGGTCCACAGTTGAAGATTCAAATCCCTTCTTTGCCCCCTCCGGATTCTGCCACATATTCACCAAAATCTCCAGCTGATTTTGGTGTCAAGACTAAGCACTCTCACATGGGTTCTTCTTTACCTGGTTTATCTCTATCTTGTGGAAAGAAATCCCCATTTGGAAATACAAATCCTGGCCTTGAGAACTCTGATTCCCCTGTGGGTTTTAATGGCCTTTCTATCACTGAAATGGAGCTTTCTGAGGACTATACCTGTGTCATATCTCATGGTCCAAATCCTAAGACTACTCATATATTTGATGATTGTATTGTCGAGAGCTGCTGTGGTGTTCTTGGAACATGTTTGAAGAGGAAAGAAGAAGAGAGTTTCATCAATCATGCATTGAGCTATCCATCCGACAATTTTCTCAGTTTTTGTTACAATTGCAAGAAGAATCTGGGACAAGGGGAAGACATTTACATTTACAGGTGAGCTAATCTAGCTTATTGCATTTAGTTTATGGGATTTACTTTTTAGTCAGTCACTAATATCTTTCTGAAAACTTCAAAAACTAAGTGATTTTCTTCAGAGGTGACAAAGCATTTTGCAGTAGTGATTGCCGTTACAAGCAGATGATTCTGGAGGAAGGAGTTGATGGAGTCTGATATGACAAGAACAAGTATCATGATTGATGCCCACAGTTACTTTGAAGTGAATAAATCACAAATGCAGATCTGGTGACACTGCTTCAATATTAAATAGAAGAAGTGTGGATTTACAAGATCATCAGATCCTAGATGAAGGCAACAATGTTTCTCTTGTACATGTTATTAGATATCATTGGTTGTTTTTGTATGACTCTCCCACAACCAATTCGCCCACCAAAAACAAAAGAAAAGAAAAAACTACTGTTTTTGTTCCGAAAGAACCATGGAATGTACTGTCTGGGGTGCTGTTTCTGGTTTGAAAATTGGGTTTTGAGTAATGATGTTGCTTACATTATTGGATTGAAAAGTTGATTATTTTTTTCTTTTATGTTTTATCCTACTATATATAATACACCCAAAATTAGGTACACGTTGGAAGGACCAATGAAAGCAATTGAGTACATTCTCTTGTTTCTGATATTCAATATTTCTGGGAGTGTCAAGGTCCTGTCTTGACCAAAGGACCTCTGCCTTGATTTGGCTTATATTGTTCTGGCTCCAAAAAGTTTCATAGATGATGTAAATAAAGAAACAGGAATCAAAGTGGTCTTTTTGGTGGAAGGCCTTTACTTTATGTTCATAAGGTCTCAAGTTCAAGCCTGTTCCGGTAAAAAAAACTGAGGATAGAAATCTAATACGGTTGCTAAGAGTCGGCACCTACGATTTTTTTGTAGTGTAATCTAATAGAGAAGTACAACTTACCTACCTACCATGAGGCATTCTATATATTTCTTGTTCATGTAGGGTTAGGTTTCTCATATTTGACTATCCTTATGAGACAAAAGCCTCGAGGGTCTCTATGATCGCAATATTTTTATTTCCTTCAGCTAACCTTTGGCACAAGTGGAGGTGATTGCTTCATCGCACATATCGAAATTGGCCATTTAAAAAAATGTACTTAAAATTTTCATATAAAATAAGATTAATAAGAGGATGACTATTTCCAAAGGTTGTCCATAAAGATTGTAGACTGAAGTCTTTAGAATGTAATTCAATTGATATTCGAATGATAAGTTGTACATAAAATTGTATGTTTGATTTTTAGCAGTTGTATTAATCAATCGATCATACCTAGCATATAACAACATCAGCAAAAGCTGTCGCTAGGGTTCCGGGAAGGTGAGCAGCAATCAAACAATACCTCTATCTCAAGGGATAGAGAGTTTGCTTCCAATGAAACCTCCGACTCTATATGTACTTGCATAAATGACAAAATAATAGGAATATGATGTGCTAGTATGTTAGTGAGGGAATTCAGAAAATAAAAATAGGAGGCTGCCGATATTAAAATACCCATAAACGTGTATATGTATATATAATGCGAAACAACGACAAAAACAAAAGCAAAAAAGTGCAAAGTCAACCTAAAACGTAGATAGTATCTAAACCCCTAAATATACTCTAAGGTGCCCTTATATCATGCCAATACCTCGTTAACCTTAATCATTTGCCTCCATGAACTCCTATACTGGACCATGTCCTCAGAGGTGCAAATTTAGTAGGTCATGCCTAATCCGCTCATCCCAAGTCAGTTTGAGCCTGCATTTACTCCTCTTCCCCTCTACAATGAGGCTTTCATCTGCTCTGACAGACGCCGTTGTTTGTCTCCTCTTGACATGCCCAAACCATCTCAGTCTCCCCTCCCTTATCTTATCTGCTATACTAGCCACTCATAACCTTTCATGAAACAACTCATTTCTAATCCGGTCTAGCCTTGTATGCCCACACATCCACCTCAACATCCTTATCTCTGCCACTTCCATCTTCAGCGACTGTGCCCTCTTGATGGCCCAGAAGTTTGTTCCATATAGCATTGTCGGTCGCATTGCCACCTTATAAAATTTTTCCTTTAATTTAGTTGGAAAATTCTTGTCACACAGCACCGCTGAGGGTTACCTCCATCTACATCATCCTACTTGAACTCTGTGTGCTATATCACTATCTATTTCTCCATCTGTAATACAAATGGTCCTAGGTACTTGAACTTACTTACCTGTGGTACCATTTGACCTCGATAGTGAGCTGGCTATTCTCAACGTCACATGCGCTGCTGAAATCGCAGTGCAGATACTCGGTTTTAGAACGACTAATCCTTAAGCATTTTCTCTTTAAAACACCTCTCCACTGCTCTAGTCTCATACTCATGGTATGTCTACTCTCGGCGAGTAATACAATATCGTCAGCAAAAAGCATACACCACGGAACTGACTCCTGAATCGTGACAACTCATCAATGACAACTGCGAAAAGAAATGAGCTCAACCCAGACCCTTGATAGAGGCCTACCTCCAGCGGAAAGAAGTCCGTATTCTCCACAGGCGTACGAACGGTTGTTTTTGTCCTAGCATACATATTCCTATTTATGTCTATATACTTTATAGGAACCCCTCTTGCATCCATGCTATCCCATATCAGGCTATGCGCCACACTATCATATGCTTTTTTAAGATAGATGAAAACCATATAAAGATAGCGCTTCTTCTTCCTATACTTCTCCATCAATCTCCTTAAGATGTGTATTGCTTCCGTAGTTGACCGTCCTGGTATAAAACTAAATTGGTTCACCGTAACACGAGTTTCTCCCCTAATTCTGTGTCGATTACTCTCTATTATAACTTCATAGTATGGCTTAGCAACTTAATCATTCTGTAGTTCCCACAACACTGTGCGTCTTTTTTGTTCTTACATAGGGGGAGCACGACACTCTTTCTCCATTCATCTGGTATTTTTCCTGTTTTGTTAATAAATTTGAATAGAGTAGTTAGCCATTGAACCATTCTTCTCCCAAATACTTCCACGTCTCAATGGGTATGTTATCCAGGCCAACTGCTTTAGCTCTTTCCATTTTCATGGGTTTCATCACCTATCCTTGTGTGATGCTCCGAAAGTCGCATTTATTATGTCGTCGTTGCTGGGTAGTGATGCTTTCTCTTTCTTAGTGGTCGGTCCTCTCGCCGTTGAAAAGATTATAAAAGTATGTTTGTCATTTTCACTTGATGTCTTATGCTTTGACTAAAAGATGTCTATATTGTCTCTTTATAAACTTTGTGCCTCCTAGGTCCTGCCTCTTTCGATCCCTAGCTTTGGTAATTTTGAACATATCATGCTCTCCGCCTTTTGTTTCTAGTCTTTCGTAGTATTTGAGATTTGCCATGAGCTTGTTATAATGAAACGGTTTGGATCTGTGCTCTTAGTGAGAACCAAATACTATGCCTCTCACTTAGAAGGCAGTTATACGATCTAATTTGCATATTTCACCAAACTCCTTGTGATTAGGACGGGAGGTCTTCGAAATTAGAATACTATACACCAGCAGCGTGCGTAGCGTAATTCCAAATCAAAGTAGGTTGCGAGCTTGTTGTATTAGTTAGTCAGTCATCGAGATTTTTTATGTTATAGAGAGTTTAAATTTTATATTAACAATATGCTATTTAGAGGAAGGAAAATCTCGTAGACAAGTAGGCATTGCATAAACTGCTTTATCGAATTGAAATCATCAGCTAGCTTCTAATAGTATATTAGTTTGACAAAAATTTATGACATATAAAAATCTTATTTAATAATAATATATAATATCTGATAGAAACATCTTCCGTTAAGTTTTAAAGTGATCGACTATACTAACATAATAAATAGATTAAAGTGATCAACACTAACATAGTAGAGGCTACACTTGCTGCTATACTTTAAACGGGTAAACCATCCATTTTCGAGTCACAGATATGTCCACTCTATCTTGTATTTCCACGCCTATTTCCTGCTCGTTTTAAGTATTACATTCGTTTATTTCAGTATCACTGGTTTTTTTTCTGTTTTCACAGTAGCAGAATCACTATAAGAGACTCCGTTGAGTTTGCCATCATAAAACTCAACAGTTAGACTATATTTTATGTCAGATTTCTTACTCTAATGAATGGTCTTACATCTTTAATTATTGGAAAAATTACACTTAGACCCCCTGTAGTTTGCCTTAATTCATAAAACCTCCCCTCTCGTTCGGAATTATACATTTACCTCCTCTATAATTTGGGTTAAAAACGCACCGGCCAATTTTCGGCAAAACCACAGGGGGTAAACATGCCGGAAATTAGCCGTTGCCTTTTTAACCCGAACCATATATGAGGTAAATGTATAATTCCAAACGAGAGAGGAGGTTTTTGGAATTAAGCCAAACCACAGGGGGTCTAAGTGTAATTTTTTCTTTGCGCTTGCCTAATGAAAATTAGAGATAATAACGATATTCAATGCATGAATGCTTATATATATATATATATATATATATATATATATATATATATATATATATATATATGCACGTATATACATATATGCATATATAACTGAATCTAAATGAATGAAAAATAAATTTTGTCCTTTTTATATTAAAGACGTTAATACATATGTGTTTTATTAAGTGAATAGAACTGAATAGAAAATAAATAGTATATATATGTGTGTATGTGTGTACATATATGCATATAAAATTGAATAGAATTTAATGAAACATAAATTTATCACATATGTGTTTTATTAAGTGACTAGAATTGAATATAAAATAAATAGTATATATATGTGTGTGTGTGTGTATATATATACATATGTGCATAAAAAATTGAATAGAATTTAATGAAACATAAAATTTGTCTTTTTAGGAAAAATTACACTTATACCTCATGTGATTTGGTTTAATTCCAAAAACCACCCCTCTCATTTGGAATTATACATTTACCTCCCCTATGGTTTCGGTTAAAAAGGCACCGGCTAATTTACGGCATGTTTACCCCCTGTGGTTTTGCCGGAAATTGGTCGGTGCATTTTTAACCCAAACTATAGGGGAAGTAAATGTATAATTCCAAACGAGAGAGGATGTTTTTAGAATTAAGGCGAATCACAGGGGGTCTAAGTGATCATAACCGTTGAACTATGTGTATGCATTCCGATTTTGATGTCCCATCCGTATTGAACAATTTCTCAACCTATCCGAAGCTCAACTCAAATAGGTAGAACTAAGGGGTTGTTTGGTTGGAGTATCTTCAATAAGGGTATGAGTTTGGAGGAATCCAAACCCATAAACGTTGTTTTTTTTTTGGTTAAAATTGGGGGGGGGGGGTATGAGTTTCGGAATGACATTTGAATATTTTGTAATGTATATCGTTTTTTTGATATACTAGCTCCCCTATCTATCAATATGAGGGAAACGGAGGGTATGAGTTTCGAACCGGTGAACGCAGGTCAACACCGCCGGCCGGTCAATATTTCGGCCGGTCAAATTTCTTCAACCATCCAACTTCAATACCCATTTCAATTCCGATACGTTTCAAACACCATCAATGTCAATCATACCCATTCCATTTCAATACCAAACAACTATGACTTTTACTCCTAAATCCATATACTCTCAAACCCATATACTGTCATACCCATTCCGATTTTTATTCCGATACCCAAGTGCGAACCAAACGTCACCTAAGATACTAATACCAAAGGTTCTTTAGATCAAGATCTAAAAGTTCATAGTCATTTATAATAGTGATTTTTATTTTCATGTAATTGTTATATCTTATATATTGTATGTTATGCATTGGCTTATTTCTGGAAATGGGATCCTTGCATTAAACATATCAAATGTCTTTACAAATACAATACTGCCACTACTAACAAATAAAACTCATAAACATCAACAAGTCGAGACTTCTTGCCAAGCTATACGAATATTCCTAACTCTATTAAAAATCTCGGCAACCATATGATATGCATCCATGTAAGCAAACTCCTCCTCGAACAATGCTTTGTTCCTTGCTGTCCAAATGTAGTGGACTGCCTCCCGAAACACATATGGCCACTTCTCCCCTTGATAGTGCAGATGAGGAGGCGGGTCTAAATTTCGATCTATCCAAGCACGTAAACCTCCATCATTACAGAAAAACTGCAAACGGGCATGATGAGGTACCAAACAATTCCACACTAGTCGAGCCCCCTGACAATCCCGCAACGCATGAAGCCCATCCTCCTCCGCACGGTTACACACTCCACATACTGCAGTATTCACGGATGCTCGGCGATACAAGGCTGTCATTGTCGGCAATCGATCATGTCTCGCCTGCCAAAGTAAAAAATTACCCCTTTGGGGTCCCCGCAATACCCATACATTTTGCCAATACCGTCTTTCCTCGCCTACACCTTCTGGAACTAAGAGGTCATAAACTGAGGCTACCGTAAATGTCTGGATAGACTTACCCCTCCAAGATGCAACCGTTGAATATTCCCCGTTTTGTGATTGGCTCGGTTCTGCCAAAGTGATTCCAGCTAAAACTGTAGGCACCGCTGCTAGGATACTCCGCCACGTATGTGTAGTATTTTGTCTAGGTGGGGAGACTCGTAATGGAGATCCATATTTTACCAGCAACACCTTCACCCACAATGCATCCTGACATATCAGCAATCGCCATAGTAGTTTTGCCAATAGAGCTAGATTCATTAGTCGAAGTCTTCTGAGCCCCGTTCCCCCCACGCTCTTTGGGCAGCAAATCAAATCCCATGCCACCATATGCATTTTTCGGTGCCCATCAAACTCCCCCCAAAAAAACGCTCTATTAATCTTCTCCAAAGATGCAATTGTGGAAGAAGGCAACAAGGATGTTTGCATAGAATAATATGGTATCGTGGCCATAACTGTCTGTACTAAGATACTCCGTGAAGCCTTAGATAACAATTTACCCTTCCACGATGCTAGTCGACGCCTAACCTTTTCCACTAACCCAGCATAGGTACTTCCAGTCACACGGCCATGTAGCAACGGCATACCAAGATAAGTTCCGAGATTACACGTCACAGGAATACCAAACCGAGCCTCCAAAGCCTGTCGCTGTATGACTGACGTATTCGGGGAGAAGTACAACTGCGACTTAGAAATACTCACCTTTTGGCCAGAGACATCACAGAAATCTGCCAAAATAGAAGCCATAACACCACCCTGAGCTTCCGTAGCCACACCAAATAATAGCAGGTCATCCGCAAACATCAAATGAGAAATAGCTGGACCAGTACAAGTGACTTTGATCGGCTTCCAGCACCCAGAATCTACAGCAAGCTGAATTTGCTGACTCAACCAATCCATACATAACACAAATAAATACGGGGCTAATGGATCTCCCTGCCGTATCCCACGTTTTAGTTGGATTGGATTCAAAGACTGACCATTCCACAGTAACCTCATGTCAGACGAAGTTACGAGATACATAATAAGATCCACCATATGTGTATCAAAACCCACTCCTTCTAGCACCTGCCGCAAATATGACCACCTGACCCGATCATATGCTTTCTCCAAATCTAGCTTAATAGACATTAACCCCTGGTGCCCCACCTTCTTACGCATAGTATGTACAATCTCCTGAGCCACAATGATATTATCGCTAGCCTGTCTACCTTGAATGAAACTGCACTGACATGGAGAGACCAATTTTCCAACTACCACTTTAAGTCTATTCGCTATCACCTTAGATATCAATTTTGCCACCACATTCGTCAATGATATGGGACGAAATTGACTAATCTTTTCCGGCCGACTAACCTTAGGGATTAAGGTAACGTAAGATTCATTAAGATGTTTAGGAAACGTACCATTCTGACAAGATGCAAGAACAAAGCGAATAACATCTGGACCAACCACATCCCAGTTCCGTTGGAAAAAAACAGGGGAGAAACCATCTGGGCCTGGACTCTTGTACGGTCCCATCTGAAACATAGCTACTTCAACTTCCTTATCAACTACTGACCGGTTAAGGATCTGCAAGTCAGTAGCAGATAAACTCGGAAAACGAAACGATACTGGGCCAATGAAATAGAGTCCTCCGCTGCATATAATCTGGAATAGAACTCCCAAACCAACCTCCTCAGCGAACTCTTATCCTCCACCCATCTATCACTGTCGTCCTTCAATTTATGCACCACAGTCTTGCGTTTCTTAACAACAGCTGTAGTATGGAAGAAGCGTGTATTCCGTTCACCTTGGGTTAACCAATTTAATTTAGACCGTTGCATCCAATATAACTCCTCTTGCGCCAGCAACTCATCCATCTACACACGTAAGTCCTTCTCCAGCACACCAAGGTAATACGATGGGTACTCATAAATTGACTTCTGAATCCCAAGCAGCCTTGCAGCACACCGTCGGATCTTACGTTGGATATTACCAAACACATTCGCACTCCACTCCAACAAATGAGTAGCGCACTGTTGAAGTTTAGCCCACAACGGTTGTCCATCGTCAACCCAAACGGACTGCAGGAAAGGCCGGAAATCCCGATGCTCCAGCCAACATGCTTGAAATATAAAGCCACGATCTCTCTTCTGACTACACACTGAAGTATTAAGATTAAGCAGCAAAGGGTGATGATCAGAACTAGTCCTCAACAAATGTTGCAATGTCGCATCCCTAAACTTACTACTCCACGTCACATTACAAAAAACATAATCAAGACGCTCTGCAATATAACCGCTTCCCTCCCAGTCATTTGTCCAAGTATACCTAGGACCCGAAAATGTCATATCCATAAGATGGCATTGATTCACCATCCTGCTAAGCTCAGTCTCCCTATCAATTCTGCGACCACCAAATTTATCATCTTGTGACAAGACATCATTAAAATCACCAATCAACACCCATGGACACTGAAACACCTTAGACATGCAATGAATCGTACGCCACAACCGTTGCCGTTTAGACATATTCGGGGAGGCATAAATTAAAGTAAGAACCCAATCAACCTTGCCCTCACAAAGCACAGCTAAATTAATAAATTGATCACTAACCTTAATCACATCAAAGGAGACCCGGTCATCCGCCCAAAAACACCACAACCCGCCAGAAAACCCTTCAGCTTCCACCGCAATAAAATGGGTAAATGAAAAACTGCGCAAAATGCGCCTACCTTTTACACTTTGAACTCGAGGTTCCATAATAAATAGAACGTCAGGCTTATAAGAACGTAACATATCATTTAAACAACGGAAAAAAGTCAAGGACAATGCGCCTCGACAGTTCCACGACATAATCTTCATTCAGTCATTTATCAACTGCTAGGACCTGAACATCCCCCGCATTCCGCATCTCTTCCTCACGTGAATCTGTCGCTGTTCCACAACGAACAGACACATCTTCCTGCATCACTTCGACTACGCCCACCCGACAATCCCTAGCATCAGGCGGGTGTTCTTTGATAGAAACAGATCCCCCCAGTTCAGAACGTCCACCATCCCCACTAGCGACACTCCAGGTTCCTTGCGTATCCGCGACACACGCAGTTTGCTGCCCTGCAATATTAGTAACATCCTGTAAAGGGGCATTACCTTCTCCCACGGCACCCTGCGCATGCACAGCCTTACCCATACCTGCATGTATCTTCAATTGTCCTCCAGGAAACACACCCTTCATTATGGGTTTAATCTTCATGGCAGATTTGAGCGCCACACCCTTCTTTCCCCGAGTCCTACCATCAGCCTCTTTCGCCTTTGTCATCGTTGTGAACCGAACATCTGGAGCCAATTCCGGCGCTAAATTCAATCGCTTATTCAACTCCGCTACACTCAATACCTCCTCCTCATCAACGTCATATTCCTCTACTGCTATGGCATGGAAACGATTGCCCATAGTCGCTGCGGGTGTAGCAAAGGTAACCCCACTATGTCCGTTTGATACATCCTTCCAACTAGCCCCACGATCTTTAGCCGCGCCACCATTCTTTTGTCCAGCAACTACACCTGGCCTCAACCGACTCCGCCGCCATATCCATTGCTTTAGTGTCATCTGTGCCCTTTTGCCCTCCACACTGCGCATGATGATGTCCATACATACCACATGTAAAGCATATGAGATGAAGACCCTCATATTCCACTCGGAACTCCTCACCATCAAGTTCAACAGCAGAGACCAATGGTTTAGTCAAGTCAACTTCAATACATATACGGGCGAATTTGCCCCGAGCCACCTTTAGTGTAGTGTGATCTACCTTGACTGCATTGCCCAGCAAGTTGCCAACACGAAGCAACATCGGTTCTGTATAATACTCTACAGGAATGGATGGCAACCTAACCCATGCCATGGTGACATTGATCGCATTCTTCTCTGGCCTAAAAAAAGGTCTCCATTTCATTACCGTCAAATAATGCCCTTGAATAAGCCACGGGCCCCCTTCCAGTACATGCAAATAGTCCAACCTAGAATAGAATCTTACAATGTAATACCCATCATCCAAATCAACAATTGCACACCCCTCCGCTAGGCTCCACAATGTTCGTAAGCGCTGTTCAAGCATTCGATATGAAATATTTCGGCCCAAGAGTTTTACAATGACAGCACGCCTCCATGGTTTATACATTTCCCGTCGATCCTCCGCAGTTGTCACAAGTGACACCCTTCCTAAACGCAGAGGAAGTTCCTCATCAATACGAACTCCCTCATCAGAAAATCCAACAGCATCTTCTTCGTCACTCTCCTCCCCTTCACCAATGTAGAAAGATTTCTCCTCCGACACCCCAGTCACCACCTCCGTGAACGTCTTCATACCCCATACACCCGGCGGATGGATCACCGGTGCACCATCCACTCGCCGCTTGTACTTCTTCACACTTCGTTCCAACTGATCAGTTTCCTCCATGGTACGTTCCACCGATCCTACCATAGAATCCTCCTCCATCTGGTACTGAAAATCAGTCTGGCCAGTGACTTCCGGTAAGCTTACCGGCAGTTTACCAACAGTTATCGACGTAACAGCAGTTATTTCGCGTTGCAGCGGTTATTTTCGCCAGAGCGTTTATTTTTTACTTATTGCATTGGCTTATTTCACATATTACTGTGGACATGTATTAGTTTATTCAATGTATAAAAAAACACATAACGTACAACTACGACATGATATGGAGGATTATTTCTTCTCCCCATCATGACATGCCAATACATGGGAGAGAGAACGAAAGAGGCAGTTGCACAACTATGGGTTCTATGTTGCGTGTGGATTGTTCATTACCATCATATTTGTATACAACTTGATACTTAATTACATTTCTTATTACTTTATGCAAATATTTGACAATTACGTAAGACAAAACATATTTGTAAAAGACCAGTTACCTGATCTTAAAGAATGCATTATAAAAATTAAAATGAAATTCATAAGGGGCTCGCTGCATTTAGGCGTAATTATTCTTTAACTCTGCTTTAGTTTCAAACTCGACCTTTACCGTCAATGTGCTTTGGAACTAAACTAGAAGCCTAAGTTTCTGGCCAAAGTACATAAAAATGTACATTTAGTCAAAAACCACATAAGTATCAGGAATCAAACATCAAATCATAGCAGGTTAAAACGTGATAATTTTTATTAACTTTGGCCAAAAACTTTGATTTTCAGTTTAGCCTAAAAATACAGAGGTCTAAAGATCGAATTTTAAACTAGAGATAGTTTAAAGATAATTACACTTAAACATGGGAGTATAAAGGTAAATATCCATATTAAATACTTTATAGTATCTGTAGCTGTAATCAATTTGGAAAAAGAAAAGATATAGAACAGTGAGCACAATATTCAATACAATTTGAAAAATTTAAACGAAAATGGACACAACATAAATCATAAGTGCAACTGGGAAAAACATATAAATCACCTAAAAAACATACTTCACCTAAAAAACCAGACAAGATAGACTTCGTGGTAAAGTTGGAAAGGACAAGACAGAAAACAAGATAAAGGATTTCTACGGGCTGGCCATATCTCTCAAAATTGAACATACTTCACCTAAAAAACCAGACAAGATAGACTTCGTGGTAAAGTTGGAAAAGACAAGACAGAAAACAAGATAAAGGATTTCTACGGGCTGGCCATATCTCTCAAAATTGAAAATAAAGGATCTCTGTGTGCTCGCCATATCTCTCAAAATTGAGAATAATTCTAGAGAATAAAAGGACCTCTGTGTGCTCGCCATATCTCTCAAAATTAAGAATAATTTTAGACGTGGGTTTTTGTCTTAGAAATTTTGTCACAGTTGACTAATAATATAATGTATATACTATTTTAAATAATTAAAAGTGAGAGAGTATATAAGTCTAGTTAGTCAACACCAAGCATAAGAAAGCTTGACCAGCAAAGACAGAACCTCAGCCTTGGGATTTTTGCTATTAAAACTTTTTCTGTTTGTGAAATCGCCAGTTTCATAGGATACCTACGAAGAATTCTTCGATAGGGTCGCTCCATGGTTGAAAGAACTTGGGGGTGTTACACGTTGTTTGGTTGTTAAAATTGGAGGTATGCATTTCGAATTGATATATAAGTATTTGATAATGGATACCGTTTTTTGATATACTAGCTTTTCTTGTCTTTCAATATGGGGTATAATATGAAGATATGTGTTTCGAGCTTGACCACCCTAAACCCACTCTGGCTGCCCCCACCCAACCCCAAATGGTCAAACAGGCCAGCCAAAGGCCCATGCCGGTCACGTTGCCGGCCCGCCGCCGGTCACTATTCCGACCGGTAAAATTTTTCCGTCCAATTTTCTAGCCGTCCATCTTCGATACACATTCCCAGTTTAATACCAAATATGACTTTTACGTCCAAACCCACATATTGTCAAACCCATACACTGTCATACCCATTCTGATTCCGATTCCCAAATGCGAACCAAACGCCCCCTTGGTTGATTTCTGAGACAGGCGGAATGAAAATTTGAACCTGCGGCACAAACCCATTTTTGACATACATGTTCCATATAAATTACTTCTTAAGACAATTTCTTTCAAATTCATTAATCTTTCATGTACTGATTCTTGAATACCCGCTATGGTAGAATATTCATGTGGGACTTTATCAGATGAGCCGTCCGGTGGTGTGGTACGTAGGGGCTTTAGTACGCCCCGCCAAAACGGCTCCGAAACAAACAAAAAGGTGCGTGCCGCACTCACGAAGGCCTAGTATACTACGATGAGGTGCTCCACCCTTATTAAAAATATTGTTTTAGTTTTTGATTTGATTTGTGCTAAAAATATTGTTTATTTTTAAAAATAATATAAGTTCACTCTGACTATTTAACATAGTATTGTTGAATAATCAAAATAAACTTATATTTCGAAAGAAGAAAAGTATTATTTTTAGAAAGTGAAAAATATTTTTAGCACAAACTAAAATAGAAACTACGACAATATTAAAAAATGAAATTGGACTTATATGTTAGAAAATAAGTAGTATATATCAGAAATCAAAGTTTCTATACCATCTATTCAATTAACACTTATATGATTTCTCTCGTAAACTTTAATTAGACAACTAAGAGTAAAAATTGAATGACGATTAAAATAATTTCATTTTTAAATAATGTTTAAGTTAAATTTGGATAATATATTTAAGAACCAGGAAGCAGGTTGACAGAATCCACAAATCCTTCACTTACTAGTCCCTGCAGGTGGGTCATATTTTAGTCGGATGATGTCTGATTTACATGAGGTACAGAAAAAAAAAGGAAGGAACCTGAAATATGATCAATGATTAAGATACAACTATCTCTAAGACATGGTCCACTTGATATTCGGATTGTGATTTGTTTCAAGAGGTCAAGAGTTCGATTCTAGGGATTTGTACAGTGGGTATTCCTCTGTTGCTAGGCCAAAGGTCTGGTTTGTGGAGGGATACCTTGTTTGGGTAACTGCGTAAGATCTTACCCAACCTAGGAGCCTGCTGAGCTCCTGATTTACATCTTCCACACATGTTCGTTGAGTTTGGAACGGTGAAGACCTCCGAGGTAAGTGATTTCAACTTTTGCTCCAATTACTAAGATACAACGGTAAGAAATAAAAATATAATACATCTTCAACAATGTTTCTTAATAAATAATCATAAGAGAAGTATACATAATTAGCATTAGTGTTTTTACAGTCCCTTAAAAGAACATTATGCATCTCTATACTTTAGGTTAAAAAAACTCCTATGTTTACTTTTTTAGTTATTAATATGTCGGCAGGGAAGGAAGAATCAGAATAATAGAGGAATCTACAACATTTGTGAACAATCTAAGTGAAAAATTTATCAGAAATTGACATATTATAACGTATGCCCTCCCTCTCATTCTTAGATTTGCTCCACATGGCTTAGACACGTATCGTCCCTTTTTGCTGTCCAAAAATAGTAGTCGGTTGAGGAGACAAAGCGTGCATGAAGCTGAGAATTTCCTAATAATAAAATTTGCAGAGAAACACGACAAAATAGGTTTTGGACCATTGTCCCAAGGATAGAGGACTATTTCAATTTATCAACCTTGTGTGACGTCCAAATTTTCTTAGGCACGGTGTCAGGTTGGGGGGGTGAGATCTGAGGAGGTTGGAAAGGAGGCAAAATATGAGGCCTCCAATCACGTCCCGCCATGTGTAAAAAATATTGTCAGTGGTCCCACCACATTCAAATTTTTTTTTAAAAAAAAGACAATTTTTTTACACGTGGCAGGACGTGATTGGAGGTCTCATATTTTGCCTCCTTTCCAACCTCCTCTGATCTCACCCGGTCAGGTGGCATGTTTTCAAAAGCAAGTTCTTCGTACTAGTATGTATGCAATGAATTTTGCCCACGTACGTACAATCTTTATATCAAATCTCATAACTAATTTGAGTTAATTGCACTTGGTATCCATTGTTTTCCACGAATTTTTAAGTAGCATCCAATATTTCATGAAACACACTTGGCATCCAGACTTATAGGGTTAATAGACACCTGGCATCCAGATGACCGGCTGGACGACCGTTGACCGCTGAAATCGACCTTTGACCGGACCTAACCCTACTTTTAACCTGACTTTAACCACAGTTTACAATTAATAAAATAATAAAGTCAAAATAAATTAAAAGTTTAATAAAAAAAAAATTAAAAAATCAATAAAAAACCTACACCCCCACCTCATCCCCACCCCTTTCATCTTCTTCCCCTTTCATCTTCTTCCTCTCTTTACCAAACTTCTTTCTTCTTCTCCTCTGCTCTTTTCATCCCCACCCCTTTCATCTTCTTCCCCTTTCCCTTCTTCCCCTTTCCCTTCTTCCCCTTTCATCTTCTTCCCCTTTTCCTTCTTCCCCTTTCATCTTCTTCCCCTTTTCCTTCTTCCCCTTTCATCTTCTTCCTCTCTTTACCAAACTTTTTCCTCTCTTTACCAAACTTCCTCTCTTTACCAAACTTTTTCCTCTCTTTACCAAACTTCTTCCTCCCTTTCCCACCTCCACCACACCCCCACCCCCACAATCGACCTCCCTCTCCATCTTCTTCTTCTTCCTCCTCTATCTTCCTATTCTTCCTCCATAGATATCTTCAAAACACTGTTAAATTGCCGATCAAAAAGCCGTTTCAGCCCGGATTTCAGCACCGGTGCCTTAAATTGTTCCCTTGTTGCTTGCTGCGAATCGATCGGCTGAATCTTCATTGGAAAAGGCATTTTCGTTCTCTCGTAAGCAAAATCCCTCAAATTTCTTCAATCTATTTATCTACAATACTCATGTCTGAGTTACAACATTCTTTAAATCAAATTTCCATGGCGGAAATCTACAATTAAAGCTAGTAACTGAAAACCCAAAAAGCAAAAGTCCTGATAATCGAGCTATTTTCGACTGTTGTAGTACACATCTACTAATCCAAGTTAAAAACAGAAAACCCACCAGAATTCATAAGCTATTTTGGTGCTTGAAGGAGAAGACGAAAGAAGAAAACGAAAAAGGAGGAAGAGAAAGATAGTTGAAAGAAAGTGGAATTAACCATGGTTTGAAAATTTTGGGCCCCAAGTGGGAGAAAAGTGAAAAATAAAAGGAAAATTGCTAAAAACCGCCTATAGCAGGTGCTTTCCCGGTTGCAGGATGCCAGGTGTCTATTAACCCTATAAGTCTGGATGCCAAGTGTGTTTCATGAAACATTGGATGCTACTTAAAACTTCGTGGAAAACAATGGATACCAGGTGCAATTAACCCTAACTAATTTCTTGGAGCAACTTTATAAAAAGTGAAACCCCTCACCCCGGGGCTTCCAACATCCTAGGTCCAAAGAGCATGTGTGAAAGATGTAAATCAGGAGCTCAGCGGCCTCCTAACTTAGATTAGATATAACGCAGTTACCTACACAAAGTGTTCCCCCACAAACCAGGCCTTTGGCCTAACAGCATAGGAACACCCACACTGTGCGCGTCCCTGGATTCGAACTCTTGACCTCTTAAAACAAATCTCAACCCGAGTACTAACTGGACTATGCCTTGGGGCCTCATAACTAATTTCTTGTGCTTATGCGTTGTGTAAACATGCATCCATAGGTCAACATGTATCATGTAAAATTTGAACCCGAGGAGACGTCATAATAATCGTTACATTAGTTATAGTTTTACGGATATGACAGTTCATTTGTGTCGTGCATATTAGGTTTATAGTATGATATGTCATGCTCTAGCCAATAAATTTAGATTAAGTGACTTACTAAATTGACTTTTTAATATGATATAATAATGCAAAATGACTCATTAAATTGGCTGCAGTTCTTATATTGTGAAATAGTATTTTATCGACATAGTTTGACACAATTCTCATTATGGGTCATGGAGAAAAATCTGTGTATTTCTAACTCATAGGTATGGTTTTGTACCCCTGACCTCTTATGCTCCGCCAGAATCATATAAGTCAATAAGTTAATGTTATTGTGAGAGCTGGTTCTCAAGAGCAAAAGAAAGGCATTGTCGTACAACGTAAAATTTGTACAATGGATTAACATGTCTGACCAGGCTAATTTCAACTTGCAACCGAGCTCCTTTTTTTCCTTCATGGTTGACAATTCAGCAGCTAATATATAATCCATCTCTAATACATATATTGATGAAGCTAGATCTTCACCAAGAATCAGAGATGATCCAAAATTAACATCGTTAGCTGTTCTTGACTTGCGTATCAAAGAGACTTCCTAGATGACCTGCGTATGGAAGCAAAGATCAGAGGTCCCGGGGTTATGACCCTGGGTTAAACCCTCCGACGCTCAAGTCAGTTTGAGCCATTTGCACTGAGATAATTTTATGTTTGAACAGTTTGAGGTGATCTCACAGTTTGTGTATAGAGATTTCTCTATATTAGCTCTTGGAGAAGAAAGGTTTCAGAATCCCTCCCTTTTGCCCCCTCTCTGGCCTTTATCTCTTCCGTTGTTCAAGATCTCTGCCAGTTGATGGGACGGAAACGTGTGTCAAGAGGGATACCTTGTCTGCTGTAAATGTACTGTGTAACAAGTCAGATGCCTGCGAATGTAGCTGCGTCAGTGGTTGAATCTATGACACGTAGGGCGGCCAGCAATAATGATTCTGTACTTGGCCAAGCGATGCTTGACACCTGGAAAGCACTTGCGGGATTGTACTAGTGGGTCCCAGACGACAGTTGACTTGCCTGAACCTAGCAGAGCTGACGGATCCGAGGTTAAGGTTTGAAGCAAATAAAGTGCTGAGGCCGAGACAGATTTGAGGCCAAGCAGAACTTGATTCCTTGTGAAGTTATACTGATTAACTAACACATTGCTGAGCCGTAGTTCCATTAGAGTTCAACTACGAATAGGGCCGAGATGATTTGCCCTTTGTGGTTTAGTCAAAAGTAACTAAATCTGCCGAGCCATGCTGACTAAGAAACACTTGGATTTGCCTTAGTCATTTTAGATGATTTGCAAAGAATGTTGTTGATGAAGGCCGAGGCTAATACCTTTTTGGACGAGATTGACCAGTCAAATAGCTGAACCTGAACTACGTTGACTGTTTGATTAACGGAAAATTTTTGTCTTATCTGAGCAGATAGATTTTGTCTCATCATATATGTATTAGGGTTTATATACATAGGATGTATTCGAAACTGTTTTTCTACTTACCGCAGACAAAAGAGCAAAGATGCAGAAACTTGAAGCAAAAGGAAAACGCAAAGGAATCTAATTGCCATGAAGAAAAGAGGAAGAAAGCTGGGAAAATTTTCTGCGCATTTATTCAACTTCTTCTGTACATATGCAAATGTGTATATATACCGCCCAGTCATATAACTACATACGTGTTAATTAGAGTCTAGAGCCCAATTAACTTGCTTAACATCTTCTCCTATAAACTCAACTAAGTAGCCGCTACATGCTTATGTGGCATTTACAACGTAGTTAGCCGTGATCCTCTATTTCACGCTCATTCACTCACGCCACAGTGGATAGTTTTCGTTTTCCAGCTAAGGCACACTCTGTTGGAAAAATAATTTAAGTCAGATAAAATTGACTTCTATACGATGTGCTTATGAAATAAAGCAATGGTCGAACTGCCGAACTCAGATCAGGTCGGATCGATCTGCCATGTCAAGATAATTCCGGTGGCGCAATTGAGTTTACGTTATGAACAATTAGCCGACCTTCCGACCTCAGCACAATAGCACTTCAGAACAGTAGTTCTGTAATATCAGCATTCTAGCCGAGTTCAGCTCAGGTCAGATCAGTCTAGGCTGCGCAATTGAATTTGCGTTCTGGACAGATGCCCGACCTGCCGACCTCAGCATAATAGCACTTTAGAACAGTAGTTGTGCTACCAGCCGCTTCAGCCGAGCTCAACACACCAGCAGAGCTCAGCACGGCAGTGCTGCAGAACAACGAATGCTCTCATCCAAACAGTAGAGCTCAGCACATAGCAAAGCTCAGCTCGGCAACACTACACAACAACAGTGTTGCGCTATCACTCGATCAGCTGAGCTCAGCACACAACAGAGCTCAGCTTGGCAATAACTTCAGCAGCTCAGCTGAGCAGAAAATCTGAAGTGAGTCCATGTTTCTGTCCTTAAAACTTATTGCTCCGGTATACTGTGTCCAAGCAGAGGAAGCAATCGTCTCTTAGGATACAACGAAATTAGTTCAGACGAGCGGCACTGCAGTGTATGAACTCAAAGAACCTGTAAATTGTCCCGAATTCTCGGATGACAGAGTGTGTATGTGGGAGAAGATGATTATGCAGAAGGGAGATTGTAGAGAGAAAAGAGAAGAGAATTTCTGAATGAATTCTCTGATGAATTCTTAGTGACCGCAGAGGTGAACTCGACCTCTATTTACAAGAGAAAACTGAGGTCAGTTTGTTACAACCAATTCAACCACAGCCGTAGGATCATATACCTGTTCGTCCTGAACCTTTGGATCATATAACCGCATCAGGCCTGCCTTCAGCCGTCGGATCAAATAACTGTTCAATCTGAGCCTTCACATCGTAACAACTCCAGGTCAGCTCAGTAAGGTTAAAACTTAACAACTTTTCAAACTTAAACCTTATCCAATTCCAACAACCTGGAGAAGTTTGATTTTGAACAAACTTCCTTCCCAGCTGATAGGATCCGACCCGCTAGCTGCAGGACCCGACCTGCAGTCTGCAGCCTGGAGCTCGAGCCCATCAGGCCCGTAGCTCACAGTCCGCAACCTAAGCCCGTGCCTGGGGTGAGCTGATTTTTCCCCTATTTTGAGCATTAATTATTCATTCACATGATATCGGAATTGAGTGATTCAAAAGCCTAAAATTATTTATTCGTCACGTAGATAATTAAAGACTCATTAGTTTCTACTCATCATTAATGAAACTAATCATAATTCAGCTCAGAACACGTTGCTAACCACAATGTGCAACTTGGTCCATTTCTTCTAATTTTCTCCAACACACTCTAGAGGCTTCATCTCGGCTGCAACTTTGCCTTTGCTCCTCATGACTCCATGTTAAGTCCGTGAAACACACTAGAAGAGGAGGTTGAATAGTGTGTTTATACAAGTATGGTTCTTTTTCGAACCTTTTTGTAATGAAAGTGTTTAAACCAATACTTGATGTGTTCTTTGAAGTAAATAAATTACGGAAATGAAAGAACTCCAAATTCATAAAGGTTCAAGTCAAAGACTCTACTCATCTACCTTCTTGCTTTGAACAAGAAAGATTTTTGAACAAGGGATTGTTATTTCTCTTGCGGGAGGGGGAACAACAATAAAAGAAAATACAAGAACAAACTAGGTTTAGCAAACCTAGCTAAAGAACACGAAAAACTCAACCTCTTTGAAGTCTAGCCTCCTTAAGATCTTCCTTGCACCAAAGAAACCTTCTATGGAGTATGATGTAGCTCCTACACCATCAGCTAGCTCTTGGAAGTTTGAGTTTTCGCTCAACAAGAAGCTCTCTTGCTTCTTGACCAATAATCCAAATATTGCTCGTCACAATACTCACTTAGAAGAAAATCTCTTCTCCTTTACAATCACACACTCTCAATAATAAAGTAATATTACAATGATTTTCAGAGCAAAATTACAATGAAGACTTGAGATCTTGAGATAGATAGATGTCTTCAAAAATGAAGTCTTCCAAGCCTTATAGATTAATTTTCCAGCCGTTGGAAAAGAAAGAGAAAAGTGGAAGAAGACATCCTCTCATATGTTGACACCTCATTGCCTTGAAAATTACTTCTTGGAAGAAGTCAAAGCTTCTTGTGGAAGCTTTGCCTTTTAAGCTTCAAAAGGGAAAGATTTTCCCAACTACCTTTGATTTACTTTTTGAAATAGAGCTACAAAAGTCATGACTACATGGAAAAGATAAAAAGCACATTGGTCCACTAAAAAGATAAGAGAGAGAAAAATGTACCTGCAGAATTTTCGTCATGCATCAGACATTTGGATGAAGCGCTCAAAGTGATTCGCGCTAATACATGAAGCGCTTCAACCTTTTTCTTCAGGCATTCTGTTTGAAACTTTTCGTACTAGATGAAGCGCTCGATGTAGCATTCGAAACTCTCTGTCCAAGAGTTTCTTATTTCTCTTACCTGATAGAGCGCTCTTATGCCGTGTTTGAAACTCTCTGTCCAAAGACATAATTTATTCTTTTCAAGATAAAGCACTCTATCCATTGTTCTGTCCAAAGGCTTTATTTTCTTATTACAACATGAAGCAATCTATTCAGCGTTCAATGATTGAAAAGAGCTTTTCCCTAACAATACTTTCTTTGAGGATTAACATGCTTAATTTGCATGTGAAGTTCCAGAATTTTTGATTTTGAAACTTCTCTTTTTGTGCAAATCATCAAAACCAATCTTGACACCAACAATCTCCCTCTTTTTTGATAATTTCACAACAAGCTCCCCCTTACTAAATGCATCTTATGCTCCTCCTTACTATATGCACTTTCCTAAGTATACTCTGATTTCATAACACCATAGAATGATTTATGTTGTGAAGAAAAAATATCACCGGTTTACTTAAACACATCATAGATCTCTATCAACTTCTCTGCTCGTCATATCTCAATAAAACATACATATCACCATAAAGCACTTCATTGCTTATTTTAGCAAAAACATAGCATAGCAAGTACTGAGAGACTACATACTACCATAGAGTACTGCATTACACATTTGGACAAAGCAGAGCATACCAAGTACTTAGAGAAACTATCAACCTGCAAACACACCAGCCATATAGAGTGTTTTGTTGATCAAGAACACCAACGATTAACAACATATTATCACTACCAAATAGCACACCCCAAACATCCATCCATAAAAGTCAGCACATCATACCATCCCATATGAGCAACCAGCAAGAATATGTAGAAAACTAACAAAGTACTTAAGAAACTTCAGGAACTTAACAAAGTACAGAGTACTTAATTAGCAAATAGAAATAGTGGCAGCAAAACAGAGTACAAAACAGAGTACCAGACCAAGATATATCAGTAGAGACAAAAACAAACACGCAGATCAAAAGGATCAAAAATACCACACTACCTAGCCACACTATTGAACTACTACACTACTGCATTACTACACTACTGCACTACTGCACTACTACTACTGCACTGCTACACTACTTATTCTCCCCCTAAATCATCAAAAGAAGGGAAATCAAATGAGAAAACTAAGTTCAAGGAAGCTAAATAGTGTTTGGTTCATTATCAAAATCCGCAACAATGTTTAAATTATCGTACTGCTCTTTGAACACAAGTTGTTCAAGGTGAATAGAATCGAGTTCACTGCCATAGTGCACAAGCAATATATGAATGCAATTTGCAAAAGGTAAGGCTTCTGTTTTCTTTGTTTTGGAGACAAGACTACCACTAGAAAGATTCACACAAAATTACTGCTTGTCTGTCAAAATGAAATAAGTAACATAAAAATTCAGATTGCTAGAATTTCTAATTGATTTGCCATTCACGCTTGCCATAACAATCCCGAGCAACACCCTGTTGACTAGAGGCATTTGTTGAAGTTTCTTAGACATATGTTTCTCTATTCCGATCAAAGACATCAAACTTCGCTAGACCTTCATATTTTTTTAAGAGCATTGCAGAAAGTTTGAAGAGAGAATTTAATGGAAACACCATTAATTACAGAGTTTAAGAAGAAGGGTTCCTCATCAGTCATATATCGCACCACAAAGAAATCGCATAGAATATTCTTGAGTACCTTGTAGAATAGGAGTATATTCCATTGATGAACCATAACATGTCTATACCTTGTTCTTGCAGCAAGGTTTAGAGAATTCTTACAGTTGGATGATCCCTGAGATCAGAAATCTTAACCAATTTGAGGGGAACTGTGTCTTTTTAGTTGCTATTCAAAATTTGAAATAATCCCGCTTAGGATCAAATGCTTGATCCCATGTGCAACGTCCACATGAAACGCGTGTTAAAGAAAATGGTGGCGCATTGAGCAACAGTGATAATAACACTGATCGCTTAAAGTCTACAGTTTTGAAAACTTTTCATAGTTTCAACTGGAGACCTTTTTGACAGCTTGAAGCGCTTATACTGACTTTGAACACAAGTTCAAAGTAACATAGAGTGCTTGAAGTCAAAAGAACATTTATATTTTCACACCATTTGACTTTGATCAATGTTAAGTAATCCCAACCGACTTCTAATCGACTCAAATACTTCGCTAGACAATGGTTTTGTGAATGTATCCGCTAGTTGGTCACTAGTAAGAACAAATTCAACACAAACCAATCCTTTTTGCACGTAATCCCTAATTAAGTGATGTCTCACTTCGATATTTTTAGTTCGATTATGATGAACCAGATTTTGTGCAATATTAATGGCCGAAATATTATCACACAAGATAGGTATCTTGGAAAAATTAACATTTTAATCATTTAATGTGTGTGGCCTCTATAATAATTGTGCACAACAAGAGCCGGCAGAAACATATTCGGATTTTGCCGTAGAAAGAGCAACACTATTTTGTTTTTTGAAAAACTAAGAAACAAGGCAATCTCCAAGAAATTGATATGTTCCGGATGTGCTCTTCCTATCAACCAGACTTCCGGCATAGTCAGAGTCACTACATCAAAGCATGCATTCTTAGAATAAAATAAACCAAACTTCAAAGTTCCTCTAAGATAAGGAAATATACGTTTTACTGCAATGAGATGTATTTCTCTAGAATCACTTTGGAATCTAGCACATAAACATACGGTATGCAAAATGTCCGGTCTACTAGCGGTCAAATAAAGTAGACTACTAATTATACCACGATACAGGGTTACCTCAATTTGCTTTCCTTTTTCATCCTTGTCAAGTTTCAAACTTGTGCTCATAGGAGTGTTCACATTTCTACCTTCACCAAAATTGTACTTTTTGAGCAAGTCTTTTGTATACTCTGTTTTAGAAATGTATACTCCATCTTGAGTTTGCTTGATTTGGAGTCTAAGGAAATAAGTGAGTTCTCCCATCATACTCATTTCAACTTCACCTTGCATCAAGCTAGCAAAATGCTCACAAAGAAGATTGTTAATAGCACCGAAAATAATGTCATCAAGATATACTTGAATAAACAAATGATGTTTACCTTATTCTTTGATAAACAAGGTTGTGTCAACTTTACCTCTTGAAAAACTACTATTAAGAAGAAATGTACTCAACCTATCATACCAAGCTCTAGGAGCTTGCTTAAGGCCATAAAGTGACTTTTTGAGTTTATAAACATGATGTAAAGAATCATGACATTCAAATCCGGGAGGTTGAGCCACATATACCTCTTCTTGAATAATTCCATTTAAGAAGGCGGATTTAACATCCATTTGGTAAATCTTGAACATGCATAAGCTAACAACATTCTTATAGCTTCAAGCCGTGCTACGGGTGCGAATGTTTCATCAAAATCAATTCCTTCTTCTTGACGATATCCTTGAGCAACTAGTCTAGCATTATTTCTAGTGACATTACCTTGATCATCGATCTTGTTACGAAATACCCCATTTTGTGCCAGTAATAGGATGATCATGAGGTTTGGGGACCAATTCTCAAACATTACTTCTCTCAAATTAATTTAGCTCTTCTTGCATAACTAAAATCCAATCTTCATCAAGAAGCACTTCTTTAACATTTTTAGGTTCTAAAAGTGACACAAATGCATTTTCTCTATATTGTCTTCTAGTTGTGATGTCACGATTTATATCACCCATGATTAGTTCATGAGGATGAGAGCTTCTGTGCTTTAAATGATCTAGGAAGATTGGATACATTTCCTCCAGCTTCCTCATGATCACTTTTCGGAAGAGACAAATGATCATTGTCAATATGTAAGTCATTTCTAGGAAGATGACATGCATTGTCAACATTTTGTGTATCATCAAAAGGAGCATGAGAAATGTCTCTACTAATTTCACTTTGTTCTTTGACACTAGGTGGTTGAGTTCCTTCATTGGGATCAATTTTTAAGTGAATGAAGATTTTTTCCTTTAGGTGATTCATCAACAATTTCTTCTTGATGAACAACCCTTGGAACAATATCAAGAACTTCTTCTTGAGAAGTATCACCTTCAACATCTTCATTTTCCTCATTGAGTTTAGTTTCATCACTAAGTGATTCACTAAACTTAACATGAATAGATTCTTCCACCTTTTTGCTTCTTTTGTTAAATACACGAAATGCTTTACTATTTGAGGCATAACCTAAAAATATGCCCTCATACGCTTTGAAATCAAGCTTGTCCAAAATGTCTTTAGTGTTAAGTATGAAACACTTACAACCAAATACTTTGAAATACCCAATGTTGGGAACTTTGCCATTCCAAAGTTCATAAGGAGTCATATTTAGGTATGGTCTCAAATAGACACGATTAATTATATGACAAGCGGCATTAACCGCTTCGGCCCAAAAATATTTGGGCAAGCAGAACTCATTAAGCATTGCCCTACTCATCTCTTGTAGGGTTCTATTTTTTTTCATTCAGCTACACCATTTCGTTGTAGAGTTCTTGGAGCCAAAAAGTTATGTACATATCCTTTGGATACACAAAACCTTTGAAAATCTCCATCAAATTCTACACCACGATCACTTCTAATCGTCTTAATGGTGTCACTCATGTAATTTCCAATTTCCTACATAAATCAATGAACTCATGACATACATCACTTTTCCTAGTAAGGAACATTACCTATGTATATCTAGTGTAATCATCTACCACCACAAATGTGTAATGTTTGTCACCCAAGATTTTTGTACCAATATCCCCATACAAATCCATATGTAACATTTGTAGGGGTTTTGAGGTGCAAATATTTGTTTTGGGCATAAAGCTTGTTTTCACAAGCTTTGCTTTTTGACAAGTGCTACAAAGTTCTTGGTTTTCAAAATTCATTTTGGGAAGCCCTCGAACTTTTTCATTTTCACAAATATATTTAAACATTTTAAAACAAACATGTCTGAGGTGTCTATGCCATAGCTATGCCAAATCATTTTTAGCAACTAAACACGATACATTTTGTGAAACCAAATCATTTATGCTAAGTTTGTAAATGTTTTTATCCCTCAAGGCCTCAAACATAACAACATTATCCTTTTTCACAATGCATTTTGTTTTCACAAATGTAACTTCATAATTGGCAACCCACAATTGGCTTACACTTATCAAATGATGCTTAAGCCCATCCACATAAAGTACATCACTAAGAGAGAAGGAATTATTACCCACTTTACCATGTCCTTTGATTTGGCCTTTGCTACCTCCGAAGTGGACAACTCCTCCATCTTGCATGGTGATCTTATGAAACAATCATTTGTTTCCCGTCATATGGTTGAACACCCAATGTCCACAACCCATTGGACGCCTTTGTCCTTGATTTCTCCATTTGACGCTAGGACCTACAAAATCAACATATGACATTGGTACCCTTTTTGTTTTGGGTCCTTCAGGATTAGTAACATGTACTTGACCCTTTGGCACCCATACAAGATGTATATTTCTCTTGGCTCTACAAACTCTTTCTACATGCCCTTTCTTGTTGCAATAGAAGCATGTAGGAATACATTTGTGAGAGTAAGAGTGATCATGATGCTTTTGTGTAGACATACTTCGTGATTCATGCTTGTGCACATTCTTCCTTGTTACAAAGGAAGAAGAATTCTTAGCAACGGATTTAACCAAAGGTTTTGATACCTTGGTTTCTTTTGCCTTTACATGAGGCATATGCCTTTGTTTCTTCAAAGAAGATTTTGATTCTTTGAAGGAGGGATTGAATGCATTACTTGGTTTTGGAAATTTTATCATAGGCATGGTTGAAGGTTTCATGCTCACACTAGATGCTAGCTCTTTGACTAATTAACATCTTGTTTAAAGCATACTTTTCCTCAAACATCTTTTCCATTGTGCAAAAATGAATTTCACTTTCATATCTTAAATAACAATTCTCATTGGCAACTACCTTATGCATGGTCATAAGAATATCATACTCAAGTTGCAATGAAATGTTGTTTTCAAGTGTGATATTATATTCATTTATGCATTCTCTAAAGTCTCGTTTGACACGCTTGTATTTGAGACTTAACAAATCATTCTTCTCAATCATATCATCAAATTTGTCTTGCAATTTATAATGAGAAGATCTAGTACATACCTCCATATCATCTTCAATGACCATGAAACAAGAATATTCCCTTTCAAGATCATCATCACTTATAGCTATAAAGGCAAGATCCTTGTCATCATCATGGTCACCTTCGGAATCGGACAATAGACTATCCCAATGAGCTACCTCCGCTTGAAGAGCCTTCTTCTTTTGATAGATATCCTTCTTATCTTTAGGATGAGGATCCTTCACTCTACAATCTTTCATGAAATGACCATATTTTCCACACTTGAAGCATTAGTTATCTTGGTCCTTCATTTTGTCTTTATCCTTGAATAGAGTCCCTTTGATAAATCTTTTAGCCTCATCTCCATTCTTTCTAGCAAACCGTTTGAACCTTCTTACAAGGAGTCCAAACTCATCATCCGAATCATCCGTGTCACACACCAATGTCTTAGGTGATTGTTTGATAGGATCATTTTTCTCTTGTTCCTCAATTTGAATTTCATGAGCCATAAGATTTCCATATAACTCATCTAATGTAAGAGTTTCAAGATCCTTTGACTCTTCTATGGCCGTCACCTTTGGATTTCATTCTCTTCCCAAGCTATTCAAAAGTCGATGGTTAAGATCCTCTTGTTCAATCTTCTTTCCCACCGCATTAAGTAAGTTGACAAGTTTGGTGAACCATTGAATAGTTTCCTCTATCTTTTCACCTCTTGGGACGGAAAAATTATAGAATTGCTTAATCAACATCCTCCTCCTTGCCTTTCTAACTTGAGAAGTACCCTCATAAATCATTTCCAACTTTACCCATGCTTCATGAGCCGATTGAACACATTGAATCTTAGCTCTCTCATTTGGAGTAAGAGAACTATTCAAAATGTCAAGAGCTTTTCCATTTATAGAAAATAACAACTCTTCTTCTTGAGTTGGATTATCATAGTCAATAGGAGCCTTTGAGCCCTTGATAACTTCTTTCCAAATCCGATAACCACAACCTCTAAGATGGGTATCCATATTGGATTTCCATAGAGAGTAATTATTTGGATCAAACATTGGCACTTTGGTATAAATATTAGATACCGAAGGTATCAAATTTTCTTGTCTTCTTCTTTTTGTTCTAGAAGACTCACCACCCGAAAATTTCCAATCATAAGGTGTTTCTTCCATACTAGATAGGATCAAGCCTTGTTATTTGAATACCAAACAATCAAGGTTAGGCTCTGATACCAATTGTTAGGCCCGTGAAACACACTAGAAGGGGGGAGGGGTTGAATAGTGTGTTTATACAAGTATTGTTCTTTTTCGAATCTTTTTGCAATGAAAGTGTTTAAACCAATACTTGATGTGTTATTTGAAGTAAATAAATTGCGGAAATGAAAGAATTCCAAATTTATAGAGGTTCAAGTCAAAGACTCTACTCCTCTACCTTCTTGCTTTGAACAAGAAGGATTTTTGAACAAGGGATTGTTATTTCTCTTGCGGGAGGGGGAACAACAATAAAAGAAAATACAAGAACAAACTAGGTTTAGCAAACCTAGCTAAAGAACACGAAAAACTCAACCTCTTTGAAGCCTAGCCTCCTTAAGATCTTCCTTGCACCAAAGAAACCGTCTATGGAGTATGATGTAGCTCCTACACTATCAGCTAGCTCTTGGAAGCTTGAGTTTTCGCCCAACAAGAAGCTCCCTTGCTTCTTGACCAACAGTCCAAATATTGCTCCTCACAATCCTCACTTAGAAGAAGATCTCTTCTCCTTTACAATCACACACTCTCAATAATAAAGTAATATTACAATGATTTTCAGAGCAAAATTACAATGAAGACTTGAGATCTTGAGATAGATAGATGTCTTCAAAAATGGAGTCTTCCAAGCCTTATAGATGAATTTTCCAACCGTTGGAGAAGAAAGAGAAAAGTGGAAGAAGACATCCTCTCATATGTTGACACCTCATTGCCTTGAAAATTACTTCTTGGAAAAAGTCAAAGCTTCTTGTGGAAGCTTTGCCTTTTAAGCTTCAAAAGGGAAAGATTTTCCCAACTGTCTTTGATTTACTTTTTGAAATAGAGCTACAAAAGTCATGACTACATGGGAAAGATAATAAGCACATTGGTCCACTAAAAAGATAGGAGAGAGAAAAATGTATCTGTAGAATTTTCGTCATGCATCAGACGTTTGGATGAAGCGCTCAAAGTGATTCGCATTCAAGAGTAATAATACATGAAGGGCTTCAACCTTTTTTTTCAGGCATTCTATTTGAAACTTTTTGTACTAGATGGAGCGTTCGAAACTCTCTGTCCAAGAATTTCTTATTTCTCTTACCTGATAGAGCGCTCTTATGCCGCGTTTGAAACTCTCTGTCCAAAGACATAATTTATCCTTTTCAAGATAAAGCGCTCTATCCATTGTTCGAAACTCTCTGTCCAAAGACTTTATTTTCTTATTACAACATGAAGTGCTCTATTCAGCGTTCAACGACTGAACAGAGCTTTTCCCTAGCAATACTTTCTTGAGGAGTAACATGCTTAATTTGCATGTGAAGTTCCAGAAACTTTTGATTTTGAAACTTCTCTTTTTGTGCAAACCATCAAAACCAATCTTGACACCAACATTCCAGCTACTCTGTTTTCAGCACATTGTTCCTACTGTTGTGTGTTTGCTTGGCTCCAACACCCTCCTCCCTTAATCTTGACTGAGTAAATATGTTATGCACTCCTAATGTCTCAATTAGGTTGTGTAATTTTTATGAATCCAGTGTTTTTTTGATATATATCAACCAGTTACAACTCAGTTCTCATAGGCATAGGCTTGATTGCTCCTTCTTGAAACTAATCTCTCACAATGTGACAAATATATCTCAATATGCCTTGTTCTCTCATGAAATACAATATTCTCTACGATTCATATATGGTACTCTTGCTTGTCACAAAACAACTCTATTGCCTTTGAATGTTCCACCTTTAAATCCCTTGAAAGATAATAACCACTGTATTGATGGAGAAGGAGGAAAAGACGAATGTGGAAAAGGAGACACATGGTTAAAAGGCTGAGAGTGTGTATCTGCCTGAGGAAATTCATAATTTGGAGGAGATGAAAAGGGTTTAATGCTGAACAAATTTGTTGTGTGAGGTGAAAAGGTATTAGTGGAAGATGTGGGAGAGAGAAGGAGAATCAGATACAGACGAATCAGGTAAAGTAGATGTGAAGAGTTGGCATGATAGGAAAATGTTGCTTCGTGGAATTTCACAATCCTGAAAATGAAGACATCCTTAATTGCCAAATTTTGCAACATGTATCATTTAGCTGTGTAAGGTATACCTAGAAAAATACAAAAGTATTTTTCTGTGCTTTTATTCAACTTCTTCTGTACAGATAATAATGTATTCATACACGTCTTAATAATAACTTGCTTAATGTCTAAGCTAATATCTAAGCATCTTCTACAAATTCAACTAAGTAACCGATACATGTTTATGCAGCATTTGTAATATATTTAGTCGTGATCCTCTACTTCATGCTCCTTTACACGCCACAGTGGATAGTTTCTGTTTTCCAGCTGAGGCACACTCCTGAGCCTTCATCTCGACTGCATCTTTGCCTTTGCTCCTCATGACTCCAGCAACTCTGTTTCAGCACATTTTTGCCGCTGCTCGCGTGTTTTTAACTTGCTTTGAACCAACAGATACAGTGGTGTTTTAGAATCTTCGCAGGTTAGTAGGTTTGTTTTATCCATGTAATGAGACCTATACTACAACAACAACAACAACATTAACTCATTGTTTTAGAGGCTCCCGCCTATGCCGGAGTATGGGAGGTCGAATGTACGCAACCATACGGTTAGAAACACATAGAGGTTGTTTCCCAATGACCCATAATGAAAATTGCGTGTCGATCAACTGCTACTTCATAATATAAGAAGCGAAACCAATTTAGAGAGTCATTTTGCTTTATTCTATCATATTCCAAAGTCAAGAAAGAGTGTGTCCTTAACTCTATTAGAAATGTAAATGTTATGAGACCTATAATTTCCAATTTTTAATCCAGGAGATGTTATATAACCTTTACAAGTTTCTTTTAATAGCTTAAACATGAAAAGTTAAGTTAATGCATGTAGTCAACTTAATCTACGTAGTTAAAATAATTCGTGAATCTAAAAGCCAACAAATTGTCCTGTACTCGGAAAACATGACTCATATACGGATTGTTATAATAGTTTGTAAAGGCAATGGAACGAAGAATGAATGTTTGAGATCAAAGATGAAGGTGAAATGGCGTTGGAATAAGCAAGAATAGCTTGACTCATGACTTGGATCGATCCATGTATCAAATGGATAGATCTATGTGGCTTGAAAATGAAGTTGAGTATTCTGCCGGACATAGATCGATGACATCGATCGATCGATGTAGATGACATCGATCGATCGATGTGTCCTGGATGAGATCGATGTATGATCTGAGGACATCGATCGATGACATCGATCGATCGATGTCACATACATCGATCGATCGATGTCCAGAGTGCAGGGTTCGATGTTGAACTGAGGACATCGATCGATCACATCGATCGATCGATGTCCTGACAGACGTGTTTTTTCATGAAAATTCACATCTTTTGCACCAAAAGACATGTCCAATCGCCATGCAACCTCTTCCAACGACTTTCTGGAGTTTGAGAGCCTATAAATAGGCTATTGTAACCCATTAGAAGTCAGATCTTGCAACATATACAATCAAGCATTCCATATTCTTCTTCTTGCTCAAGAACACTCTTGTTTTTCAGAAAGTTCATTGTTTCTCAATCCTATTTGCTGAGGATTAGAGATTGTTGGCTGTTGTATCCTAGGAGGAAGTTTGCCTATAACCCTGCAGCATCTAGTGGGGGCAAATATTCCTTACGGAAAGTGTGTTTTGCACGCCTCAAGCCAAGTTACATTCTACTTGCTCTCTTATTGCTGTCTGGTTTCCTTCATAATTTTGAATAACAATCGTAAGGAATATTTAAGATGGATTCAAAGACATTCTTGAATCAAGAGAGCATGAAGTTGGACCGGTTCGATGGTACCAACTACTTGAGATGGAAGGACAAGATGATGTTCCTTCTGACGGCGCTGCAGATTGGGTATTGTCTCGACCCAACTCTGCAGGATCTACCCACTCCTAAAGACGATGACTCCGAGCAGGTAAGGCTGCTTGGAGGAAGAGACAGGAGGATAATATGCTTTGCCGAGGGCATATCCTCAACAACTTGACAGATCGTATCTACGATCTGTTCACGGCAACATCATCACCGAAGGAGATATGGAACGCCTTGGAGTTCAAGTACAACAACGAAAAACAAGGCGCAGACAAATTCCAGGTGATGAGGTATTTTAATTTTAAGATGGTTGAAAATTTTTCAGTCATGGACCAAGTGCACGAGTTGCAGGTCATTGTGTCCAAACTGAAAGAGTTGGGTGTAGAAGTTTCTGAGGCATTACAAGTAGGAGGAATCATTGCTAAGCTTCCTCCTAGTTGGAATGACTACAGGAAGAAATTACTGCACTCAACCGAATCCTTTTCCCTTGAACAACTTCAAAAGCATCTGCGAATTGAAGAAGAGACAAGGAGTCTTGTAAAGAGACATGTCTCTGACGATGCACCTAGAGTGCATTATGTCAAAGGGAAAGCAGGGAGTTCGGTTGGAAACAAAAGGAAGAACTCCGATTATGTTGAATCCACAGACAAAACAGAATCTAAGAAAGGCAAGAGGTGCTATAATTGTGGCAAGAAAGGTCACTTGAAGAAAGACTGTTGGTTTCGAAAGAAACAAAAACAGGGTGGTAATTCTCAGAATGTCAACAATGCGAATATGGTAGACATTGGAACCGATCAACTGGTTGCAATGGTCTCAGGTTTGCATGTTGGCATGGTAACAGAACTTCATATGGCTACGAACGAGATCACAAGTGATTGGTGGTTCGATTCGGGTGCAACAGTGCACGTATGTAACAACAAGGATCTATTCAAGACCTACCATGTTGTGGATGATAGCCAACAGGTTCTGATGGGAAACCGCAGTGCCACAAGAGTCTTGGGTAAAGGTAGTATAGAGTTAGACTTTACTTCTGGTAAGAAGTTGTTATTAGTCAACGTACTACATGTACCCGAGATTTCTAAGAATCTTGTCTCTGCTAGTCTTGTTTGTAAGAGTGGATTCAAGATTGTAATGGAGGGGGACAAAATTATATTGTCCAAGAATGGTATCTTTGTCGGCAAGGGATATGCTTGCGACGGGATGTTTAAGTTGAGTATCAATAAAAATTCCGCGGTTTCTGTTTACTCTGTTGATTCTTCTTTTTCGTTGTGGCATGATAGACTTGCACATGTTAGTAATATAACTATTAAGTTCATGTCTAAGCATGCCTTAATTTCTTGCAAAGATGAAAATGAAAGAACATGTGAAGTATGCATACAAGCAAAAATGACAAAGAAGCCGTTTCCGAAAGTTGAACGGAAAACCGAACTCTTAGAACTTGTTCATTCAGATATTTGTGAATTGAACGGAGTTTTAACCCGAGGTGGAAATCGATATTTCATAACTTTCATTGATGATGCTTCTAGATATACTTATGTATATTTACTAAGGCATAAAGATGAAGCCTTTGACATGTTCAAAGTCTATAAAATGGAAGTCGAAAATCAATCGGGATTGAAAATCAAAGTTCTAAGGAGTGATCGTGGTGGTGAATACTTTCCTCTTGAATTTAATCAATTCTGTGAGGAGAATGGTATCATACACCAGAAAAGTGCTCCATACACTCCCCAACAGAACGGTTTGGCTGAAAGAAAGAATAGAAGTTTAGTTGACATGCTGAATGCAATGTTAATAAACTCTGGATTGCCAAAGAATTTGTGGGGAGAAGCCTTGTTAACGGCTTGTCATATTCATAATAGAATTCCTTCTAAGAAGTTCAAAGTTTCTCCATATGAAATATGGAAGAAACGAAGTCCAAATCTAAGTTATCTTAGAGTTTGGGGTTGTCTAGCCTATTATAGAGTTTCGGATCCAAAGAGGACTAAGTTGGGGCCAAGAGCTCTTAAAGGTGTCTTTATTGGATATGCCGAAAACTCTAAAGCATATAGGATTCTAGATTTAGAATCCAATGTGGTTGTTGAATCTAGAGATGTTGAATTTCTTGAGAATAAATTCTTAAGAACAAATTCAAATCAAAGTTCAACAAGTGAGAGTTTGAATGATCCTATTGTTGGTGATTTTACTAATGATCCTTCTAGTGTTGATGATCCATATCAAGATTCTCCAACTAAGGTTAGGAGAAGTCAACGTGCTAGAAAGGAAAAGTGTTTACATCCGGACTTCATTTCTTCGCAATCTATTACTTTCTTAGTTGAAGGTAATAGGACAAAGGTGTTTAATCAAATACCTATTGTACTAAGCGTTGAAGATGATCCAAAATCCTATAAGGAGGCGATGCAATCGAGAGATGCATCATTTTGGAAGGAAGCTATTGATGATGAGATGAATTCGTTATTGTCAAACAATACGTGGATTCTCGCTGATTTGCCTCCAAGTTCCAAAGCTATTGGATGTAAATGGGTATTTCGAAGGAAATACAATACGGATGGTTCACTTCAAACTTTCAAAGCTAGATTAGTAGCCAAAGGCTTTAGACAACGAGAAGGGATAGACTATTTTGACACGTATGCTCCTGTAGCAAGAATAACATCCATTAGAGTGTTGATGGCATTAGCATCCATTAATAACTTGGTTATTCATCAAATGGATGTTAAGACTGCATTTCTCAATGGTGATTTAGACGAGGAAGTCTATATGGAACAACCGGAAGGTTTTGTACTTCCGGGGAATGAGCACAAAGTGTGCAAATTGATAAGGTCATTGTATGGACTGAAACAAGCACCGAAACAATGGCATGAAAAGTTTGACACTACCATTTTGAAGGATGGTTTCCGACATAATGGTGCAGATAAGTGTGTATATTCCAAGTTTACAGACAAATATGGTGTTATTATTTGTTTGTACGTGGATGATATGCTTATTATCGGTACTAATATGGAAGGAGTAAATGAAACTAAGAAGTATTTAACTTCACAATTCCAAATGAAAGATTTGGGTGAGGTAGATACTATCTTAGGAATTAAGGTGTCCAAACATAGTGGGGGTTTTGCTCTTTGTCAATCTCATTACATAAACAAAGTGTTGAACAAGTTCAAACACTTGGAGATCAAAGAAGCAAACACACCATTCGATGCCTCATACAAATTGACTGGATATACCGGTAGAGCGGTGGCACAATTAGAATATGCTAGTGCAATTGGTAGTTTGATGTATGCTATGCATTGCACTAGACCGGATATTGCCTTTGCGGTGTGTAAATTATCAAGGTATACTAGTAATCCTAGTATAGATCATTGGAAGGCAATCGGGCGAGTACTTGGATACTTGAAGAGGACTATGAGTTACGGATTGTTTTATAATAATTTTCCAGCCGTGTTAGAAGGTTATACTGATGCTAGTTGGATAACTAGTGTTGGTGATAACAAGTCTACTACGGGTTGGATATTTATGTTGGGTGGTGGTGCTGTTTCTTGGGCTTCAAAGAAACAGACATGCATAACTCATTCAACGATGGAATCCGAATTCATAGCATTGGGTTCTGCAGGTAAAGAAGCGGAATGGCTGAGAAATCTTTTATTGGATATAGAGTTGTGGCCACAACCGATGCCAGCCATTTCTTTACACTGTGATAGCCAAGCAACGATGTCTAGAGCTTATAGTAAAATCTATAACGGAAAATCTAGACATGTCAGCCTTAGGCATGATTATGTAAGGCAATTAATAACTGATGGTGTAATAGCCATTGCGTACGTCAGATCCTGCAATAACCTGGCGGATCCGTTGACAAAGAGTCTATCAAAAGACTTGGTACAAAGTACATCTTTAGGGATGGGATTGAGACGTATGGGATAAGTTCACTTGTGATAGAAACCCGACCTTGTCTAGCATACCACTAGCCAAAAGGTTCAATGGGTAACAACAAGTCACAAAGTGAGGTATTAAAGCACTACGATTGATCTTTAAAGAATCAAGCCGCATGATATTGATCTTTAAAGAATTGGAATGTTAGTGTTAAAGGAGGGTGAGTGTTCATTGCACTCTTAATGAAGGATTAAGAGGAATTATCTTAATCTTCACCTATATGAACATGGGAAGTGGTGCCGCTTCGACAAGCAATGATCTTGAAATGTTCATGAATACTAGGGGTAGCACAAGGCCATAAAGTGCGGTTTAAAATGGACTTCGATTGAGAGTGTGGTTTCATGTGTATAATGTTTCCGGTTCTAGCACATAGGAATCTGATTCAAGGCTTTTTAGCTATCATGATTTCGTTAGAACTTTGAGATGTTATACTAATAAGAGGTTCAAATCGAAAGATACTTCTTAAATGCATGAAATGTCATAAGTTGCTTTACAAACTAAGTGGGGGATTGTTATAATAGTTTGTAAAGGCAATGGAACGAAGAATGAATGTTTGAGATCAAAGATGAAGGTGAAATGGCGTTGGAATAAGCAAGAATAGCTTGACTCATGACTTGGATCGATCCATGTATCAAATGGATAGATCTATGTGGCTTGAAAATGAAGTTGAGTATTCTGCCGGACATAGATCGATGACATCGATCGATCGATGTAGATGACATCGATCGATCGATGTGTCCTGGATGAGATCGATGTATGATCTGAGGACATCGATCGATGACATCGATCGATCGATGTCACATACATCGATCGATCGATGTCCAGAGTGCAGGGTTCGATGTTGAACTGAGGACATCGATCGATCACATCGATCGATCGATGTCCTGACAGACGTGTTTTTTCATGAAAATTCACATCTTTTGCACCAAAAGACATGTCCAATCGCCATGCAACCTCTTCCAACGACTTTCTGGAGTTTGAGAGCCTATAAATAGGCTATTGTAACCCATTAGAAGTCAGATCTTGCAACATATACAATCAAGCATTCCATATTCTTCTTCTTGCTCAAGAACACTCTTGTTTTTCAGAAAGTTCATTGTTTCTCAATCCTATTTGCTGAGGATTAGAGATTGTTGGCTGTTGTATCCTAGGAGGAAGTTTGCCTATAACCCTGCAGCATCTAGTGGGGGCAAATATTCCTTACGGAAAGTGTGTTTTGCACGCCTCAAGCCAAGTTACATTCTACTTGCTCTCTTATTGCTGTCTGGTTTCCTTCATAATTTTGAATAACACGGATAATCCAGAACAAGCATGGCTCAATCATTCCAGAAGACTGGCCCAAACTGGCTAGGCAACTTGTTCCAAAGAAAAGAAAGTCTGGCTACTTCGAACTGGTTACCTTTACGACATGGTTTATAGATTTCAGTTTTGTGAATGTAAATAATATTTTACGCACCAAAGATCTTCCGTCACATTTTTATATGCCGTCTGTTTGATACGTCTAGTGAAATTATATTGAGTTAATATTTACAAATGGATTGGAGGAAGAAAGGATTAATCTTATGTATTGAGAAACACAGGCATATTTCTGTGTATACTTGTTTATTTACATGGATACTTGTATATACGCACAACTATATGTAATACGCATGTTTTCATGAGGGTACATATACTTCATGCGTGTAATGTAACTTTTCCATTTGATTCATCAATTCTTGGTGATATCTATTTATAAAATCCAGCGTGAATTCTTTTTATATTTCATTAAGCTTATACCAAATGAAAAAGAATTATAAAACGACAAAAAAGTTGTCTATTTCTACTCGACTTTTTCTGTTTTTTGGAGCTGCTTATTTTCCCTGCACATACTGAACATCTCCGCCCTGAGTTGACTGTTGAGAGAAAAAATGATCAAGGCACATTTACGAACTTAACAATTTTAGATCAGTTTCAAATTCAAAAAGAAAAGTGTAAATATGCTTTTTATCTCACATCTAATAGAAAAGGTACGAAATATATAGTATATAATCCTAGACTTTAAATACTAACATCAACTTGAGCAAACTATTTTTTGGGTTATAAAAATGAAGGTAAAATGTTGATATTTAATGTTACCAGATTAAAAAAGTATCGATAATCCAAATTATATGGCGTTAAAGAATAATTTTAGAATGGCTACCAGAAAAATCTAACTGTCTCGTCATGAGAGCCATCTTTTGAACCTACATCGCAATGTGCTATACCGTAGAGACCAACTCTATAATCCTGTTGTATGGATCAATTATACATAATGATATCAAAACTAGCTACTAGATAAAATTAAGTTCCTAGATATTAGAACCATCTATTGAACTTAGGGGACAAAAGTATTACACTTGTGGAAGTCACCTCTACAATCTTTGGTAAAGATCATGCGCTTGCTATACGGTTGGGGAGGTGGTCACTTTTAGAATCTCTAGTAGGAATCATGTGTTAGGTTTCTTGTAGCAAAGAACAATACTTCTAGCTCTGTAGGTCTCTACTGTTTCAGCTTCATGTAGTTTCGTGGAGGATGCAAATTGGCTGAATGTTTTGTTCTTTGAACATATGAGTATGATAGGATTTCTTGATGTATATGAAATTAATTTCATTCTGATTGTTGATAAAACTAACTCAATGATAAAGATGTTTATAATGAATGATGATTACACTCGTTAGGTGAGTTGGTTCATGAGAGGGCGGAGCTTGGAGTCACTTGTAAGGTTGCTGATTTGTGACCTTGAGGTCATGGGTTCGAGCTGCGGAAACAGCTTCTTGTACAAAGTGTAGGGTAAGGCTGCATACATCAGATCACGAAGCGATCCAGCCGCTCCCCTGACCCTGCGCAAACGCGAAAGGTTAGTGCACTGGAAACACCCTTTTTTCGATGAGTTGGTTCATGGAAACATTTTGTTATAGTTGAGTTTCATGGTTATGTTGATAAAAACAAAATTCAATATTTCCAAGCTTCTTTCTAGTTACTCTTTGTTGACCGATGAAATGTTTTCTTAAGTGATTCATTGATAATAATCACCAAAAGCAACGATTTGAGAAGGTGCTAGCACTTGATGATTGATACAAAGTTGTGAATGCTTATGAGTTTCTTTGGGGTAAATCATAGATAATGTGATTGAGAGCGACTTGGTAAAATTTCTTTGGGGTAAATCATAGACAGTTTGAGGTCTATGGAAGTGGCCGATAATAACATTGAAGAAGATGAGATTATTCATTTTGATGTGAGCTCCTATGCTGACAACCCAATCTATTATTAGCAGAGATCATACAAACAATGTTCAATGTGGTAGAAACAAGTCATATAAGACTTCTAATTAGCACTATCAAACTTGTCCCACCTTATGGTATTGATGTAAGATGGTGCTTGATGCTAGTTAATGATGGTGAGATTTTAAGAATCTGTTAATGAAATTCATAACCATGTTTGTGGTGGTTTGAACACTACGTAATTGATGAATTTCACATATATAAATGTGAAGATGATGCTGTTTCCTATGAGATTTGAAATAACTCACTAGAATGCTTATGAAAATCTGGGACTTGTTGCCTCGCCGAATTCGCACAAAACTGCAAATATGACGTAAATAATGACATGTCTTTTGGTTGTCTATATAAAAAGTGGTGAAATATAATTAAAGACATCTATGTCATCTTATTTCCGTTTATATACTTTCATGTGTACTAAGTGACAATTCAAGACGCAAGTCATCTTCCATTATATGTCATTGTTTTTGTTCAATACCAGATAGGTTTTCTTATATAAATATTGGATCATATAGGAATTGTTTTGAAAAACACATAAAAGTGATTTATATAAAAAACATGTAAGAAGGTTGATTGGAGAATGCAGTGGAACTTGAGTTGAATTAATTTTGACCATAATATGAATTCATGATTTGCTCTATCATCATACTCTAAATTTTAAAGTCACCAAATATTCGGAGAAGAATTCAGAGTTCACTTACAGAGTTTGGTCAGAATCTGAGGATGATCAAACACTTCATCGAATATTTGGTGAAAATTACAGAACGTTTGATGAGTTCTGAGTTGCAAAGTTCAAAAATTTCAAATTCTTTTACCAAACGTTCGGTCGATACAGATAGCAGAACTCGTTGTTCTCTTTTGATGAAATGATGAAACTCTTGCAACTTGGATCACCTAAATTCAATCTTGAATGATCATAAGTGACTTTGGAAATTAAAAATCTTCACACGGTCAAATTAACTTCTTTCTTCTATGTTGAAGTCTATAAATACAAGTATCAAAAGGTTTTGGAAATAAGATTCTCAGAATTCATTGAAATACTTTTTGAAGAGACTCTTATGAAAACCTGCAGAGTTTCTTCCTTTTCTCCCATCTTGTTTTTCTGGTATTAGACACTTCAAATAGACATGTTCAATCTTGTTCTCGTAGAGCAAACAAAAAAAAAAAGAAATCCTTCTATCCCGAGAGACGGTTGATGCATAGTCTATTTTGCTCAATGGTAGACGCTATTTTGCTTTAAGGTTATTAACATTTGTTACATGTCAACTATCTTGTTTCTTTGTTAGATGTTCTTTATGTTTAATTATCATACTTTTGTAATTTTCTTCTCCGTCCTATGTATTTTCAATAGAAACTTGAGAATTCTTTTTATGTTTATTTTTATTTTTTTATTTCAATTTTGTCTTAAGAGTTTTATTGTTGATTTATCATGATAATACTAAATTTCGAACAGTTGGTTCCTCCTTCAACAATCATTTGAACGTTGAAGTAGAAGGCTTCCGAGTTGGAGAACTAATTTTTGAGTAAAAGAGTACGACATCCTAAAGGGGGGGGCAACATGTGAGGGGATAGGATCTCCTCACCGCAAGAGGGTGCGGTGATGCGTGACCGCGCGACACGTGGCAGCAAGGAGTGGTGATGAGACTAGATGCAGGTGGCCCTCATTTAGCCTCACTACCCTTCATTGCTGCCACGTGTCGTGTAATCACAAAAGAGGTGAGGAAAATATGGGTAAGAAGATACCAACCCACATGTGAGACAGTTGGAAGTTGGAATAGTTGTTGAACTTCAACCTCAAATCATTTGAAGGACCACCATTCACACTACCATACTGTCACCGTAGCTCTACTGCTCAAGCCCATCCTTTGTTTTAAGGTCTTTATCGTCCAGTCTCAAATAATTAATGGATAAGCAAATTAGAAACTTAACGGACTTTTAAGATGGTGAGACTATTCTATCGAATTCCACATAAGGTTTACACTACAAACTGAACCAGTTATCCGTTACTCAATTAAACAGTGGATACTATAACATTTGACCAGTACTAACTTAGTCAGCAGTAAAACATTCATACTGTACGTAACCAACGTTCGAACCGTTGTCGTTCTACTCTGCAATGTCCCATGCAATGTGGGTGCATGTATGTCTAAAATATATAATGAGTCACTATTAGATAACAAAAGGTTATGTTAAGATAAATTGATACTTGCCAAAGAAGGCTGGTTCAAGTAGATAGAGTGGAATTTCGAAGACCAAGAAGTATTATGTTCAAATTATTACAAGTACAAAGTTCTATAACTTTATATATGTACTGTAGCAATAGTTTATTGTTTATCCATATACTAATAATGGTTTAATCTTTACTATATGATGGAATAATGTATTTATATATAATATATCAAAGATAAGTTGACACTTGACTCAATATAAACAGTTAAAAAATATACGAAGACAATGATGTTATATACTTGTAGAACTTCTTTGAGATATAATATAACATTAGATTCTTTTAAAATCACATGAGAGATATATGGTTAAGCCATATTGAGCCTTTTGATAAGGTCCACATAACCAATCCCCAATCCCATCTCTCCCCTCTTTTCTCTGCATATGTGTGGTAATGTTGCGATACTTTTTTTTTCTTCTTCTTTAATGTTACGATACTTGACTATCAATCAATCAAACGACATCAAAAGTTATCGCTAGGGTTTAAGGAAGATGAACGACATGCAAACAATACTTCTATCACAATAAATAGAGAGTTTGCTTCCAATAAGACTCCCGACTATATATGTACATGCTTTACTATACTTTTTTTTTTAAAACTCCACATGCGTTACTATACTTAACTACATAAATATATTACTTGATTTGGTGGGTAATGGAATTTAGGATTAGGTTTTGGGGAGAGAATAATCATTTCCCGCCGATAATTTTTGCATGTGGGGATCCATGTGAAGAATCTTATTAGAAAATTCAACATTCTTCAACACCGTAATGAATAGAAAACATACGGTTAAACCACCCTGCCCTTCTCACCACCCACCTTCCCCCATACCACCATCCGGTGGGTAATCATTGAACAATGGTTCTAGAGCTAATCCTTGATTATACAATATTTATTAATATGTTACATTAGTGTGTCTTAGTGACTAAACTGATCATAGGATAAGACCTACCAAAACCCCACTATTAAAAGACAAGAGATATGGCGTTATAAAAGGTCAATTATCCTTCAAGCCTATATCAATTATACTCCTGCATTTCTATAGTGAGAAATGGTAATTCAAGATGGTTACATTAGACCCATTTTTTATTCTTTCACCACATTGCCGCCGTAGTTATGTTTTATATGTGTTAGCCCTTCAGTTTAGAGTAGTATGAGACATTATGTTGTATTTACATTACATGTTTTGTAGTTCATTATTTAGCTAAAAATTAGCTCCCATTTGTTATTACTGATTCAGTAGCAGACATTCATTCCAAGGGCTCGAAATTGTGCACTCTAGAATATATTTATAAGGGGGGAAAAGCGATATCGAAACAGAATATATTCTGATTAGGAGTAAATAAAATCCTTAAGTCTAGGAAATTTCACACCCAAGACAGTTTGTTCAACGTTTTACCCTAACGCTCAAATTGGAAGTATTAGGCGAACCTTAGAGCAACTGGTAAATTTGTTGCTTTGTGATCTTGATGTTACGGGTTCAAGCTGCAGAAACAACTTGTTGCACAAAGTATAGGATAAGACTGCGTACATCATATCACAAAGCAATCCAGCCCCTCCTAAGATCATGCACAAATGCGGAAGCTTAATGCATTGGAAACTGCCTTTTTAACATGAGTTCTAAGTCATTACAATAACATTGCCACTCATCATCTTAATAGAGATTTGACATTCATGGAACAGTTAGGACTACATAGTTATCCAATAACGTACCAAACAAATATATGATAATTGGTTAGTATAAAAATTTTATGTACATGCTTTATTGATTACGAAGTAGTAGTGTTAGTCAAATTTAGTTACACGATCTGCAATGTGAGGACTCAAATCATGTCAATAACATAAATTTTGATTTCTTTTAGACTTGTTAAGTAAGACAAGTAACAAGTTTTGCGTGGCGAGACATGTTATTTGACTTATACAAAACCATACTACGGAATAGTGGGAACTCGATTTGGGATTTAGCCTTTTTTTTTCAATGTTAAGAAATAGTAGTCAATGATAGTAAACTAGGTCGGAGTATTTTAAAATGAGCCTCACCTCTATGTCTGTTGTCCCCATTAGGAAACAAATAGACATGATCCAAAACGGCGCAAATTCAGCAAAACAAGAGCAGATGCTGGACTGGCCACCTATACAAATTAACTAATCTTTGAATCATGAAAGCTGGTAGGAATAGGAGCACACCGTTTTAGCCAATCCCATATGCTGATTTCTTTGGAGACCAAAATGTCATACCCAGATTTTAAGAGTCATCACTGTTAGGAATAGATGAAGAGATATGGAAACCAATCAAGAACAAACTGGAAATTGCAGCCGAGACATAACGAACGTTGCTATCCTTAAAGCTAAAATGTCTCTATCACGAGCAAAGTGAACAACGTGGCACAAGCTTCCCAGGATATAACGGCTTCTTCCTTTCGTTTGCTCTACGAGAGAAAGATGAACTTGCAGAAATGAAGTGTTTGATAGCAGAAGAGAAGAAGAATGAAGACTGCTGAAAGTTATGTTACTAGATTTTCGCAAGAGTTTTCTTAGATTATTGTAAAGTAGACAAGCCTCTTATTTATATGCTTTAGGATTCTAAAACAACTGTTAAAAGACAGTTTTCAGCAGTGTTCAAACTCCTAAAAGTCGTTGATTAACGTTCACTATTGAAGGGAGATGATTCTTGGACCAAAATATGCAACTCATCATGAAAAGTTCTGTCCGTTGGCACATCGATCGATGTCACTTCGATCGATCGATGTGATCGATCGAAGTCGGACAGAATGCTTCTGATTCATATGGATCGATCACTTCGATCGATCGATGTCACGTCGATCAATCGATGTGAGAGATCCATGTTGATCAGAGAGCTTCCAGATTCGAAACACTTCACATCGATCGATCTACATATACATCGATCGATTGATGTGCTCTACTCTGATTGATCCAAGTCATTCTGAACACTTAACTTTATTCCAAAGTGTTCAAACCATCCACCAAACTCCCAAACAACATTACACATGCTTCTATATAAGTTTGGATCATATTTTCAAAGTATTTAAACATACTTTTTTCCAACAATCACCGTTTCAGTACTAAAAGACTTGACGATGCAAATCATGAAATCCAGTGCTTTTCTAGATGGGATGGTCATATACAGAGATGCTCACAAGATATCTACTGCAAAGTGTGCCAGCATCGCTATTTCACTATACATAAGTGAAATAACCACATTACAGCTGTTTTTGGTTTCAAACCTGCATCACTTAGAGCGCAATCTACCACGCAAGTGACAAATGACCATATTGTGTTTTCCTTCATGACAATATTTTACAGGTCCCATTGTTTAGAAAAGGAAGAGTCCTTTTCGAGAAAATGTTTTGGTATCTGTTTGTTCCTTCCCAGCTGAAAAAACCCACATGTTTTTCCCATCCTTCTTTATGACCATGATTTCTTATCACTGTGACGGACCATCCTCCTACTCAAATAGTAACTCCATTTTCCGCTTCAGTTTTTTTTTTCCCGTAGTCATATTACATCATTATTACTGTCGGGTGGAAAATTAATCACTATTAAAATGGGTAATAATTGTCATTATAAAATTGGAGGAAAAAAATGCAAATTGAAAGTTAAGCACAATATCTTTTGTTTAGGTGTGTTAGTTTTAATCCTTTGACTAAACATCATTGGCTTTACCTTCAGGTTTCTAATTAAAAATAGAAGATTGTGATTCAACAGATTTATAGTGACACCCCCTCAACACACACATTATATATATGTGTGTGTATTGAACCCTCAACATAAACATGTACATCGTGTCCTAGTGGCAGTGAAGGTAAACAATTTACAATACAACGGTTTAAATGCTATCAATCGCTTGAATTCAAATCTCTTGTAAATTTTTTGAAATAAACTAGACTTTAAGAAGTTGTTCATATACATACATTCTTTGATTTCTATTTCTCCTGTTTTAAAAGTATTGTGGTAGTTTGACTTGGACATAATTTAAAGAAATCAAACTATTTTGGTCATTTTTCTATTCTTTTTTAGTTTCTTAATTTATGTAAACTAAAAAAACCATGTAAGAGTTAAAAATAAAAATAATATAAAAGCTTTTGACTCCTTAAGTATTACTATTTTGAAAAATAAATAATGTTTTTAAAACAACACAAAATAAAAATTAGAATAATATTTTTAGAATCGTATCTGATACATAATACCGAGTCTTTTGAGTTTTCAAGCTGCCAGACGGTCAATTCAGGGATAGGATCCCCTCAACGTAAGGTGGTGCGGTGACACGTGACCGCGCGACACGTAGCAGCAATAGGGGGTGGTAAGGCTAGATGCAGGTGACTCTCATCTAACCTCACCACCCCTCCTTGCTGCCACGTGTCACGTGGTCATAAAAGGAGTGAGAAAAGTGGGGGTGAGGAAATCCCAACCCGTCAATTCATGCATGGGGATTGGATTGGATTGAATTGAAAAATCCAGAACAGCAAGTTCCCAGATATTGACAAATGGGATGGGAGAGGACAGCATCAGACACAAAGATGGCTATAGAAAAAGTCACATAGAGCCAAGTAAATAATGAAGTTCCCAAAATCCAGTCAACGACTATTTCAACCGAAAGTAACTGCCAATCAGACCGAAAATGGATAAGGCTATGTACTAGAAGCTATATAACCTAAAAAGCCCACTCCGTCTTGTTTTTTGATTGAAGAAGAAAACTTGGAGGCAGCTAATCATATCATGATTCGGAGGACCTCAATCGTTTAGTCTTAAAAAGTTTAACAAAAGATATAAATCAATTCATTTAACGGTTTTGTAGTTGAAAAGCTTGTGATTTGGTGTTTACAATATGACTTAGGCCAAACTTGTTTTGGTATAAAAAAACGATGACATGGTCTAAACACATACATTACAGTTGATAATTCAAACTGACAACGTTAGATTCAATCTATCACTTAAGTATCACTTGAGTTACGTGTGTTACGTGTGTTGGTGGCAAAAGCAAAGTTTTAAATTGAAGAAGAAAACTAGTCTTACTACATAGTACAGTCGATTCCACTTGTTTCTTTTGGTGGATTCCAGATTTCAACAGGGTTTTAGAATTTAAAGTTTCATTTGTGTAAGACGTTTAAGATTTAGTCGAAGTGTAATGAGTAATATGAGTTTAAATTCGCATCTTTCCAATTTATTTTCAGTAGATTCAAATAAAATAACTCGTGAACTTGTACAAATGCAACATCCTCTGTAATATAGTTTATTGTTCACTACAACAACAATCATATCCAGTATATCTCAACCAGTGGCGGAGCCAGGAGTCCCTTCTTGGGGGGGCACGACAGGCTTCGCCACAGGAATACCACCGGTTACTGTTTCGGACCGGGAAAACCGACAAAATCTTCTAGACATATTTTTGTATTATAACATAAAATACGTGAAAGAAAACACATCTACCAACCAATGTACAAAAAAAATAAACAATACACAACAAACAATATGCGGATCATTAAATGAATATAGTAATATACATCAATACATACCTTTTATTTGCCTATTGTAGGACGAGAAGGAGTTGCCAAAAGATGCTAAAAGGTTCTTTGAGATGACATTGATTTAAATCGTTGCATAATATCTTCATATTCAATGGTGCTAAAAATTTCTGCTCAAAGTAACATAATAAACAATCCGATAGTATGTCATCTCCCAACCGGTTGCGTAGATCAGTCTTGACGATATTCATTGCAGAAAAAGTTCTTTCAACACTAGCCATTGCAACGGGTAAGGTCAATACTAACTCGATAAGTTGATATACTAAAGGAAAGTAATTGTGATAATTTTCTCCACCATCTTCTTTGCAAGATCTCCAAAATTATTTATACTATAGAATACTTCATTTGATTTCATATCGACAATGTAATTGTCAAGTTGATGGTCAAGCTCCATTTGTTCCAAGGAAGTAAAGTCATCTGGATATAACTCAGCAAGATGCAATAATTGACCATGATCAAAGTTCGCAAAAGAATTTTGAAGGATCAAGACACATTACACATCTAAGTAAATTCGTGTTTGCCTCTGTGAAGTGTTCATCCATTTCCATAGCAATAATTTCAAGCACCTAAAAATTTATATGAATAAAAATTAATTGCGATATAGACAAATTAATCATCGATGTCATATGTATCAACACAATAAAGATAAATGAATTACCTTCATGAAGATTTTCGCACGAAAATGATGAAAGTATGTCATCGTTCACCACCTTTACGCTTTTTTTAGACCAGTCAATGACAACATCCTCCATATTAGACACATCAATTTCATGTATTTCACAAAACTCAAAGACTTCTTTCAACAAATTATCCCAACCAACCTCTCCATATTCTTGTAAGCTCTTTTTTACCCCGTTGATCATATTAAGAGCACATCCTATGTTTTGATCTCACTTGTAGAATCTTAGAAAATGTACTTGTCATTCTTAAAATTTTCAACATAAACTTTCTAACAAATACAAACTCAAAAAAGTCTATCTTATCAATCAAACACGATTTAGCATTTTGGATATCCGTATTTTGGTAAGTTTTAGACACAATTTAGCCACTTAGCAGGAAATTGTCGAATGCTAAACATTATGTGACCACATAACAGAGAGTTAGTTTTCTGTCAAACAGGGGGCACACTTTGAACTGAATGGCCAAAAATACAACTGCACTTACCTATCTATAGGATTCTCTTCGTCGACGTTGGGGGGCACGTGCCCCCCAGGCCCCCCTTCCCTCCGCCCCTGATCTCAACAACAACAAAAAACAATCGCTAGGGTCTAGGGAGGGTGAGAAACAGACAAACAATACCTCCAACCCAAGAGATAGAAGACTTGCTTCAATGAGATCTCCGTCTCTATATGTATCTATATAAATGACACAATAATAAAAATATGGTGTATTAGTATACTAATAAAGGATTTAGTAAACCCGCATAGTGTGTTAGTGTATTATCCACTTCATGGTGGCATGTTAAAAAAAATTCATTAATTAGGCTAATGGAATGACATAGTTTTGAGTTTACCCTCTTAAGTATAGTAACATGGAAAAAATGAATTACCAGTTTTTTTTGAGTCATGCATTATTGAGTGGAGAATTGCCTTATAAAGGAAAGAAATGATTCATACAGCAAGGACTAAACCCAATAATGTATTACTCCCTATATCTCAAAAGAACTTTCATGTTGAATTTACACACAGTTAAAAAAATAAAAATCAAATAGTCAATTACATGATTAGATTCTCCAATATGCCGCTAATAAAACAGCATTTCTTTTTCTAAAGTGCACATTTAAAATAAGGCGAACTCACTACTTTTCTTTTTTCTTTTTTAATTTACAGAATGTAGACAAAGAAATTATGATGGACAAAAACATAAATAAATGTGGATGGACAAAATGGGAGGAATGGATGACAAACTTGTAACATAATAGATGGTATATTAATTTATTTGAATTGTTGTCCTTTTCGCGGTTCATGTCAGTGAAACTAGGCATTTTATTCATTAATATCATTACGTCAATACAATAATTCACGCAAATGCAATACATCCAATCATACGATGTGCCGAAGATTAAATACTAGTGATACATTTCCTGCGTTATTAACTTGAAATCACATGTTCGAGTCGCGTAAGTATCTTTTTGCATAAAATTTAAAGTAAGAATGAGTACATTAGATTACAAAGTGATCCGCCCCTTGTTGGACCTTACGTAAACACGGGAGTCTAAAAACACCTTTAGATCACGTGTTCGAGTCATGAAAGCAGCTTCTTGCATAAAATACAATAGATTGCAAAGTGATCCACCCCTTAATGAACCTTACGCAAACACATGATTCTAGTATACCAGAAACCTACGCACAAAAGGACCACATGCTAAGGCCATCTCCAACCCAAAACAACAAATTTTGCACCAAATCACCTATTTAGTGTAATAAACATTAAAAAGTAATCCAACCACAAACACCAAATCCAGCACCAAATAAGAATATTCCTTAAAGATTCTTCTATCATTCTATTTTTAATTCATTATTATAAATAATTTAACACAAATTTAACATTCATATAAATTTAACGTAAGTATTAATGAATTCATTATTCATTGATTTAACTGAGGTGGATTGTTCCTTAACGTGTTCCTATAAATTTAAAAACAAAAAATAAAAAATTGAATTATAAATTAAATTAAATTAAATTAAAATTGTTATAACGAAATTAACAAAAATAAAATTTTCTTAAGATAATTAAAATGGTGATGTGGCGGATAAATAGTGATTTGATGCAATGAACTATTCATTTTCATCTATTAAGGTGTTTGATTTGGTAATTGGTTGTAGTGAATTTTTGCGTGTTTTGGTGCACCCATTTTATATGGTATAAAGGGACCGGGGCCATATTTGTCTCATATTCCAATGCCTCATGTCCCTTAGAACATGGAGGAATCAATGGTATCTTTGCTCACTATAAATTGTCTATCTTTCCCTCCATTCTTTACCCTCCTAACTTCCCTTTTCTCTTTCCTCACATCAACTAATTCTGGACTTTTGGCAAAGTGTAATTATTATACTTGCAAAAGTTGATCCCTTTTTTTGGGTATTAAAAGTCGCTAAGAGGATTTCTTTCCCCAAAAGAAAAATGGACATTGAATTGGCAAAATGTGAGTGTTGTGGATTGAAAGAAGATTGCACTCAAGATTACATTAGTGAGGTGAAGGCAAAATTTGAAGGCAAATGGCTATGTGGGCTGTGTTCAGAAGCTGTCAGAGATGAAATTAACAGAGGAAAAAAGCAAACTGAAATGGAAGAAGCTGTCAAAGCTCACATGGCTTTTTGTGGAAAGTACAAATCTAACCCTGCAACCAAAGTTACAGATGGGCTAAGGCAAATGCTAAGGAGAAGATCAGGTCACTTGCCTTCAACTTCTTCTTCTTCAAAAAGGTATTCAAGATCAGCTTCCATGTCTCAAGTTGGAGACGATTCATCCTTCTCTTCTCAAGTAATTACTATTAGCATGATGAAGAATAACTGCTTTAACCAATAGGATGTTCACACGAAGGAGAACACGTTCACCCAAGCTAGGAGACCGCTGGAATCCTAATTTGCATCTCACGTAATGCTCTTTGTGACTGGGGCACTGTAGGTCCCTATAGCGATAGATTTCGTCTTTTGCTCAATTTGTCTATATCTTACTGGCTAACGAATAATTATTTAAGACGACGTAGTAATTACGTTGAACTATTCTAAAATTTGCCATGGTGGCATTTATCGGAAGATGAAGGGTGGGGATCATTTCAGCCTAATGTATTGGGAAGCATTTTTCTTTATGTTGTGTGTAGTTTTCTGTACAGAGGATGCAGTTTCATATTTCAATGGCGGCTTTAAGTTAAGTCTTTTGTGTATTATCTAATTTCATTCCTTCTTTATGGTTTGTAATTCTACATAAAAAGCTTTGTTACTCTCTCCGATTTGAAAATATTGTCCTGATTTACAGAATAATTTAAAAAAATCAAACTATTTTGGTACTATTTTATTTTGTCTTTAGTTGGTTACCTATAGTAAATTAGGGAAAAAATGTTAATATAAAGAGTAGTAGAGGAACTTTAACCAATAGATATTATTTTTTGAAAATAATACAATATTTTTTAATAAACCAAATATGAAAAGAATGAAAATGTTTTATTGGGAGGGGGAATATTATGTTTGGTAACCTTAACTCTGGATTTCTTGAGCAAATATTTCCTGTTTTCACTTTTATCAATTGTAAAAATTAGTCAAAGGTAAAAATTTTGACCGAACAGGAAAAAACTGTGGGAGAAACATACAAGTATTTTTTTAAAAAAAATCAAACTAGTTGTTTTGGCGTTAAAGATTTTTCATAGTATAATGGTGTGAATAATAGTAATTTTTTTTTGGAATCATATTATTTGTTAATGAATAATCTAAAATACCCTTTCACTAGAGCCAAACGAGATAAAATATGCCAATATGCTTCTCGCGTTAAAGACTTTTTGAGAGGATAATGGTGTGAATCATACTAGCCCTTTTTTCCTTCTTGGGAATCATACTAGTTGTTAATTTTTTAATGGGTTGCCCCGAGGTATCCTCCCAATCGAGAGCCAGAAGACTAATCTTCTGTCTGTGCGGTCAGCACACGAAGTGGTAGGAGATTGGCCAAATGGTTTGCTCTATTGACATGAGCATGGATCGAACCCCCCACCACATGCTTAAAAGACGAGGTGCTGAACCACCACGCGTTGGTTCATACTAGTTGTCAATGAATAATCTAAAAGGTCTTTCCATTGGAGCCTGAGGAAATAAAATATGCTAGTAGCCCTCATGGACATTATTTGCAACAAAATAAAATTTCGGTTGTGGCGTGCCAAGATATGCCAAAACATTTTGCCTGTCATGAATTTTTAGAATATTATATGATTCCTCTTTATTTTACTATTTTTCATTAGTTTCATACTTTCTTTCAAGTTTTGAATTTGAGAAATAAAATAGCTAACTGATTTGAGTATAGAAATCATATCTTTTTGTGCATACTCGCTTAACTAAGTACTTGACAAAGAAAAGGCATCAATGATATTTTATTCTTATCATTTCGTTTTTAATGTAAAAACTATAAATGTAGAACATATTAAGTATACAGACATAAGACGTAGCATTATTGATGTCATTTAACTACAAGCTTTATAGTGAAGGTCTCAGTTCTGATAACTTTGAACAGCCTCGTTGGCTATTACCTATTGTTTCCAGTCTACAGTTTAGTTTCCTTAGCTAGCTAGGTAGTCTTGGAAAAAGAACAAGTTTTCATTAATGTCTTAACTTAATTGGTATGATATTATAAATAGAAGGTTGTAGATTCGAACCAGAACAAACATACTGTGAATGCAATAATGCTATCTGAGTCAATAATGACTTAGACCATAATATCTGGCTTAATTGAGTTAAAAAATTGTTGTCACAGTTTGCCGCGAGTAAATTGTGAGTTCCTGACTACGCTTTAATAATCTAATAAACTGCTGAGTTCTTGATTTATATTATTTATACAGCTCTATAAGACTAAGATAGTAAAAACTCTCGAAACCTAGAATTTGACATTTCTAACTTAAAGTTTCATGCTGCTTTCTGACCTTGAAGTCACAAGTCCGAGCTGCAGAAACAACTTTTTGCAAAAAAAAAAAATGTAAGGTAAATAAACATACATCAGATCGCGAAGCGATTTAACCCATTCTTAGATCCTGCATGAATACAAGACTATTACATCAGAAACGTATTTAACTTGAAGTTTCCATTAATGGCAATAATGCGTGGCATTACTTGTCACTATTTTTGTCGACGATGAAGTCAATAAAGAAATAACATGGGCAGAATTAAGAGGTGCCATGATGCAGAATCAGGAATAACATAGAATGTAAAAGATACCCAAAAGAAAATAATCAAAAGACGTACCTATCATGAGTCTAGTAAATGGTTCAGCATATTCAACGTAACACAAACCCAAAAAAATTCAAAAGACGTATCAATCATGAGTCTGGTAAATGGTTCAGCATATTCAACAAATGCAAACCGGTTCGGATCTTTTTACCGCACGATGGTGACGCTACAACTACGTAGCACGTGACAGTAGAAAGAACGGTAAGGAGGAATAAATGATGGCTAGAAGGAACGTATGAGGATGGATGTAGAACAGAAAGAAAATGTTCGGATCCCTTCACCGTTTGAGTGGTGATGTTGTAACGCGTAACACGTGTCAGTAGAATAGACTGTAAGACTGAATGAATTACGGTTAAAAAGATGTTGTGAGGATGGATACAGACTGAGAAATACAATTCGCACAAAACACTGATTCAGAGAGTAATATGACGTCCTTTTTTGTTTAACATGTTTTTTTCACCTTGTATATTGGGTTGGTTTGATATTCATTCTTTTCCTGGGGTGATTCATAGAATTGTAAAGTAATTATTTTATTGTTCTATCTCTTCTTGTGGACGTATATGGCATTAATTGAACCATTTAACTGAATGATATTATTTCTCATGTAATTTTAATGTATTTAATTCAGAGAGTAATATAACGCCTTCCCCAGCAGTGTTACATGGGGTTTATTTACATATAACTTCTCCTTTAAGCCATATTACATCATTCGAGTTCAGATACAAATCTCTCGCTGTCATGTAAACTACATACAGTGACCTATCGAATTTTGTTAGCTTATTGAATCAAGAAGTTTGAGGACAGTCACATGGGGGCACAAGATCAATAAATTAAGATGCAATTCTTTCTTGAGAGCCATGTATCACATGATCAATGTCTGATGAAAAAAATGTCGTCACAGACAACTGTTTGATATGCAGCATTATCTCAAAGTTAGAGACTCTCACACGCTAAAACCCTCTTGACATAATGTCTTAATTATAATAATTTATTTAAGGGCTTGTTAAAGTCTTCACACCATAAATGCTTAAACATAATCAGGAGCTCTGTGTTTCAGTTTCTGACTTATCAGTACTCTTCGATAATTACAAGACTAAGTGTTTAATATTTGTTGGAAAGATTTGATTGAAGAAAATCTAACCAAGAATCTTTGAATCAAGATATGGATAAAGATACATCTTGACAAACTAAGATACATCTTTGACAAACTAGGATTTCTAGATATACATCTTTGACAATCTGAGATTTGTAGAATCTAGGAAGTTGACTTTCATAGGAACTCTTGTATTATATATTGAAACTATTGTACTATGGCAAAATCAATAAAAAAGAACATTTTTTTCATTCATATCATCTCTTTTAACATGGTATCAGAGCTTTGATCCAAAAGACTCAGAAAAAATTCATCACAGTCAAAAAAAAAAAGGAAAAACTGTTCGATTGTTCTCAGGACTCAGTAGAACATCATAGTCCTGTACCTTCCCCAACCAAACAACCAAAACCCGTATAGTACCTGTCAAACCATATCTGGTGAAAGTTCTGCAACCCAGACTGGCCAGAGCTTGCCTGATGACTTCACAGCCCAGTTGGCAAAGCTCCTTCGCCAAAGTCTTGGTACGCAAACTCTCAACACAAACTCAGAGACCCTTACTATAGGAGTCAAGCTAAATGGAGATAATTATTCACTGTGGGCTACTCTCATCCGAAAAGCTATTGGAGGCAGAGGAAGAAGTTCTCATCTCACGGGTGTTCCACCGCCTCCATCAGAAAAAGACTCTGCATCTGCATATGCAAGTTGGGTACAAAATGATGAGTGCGTTTTTACCTGGCTTATTCAGAATATTGAACCAGCCTTGGTAACTAACGTATCTCAGTACCCAACGTCAAAATCTTTGTGGGATGGACTCATGCTAACATATGGGTCAGGCACAGATTCTCTCCAAGTGTTTGACCTACACAAGAAGGCAAACACTCTTCGACAGGGAACCAACACATTGGAAGATCTGTGGAATAAGTTTCAAACTCTATGGATGACCATAGACATAAAAGACCCAAATCCAATGACAGAATCGGAGGACATTTGCATATATAACAAAAAAAATACAGGAACAGCGTCTGTTCCAGTTTTTAATTGCATTGGACGAAAAATTTGAAACAATCAAGCGCGAAATATTGAAACGGGAGCCTCTTCCTTCGGTGGAAGTAGCTTATGGGATGATTCGAAGAGAAGAATCAAGAATGCAGATTCTTAGATCTAACCCCTCAGAGGATATTCACTCATCACTGGGGTTTGGTTTGGCAACTCGGACCAACAATTTCAAGGGACGGACAGACGGACAACACAGACGCTCAGAGACCTCATCACGCCAAGGGGAGGATAAATCCAACCTAAAGTGCTCCCACTGTGGAAAAAGAAAACACACCAAGGAAAGTTGTTTCTACCTGGTAGGTTTTCCAGATTGGTGGAAAACCCATCAGGAGGAACAGTGGTTGGAAGAGGGGCAGCAGCCGTGGGCATCCAAATGGTCACCAGCAGCGGCTCATCAGAAGTTAAGGAAAATAGCGACCCAGAAAACGGAGTAAAGGAGACGGAAGATATCTCCAGAAGAAGAGAAAAAGAACCAGCAGTCGAAGTCTCCAAAAGGAGAAATGACTCAGAAATGGTGGAAACAGCAGATAAAGTTGAAGAAGAATTCAAACGGACAGGAATGGAGGAAGTCTCCAGAAGGAGACCCATCTTCGAAGTCTCCAGAAGGAGACCATTTCTTGAAGTCTCCAGAGGGAGACCCAACTCAGAAACGGCAGAGGCAACAAGTAGGGTTGGAAACATTTCCAACCCTATTTCCTTTTTATACCCTCCAGAAAATGCACATCAGTCCCCCGGTTTTTGTGATAATAATTCCGCAGGACAACACTTCTCTGAAACTGTCACTTCAGTCCCTCAGCCTTCCCACTTTGTTAAATCAGTCCTCGATTTTCAAAATCTTACCAATCCAACCTCAATTTCACCTAGTTGTGCTAATATTGCCCATACATTATACACAAAACCAAACCCACAATCCATCTTATCCTACAACTAAATGGATATTCGATTGTGGAGCTACTGATACAATGACAAATAACATTAATGATTTTGTCTCTGTTTCAGCACCTTCAAAGACACATATTGAGACAGCCAGTGGGGATCTTATACCTGTTCAGGGAGGGGGAATCATTCAACTTACACCTAACATATTTCTCAAAAATTGTCTATATGTACCAGGATTATCACAAAAGCTATTATCACTTAGTCACATCACTCAAGAATTACATTGTGCAGCCTTGATGTATCCACATTTCTGCCTATTGCAGGATATTCGTACGAAGGAGATTATTGGGACGTGGCACTGAGCGCGGAGTCTTATACTACGTTGACGAAGTTGCTCATCATGGTCAGTCTATACTTGCTCAAGGGACGGTAAACCAACAACTGTGGCTGTGGCACCACCGCTTAGGTCACCCGTCTTTCAGTTATTTGAAATTGTTATTTCCAAGTTTGTTTCTTCATAATCCTAAACCCTTCCAGTGTGAAACTTGCATTCGATCAAAAAATCATCGAGTCACATTTCGTTCCAATAATACTAGAGTTACAAAAATGTTCTCTTTAGTGTACTCAGATGTGTGGGGACCAGCAAATGTATCTAATCATCATCATTTTCAGTATTTCATTTATTTATTGATGATTTTTCCAGAATGACGTGGGTCTACTTTCTAAAACATAAGTCAGAGGTATCAGAAAAGTTTATGCATTTTTTCCAGCTGGTCAAAACACAATATAACACCACCATCCAAATTCTACAATCAGATAATGGCACTGAGTATCTTCCGCTAAAGTCCATTTTTCCAAGAACATGGCCTTATTCACCAAACTTCTTGTCCTAATACTCCCCAACAAAATGGAGTTGCAGAAAGGAAGAATCGTATCATCCTAGAAATGACACGTGCTATGTTACTTGAGTCTCATGCACCAAAATATCTTTGGCCTGACGCAGTTGGCACAGCTGTCTATCTTCTCAATCGCTTACCAACAAAATCTTTGGGACATAAAACTCCAATCCAGATCCTCGCTACTCAAGCCACTATTCCACCTGTCTTGACGCTATCACCCCGTGTCTTTGGATGCTCTGTCTATGTTCATATCCAGAAATCTGAACGGTCAAAACTCAATTCATGTGCTGAAAAATGTGTATTTCTTGGATATGCTAGTCATCAAAAAGGCTATCGGTGCTATAACCCCTCCAAACGCCGCCTTTATGTCACCATGGACTGTGTCTTCCTTGAATCTGAATATTTTTTTGACTCTCCGGTCAAGTCTCAGGGGGAGAATATTAGTGATCCTACGACCTTCGAGTGGTTAGATAGTTTCAGTTGTTTAGAGAATGTCCAACACAAGCAAACAGATGACACCACTGAGCCAACTATAGTCAACGAAGTGGAGGCCGACGACTCAGTATCCGTTCCCGAGACATCTACTCCGGACAATATCCTACAAGATGTAAGTCTTCCATCTTCTGAGGCCCATACTCTAAATTATATCCATAATCCTATTGAGACACTAGGAACGTCATCTTCCACCAAGAAGTACTAGAGGGATTCCACCAGCACGATATTCACCCGAACGAGTGTCCAGAACGTCAAGGTATCCGGTCGCACGTAGCAGAGCATTACTAGCAACTATGTACTCGAAAAATTATTCCTCGAACAGTACAGGAAGCTAAAGAAAGGTCCGAATGGCAAGAGGCTATGGATGTTGAAATGCAAGCACTACGAAAGAATGAAACTTGGAAAAGATGCATTCTTCCTGAAGGTAAAAAAACTGTCAGATGCCGATGGGTGTTCACCATTAAATATAAAGCAGATGGAACGGTTGAAAGGTATAAAGCACGACTTGTAGCAAAAGGATATAAGCAGACTTATGGTGTTGATTATTCTGAGACATTCTCTCCAGTTGCTAAAATTGATACTATCAGGGTATTATTTTCTATATCTGTAAATGAAGATTGGCCACTATATCAGTTTGATGTGAAGAATGCCTTCTTGCATGGGGAATTGAAAGAAGAAGTGTATATGGAAGCTCCTCCAGGATACTCAGAGGGATTCCAGAAAGGGGAAGTATGTAAACTAAAAAGGCATTATACGGTCTGAAACAAAGTCCAAGGGCATGGTTTGGAAGGTTTACAGCAGCAATGAAGAAAAATAACTACACTCAGAGTAATGCCGATCACACACTGTTTATTCGTTGACGAGGAGACTTGGTCACGTGTTTGATCATCTATGTCGATGACATGATTATTACTGAAAATGATGCACTTGAGATCTCTAGACTTCGAGAGAGACTGTTTGAAGAATTTGAAATGAAAGACCTAGGAGCATTGCAGTATTTTCTTGGAGTTGAAGTGTCTCGTTCATCACAGGTATTCTGATCTCCCAACAAAAGTACATACTTGATTTACTTGCAGAGACAGGAATGGTCGATTGCAACCTGCTGCAACACCTATGGTCGTAAATCATAAACTACAGATCGTGTCAGGTGATCCTGTAGTAGCTCAGGAACAGTATCAGGGTTGGTCGGGAAGTTGATATATTTGTCTCTTACCCGACCTAATATTGCATATTGCAGTAGGAGTTATAAGTCAGTTTATGCATCATCACAAGAAGAACATATGTTGGCTGCAAAACGAATTATCCGATTTTTGAAAAGGAACGTCAGGTCAAGGGATTCTGTTTCGGAAACATGGACATCTAAACATTGAGGTCTTTACAGATGCTGACTGGGCAGGAAATCCTAATGATCGACGATCAACTTCAGGATATTTGCATTTATAGGAGGCAACTTGGTCACATGGAAGAGTAAAAAACAAAAGGTAGTCGCCTCTGTCAAGTGCTGAAGCTGAATTTCGAGGGATTGCAAAAGGAATAGTTCAAGTATTATGGCTGAAGAAGTTGATGGGAGAATTGGGGCTAACACTTCACTAACCTGCAGACTAATGTGTGATAATAGGCTGCTATTAGCATCTCTGAAATCCAGTACAACATGACAGGACCAAAACATATTGAGGTTGATCGTCACTTCATTAAGGAAAAATAGAAAGTGGGATCATTGAATTGCCATTTATCAGTCAGAAGATCAGTTGGCCGATATTTTAACGAAAGCAGTCACAAGTAAAGTGTTTGGCTCAATCTTACGCAAGTTGGGTATTGGAACTTCCACTACACAACTTGAGGGGGAGTGTTGGAAAGATTGGTTGAAGAAAAATCTAACCAAGAATCTTTGAATCAAGATATGGATAAAGATACATCTTGACAAACTAAGATACATCTTTGACAAACTAGGATTTCTAGATATACATCTTTGACAATCTGAGATTTGTAGAACTAGGAAGTTGACTTTCATAGGAACTCTTGTATTATATATTGAAACTATTGTACTATGGCAAAATCAATGAAAAAGAACATTTTTTTCGTTCATATAATCTCTTTTAACATATTGCATGCACTAAATGTGCATAAGCCAACTTTAATTATCACAACGCCTCTAACTTGTTTTCATGAACATCTTGTGAACTACTATACGGTATGAGTAACGAAGTCGAATCTTATTTTGCCTCATCAGAGAGAAAATAATGACGATAAAACCTATATAAGATCCACTGCACAATATTTTGCTCAGATAAAATACAAATAGAAAGCTTCCGATATTAAATTAGTTATGACCGTAAATATGCACAAATAATGAAAGACAAAAACAAAAACAAAAAATGCAAAGTAAACCTAAAGTGTAGAGAGTACCTAAGCCTCTATATATATATTCTAATGTGCTCTTATATCATGTATAAACCTCGTTAGCCTTAATCATCTTTCTCAATGAACTCTTATCATGGACCATATCGCCAGAGAAGTGCAAATCTGGTAGGTCATGCCTCATCCGCTCATCACAAGTCAGTTTGAGTCTGTCTTTACCCCTTTTCCGCTCTACACTGTTAATCTCTTACCATGTATATAGGAGATATTATAGAGAGAAATCAGCAATCATAATTAAGGACATATACTCTATTGCATAGTTAGAGAAATTGTAAATTATTAAATAGAGGATGTAGAAGACAAATGAAATCAATGAAAAATAGTTTTTTACCATTGTGTTTAGCTTAACATGGTATCACAGCAGGCACGGTTCTACTAATTGTGAAGTTATGGGTATAGGCTCAGAGAAGAATTTCCTCATTGCCATTTACCTTTCCCGACCAATATTCCGGCCACTTACCTTTACCGGGCAATATTCCGACCAATGTTTTGTAAGATCGGCAATGGAATTTTACAAGAGGTCTTGCAATAATGTGTAGTAAGAGCGTGCTTTCTTGAGAATTCGCCAGATTGCTAAATTAGTTCCAGGCAGAAAAGTATTAACCATGGTGATTGTCTTTTGTCAAACAGTTTTCCATTCTTGAGAGTTTCTTATTTGTTTCTCCATTATAGTAATATGACCTATATGACTATAATTGTATTGAAGAACTTTGCTTTAAGAACTGCTGGAATGGATCTATTTTTGGCTGTAATTGAGATATAGATTTCCCTAATTTGAATTGCTATCTAGGATTCAAAGGGGCAAGTGTTACTGCTAGTTTATTGGTGCTAAGGAAGTTTACTGTCCACAAGGAAATGAAAAGAGAGAGGGTGGGTGGGTGGGGGTGGTTGATGGAAATTAAAATGGTCTGGAAGAATGACCAATATCCTGTTATACTTTTTCCCTTCATTTCTCTAGAAATTAAATTCGATAAGTAAAAAGGAGGGACACCTTTCTAGCAAAAGGTTGAACCCCAAGGCCCCCACACCCCAACCCGACAAGCCAGCTGTGTTATGGCCAAAAAAAAGAAGAAAATATATATATATATATATATATATATATATATATATATATATAGATGTATATATATAGATATAGATATATATAGTAGATATATGTATACATAAATGTTATCAAATAATAATAATAATAATAATAATAATAATAATAATAATAATAATGATAATAAAAATAAAAAAAAGATGATGACAATAAGGATAACTATAACTAATAGTATTAGAATCACATTAGGAAACCTAAACCAAAACCAAATGGGAAAAAACCTAAAATCTACCCTGACTTCCCACCATATATACGCTTATACGCATTAGCCACACACACAAAAACAAAAAAACGCACGGCAAAAAAAAGAGAGAGAGAGAGAGAGAGAGAGAGAGAGAAAGAAAAGAGAGAAGAAGAAGGGAGGCGAGACCCCGAACCCAAGTTTTAGTCCGTCAAATTATTCGTGTTATCGTCAATCGAGGTAGGTGCCTCTTCCCCCCTCAAATGGGTATAATACATGCATTCCTTGATGATATTTTTATGTGATTTACTTGTTTTAATTATTTATATTATAGATGTGTATTTGTTTATAATTGAAAAGCATGAGGTAACTGTTACTTGCTGCTATGTATATGAATGTGAATTTGATGGTATGATTGGATTAGGGTGAGAATACTCTTGAAACAACTCAAAAGATTAGGGATTTACATACTTAGGGGGTTTAAAAATTTCGTTTTGGCCTTAGAATAACTTCATCTAGTCCGGAATAGGTTAGGATTGGTTGAAAATCGAAAAAACGGGTCTGACGGACGCGTTTCGGGGGTGGCGCGTGGGGCCCACGCGCGGCCCCTGACGGCGCGTCCGGACACGTGATGACGTGTCCACCTTCAAAAGTTGCGTCTCGTTATAACGAGTCCAACGCAACTGGTTTGAGGTAATCGGAGTTAAAACGAAGATTTTATGGAGGTTAGAAGGAAATAAAAAAAAATAAAAAAAAAGAAAATACTGTTGGACCGGCCAGGCTGCCGGACCGGACCGGATGGCCAGCGGACCGGACCAGGTAGCAGGCCGGCCCAAGCCGAAAAAATAAAAAAAAATCTGGAAATTAATTTCTGAAATGAATAAATAATAAATAATTAATTAAAATTAGTTTAAAATTCCAGAAAAATATATTTAATTATCAGAAAATTTAAATAAATTCCAGAAAATATAAAAGGTTAAAATAAAATTATTTCCACTTAATTTATGAATTTTATAAATGTAAGTAATTAAAATAATTAATAATAAATAGAATTAAATAAGGAAAAATTAGTAGAAAATTCTAGAAAATTAGCACAAGCTAAGAAAAATAAAAGGAATGCTAAATAACCACTTTCCAATATTTGTAAATTTTATGAAGCTAAATATTGAGTGCCGGAGATGGTGAGGATGGGCGTACGGGCCCCAGACGACTAGTGTTGAGTGCCGGAGTTGGTGAGGATGGGCGTACGGGCCCCAGGCGATTTTGTTGCTGCATTCATGCACGTGCATTGCATTGGGAGTGGGCTGAGATGCACGGGTCTCAGACGCTCGAGTGAAGAGGATCATGGTGTACGGGCCATGGATACTTGGTTATGGTGGATCGTGGTGCACGGGCCACGGGCATCGGTTGGGGTGGATCGTGGTGTACGGGCCACGGGCATCCGCAAGGGTGGATTGTAGTGCACGGGCTACAGGCATCCAGTCAATCCCGGGATCATGCATTGCATATAGGTCTAGGGCATATTGCATGACATGATTCTTGTTGCGTGTGACACGTTAATTGAGCATGCATCACGTACTTGCGCATTTTTATGTGGAGTGCTTTACTTACCGCATTTACTTTATCTTATGCATGTTATCTTATATTTATGTGCTATGTGTTATATCATGTTTATGTGCTATGTGGCTATATCATTTCGGTATGTACGTTTTGTATTTGTTTGAGGCGGGCATCTACTGGGTGATTTCTGTCACTCACCCCTACTTCCCAGGTGAACCGGATGAGGACTACGAGCACATCTTCATTGAGGACGGGGCGGACATAGCAGAGTGGGCTGGTTGAGAGCTGCGGCTAGGATATGTGGGGACGCTGCAGCTGTTTTGTTCTTATTTATATTTGAGGATTTCCACACACTACTTTACTATTTTATTTCCAGAGTTTTTATTTAGCAATGTAATGCGGTTATTGAAGTTTAATATATGCTATGGTTTACGTTTCCGCGAAAAAATTTCTACGTCATTTTGACAAGTAAGAGATGATTCGACGCTTTGTATTCTCCTTAGTGAGATACGGCGGGTGCACTGTTCCCGATGTTAGGGCTCGGGAGCGGGGCGCTACAGGTGGTATCAGAGCCAGGCTTCAGATCCGCCTCGGAAACGCAGGATTAACTAGATCACTAGACGTAAGTTACGATCTTTTGTAAAATGACGATTTTACCCTAATAAACAAAGTAGACTTAAGAGATGATCTTAGACCTAAGTTATGATCGGGTTATGGGAGGTGTGTGCCGTGGTAAGCTTTTCTTGTCTAATTATCGATTTATCCGTGTTTCACCTTTCAACTTATTATCGACAAATCTGTATTCGTTTCATGAACTCAAATTGTGGATAATGCCTCCACGACGCGAGCCGCCAGCAGAAAACGGAGGACACGATGACGATGATCAGCAGGTTCAGGAGACCATTCCTCAGGTCTTTGTAGATACCTTGGCCACGCTGACCACATTGATGGCCCAGTAGATACAGATGGCTCACCTACAGCAGCACCACCACCCCAGGGGGCTTCGATTTTTCTACCAGAAGATGCAGAACTGCCAGATACCTATGTTCAGGGGTACCACACGACCAGAGGAGCAGAGATCTGGCTCAAGAATGTGTCTGAGCAGTTGGGATTGATGCAAGTACGGATGGCCTGAAGGTTGATGCGGTTGTACCATTCTCAGAGGGTGATGCCGAGCAATGGTGGCAGGGCATGGCACGCAGACTGACTCCATCACCGATATGGACCTGGTTCAGGGAGGAGTACCAAAAGCACTATGTTCCTGAAAGTGTCATTCAGAGGAGGATGATGGTGTTTCAGCTTCTAACGTAGGGGTCCATGACTGGGGACCAGTAGTTTGAGAGGTTCCATGCACTTACGAGTTACATGCCCGTCATCATGGATAACGAGAAAGCGAAGATGCTGGAGTTCAAGACCAGCTTGAGCTCTCGCCTTCAGTCATTGATCATCTGCAATCAGCCTACCACTTTTGAAGAGTTGCTGGAAGTGCGTCTTGAGGTTGAGGGTGATCTCGAGAGGGTTGGAGCGGTCGACAGGGCTAAGAGACCGTTAGAGAAGTTCCGTCTACTAGGAGATAGGAGAGATGGTTAAAGATCCCATGCTGCCATCTGACCGGGCAATCTTTCAGATCACCACAGTAGGGACAGGGATCAGCGTCTCGACCATTGATGATTGAGGGTCCCGCAGCGACAGCGGCACAGCCACTCAAGGCAGTTGGACCGCCACCTCCAGTATGTACACAGTGTGTTGTTTGCACACAAGTCAGTGCTAGAGAGCTCAAAAGGTTTGCTGCAACTATGGCAAACAGGGACATTAAGCTAGAGAGTGCCTTACACCGGCACAAGCCCCTCCACCACAGGGTCAGAAGCAGCATAAAGCAAAGGGAAGGACATTTTGGTGGTACGAGAATTTAAGGATGTCTTCCCTGACGAGCTACCAGGTTCACCACCGAGCAGGGAAGCGGAGTTCAAGATCGATCTTATACCCGGAGCCGAACCAATCTCGAAGGCGCCATACATAATGGCACCAGCAGAGTTAAAAGAGCCCAAGGAACAGTTACAAGAGTTGCTGGACCAGAAGTTCATCAGACCTAGTGTTTCGCCCTAGGGGCACCGGTATTATTTATGAAGAAGAAGGACGGTAGTATGAGGCTATGCATCGACTATCGTGAGCTTAATAAGATCACGATACAAAATAAATATCTACTACCAAGGGTCGACGATCTATTTGATCAGTTGAAGGGTGCCAGAATGTTCTCGAAGATTGACCTCCAATCAGGCCTATCAGTTGAGGATTAGGGCGGAGGATATAGCAAAGACGACGTTCCACACTCGATACAGGCACTACGAGTTTCTTGTAATGCCCCTTTGGACTGACGAATGCACCTACAACCTTTATGGATTTGATGAACACAATGTTCTGGGAGCAGTTGGATCGTTTCATAGTAGTGTTCATCGAGACATCTTGGTGTATTCACCTGATGAGGAGACACATATTGAACACTTGCGGGAGGTATTAGAGACTCTCAGGAAGAAAAAGTTTTATGCAAATTTCGGCGAGTGCGAGTTCTGATCAGAGAATGTGACTTTCTTAGGCCAAGTGATTTCTGAGAAGTGCATTTCTGTTGACCCAAAGAAGATAGAGGCGATTACAGAATGGCTCCGACCTACTAATGTCACTAAGGTACGTAGTTTTTTGGCCTTGTCGGTTATCATCGTAAACTCGTGAAAGGATTCTCGAGTATCGTAACACCTCTAAGCCGACTGACTCAGAAAAAGACCAAATTCACATGGACCTCCGACTGTGAGAAAAAGTTTTACGGAGGTTGACGACTGCACCAGTATTGGCACAGCCCTCTGACACTGGAGGGTTTGTCATCTACAGCGACGCCTCGAAGAATGGGCTAGGGTGCGTGTTAATGCAGAGAGATAGGGTTATCGCATACGCATCGAGACAATTGAAGCAATATGAGCAAAATTACCCGACCCATGATCGAGAGTTAGCAGCGGTGGTGTTTGCGTTAAAGATTTGGCTTCATTACTTATACGGCGTGAAATGCGAAGTCTTTACCGATCATAAAAGCTTGAAGTATTGGTTCACACAGAAAGAATTGAATATGCGTCAGAGGAGGTGGCTTGAGCTACTGAAAGATTACGATTTTACCATCAGTTATCATCCGGGGAAGGCAAACCGAGTTGCAGATGCCTTGAGCAGAAAGTCTAATCACGCTAGACAGACACCATTAGAGAAAGAGATGGCAGAGTTTGATCTCGACATTGTTGATTCCACTGCTAATATTCTGGCAGCCTTAGAAATTACACCATCTCTGGTTGAGCGGATTAAGGAGGCGCAAAAGGAAGATGTGACGCTTAGTGATATCCGAGAGAGGATGTTGACCAATTTAATTGAGGGCTTCCAGATACATGATGATGGAAGTATTTGGTACCAAGGAAGGTTGTGCGTGCTGACGATGAGGAGCTAAGGAGGGAATTGCTGAAGGAGGCACACAATTCGAAGTTGTCGATCCACCCCGGTGCTACGAAGATGTATAACGATCTAAAGAAACACTACTGGTGGAGTGGGATGAAAAGACACATTGTTGAGTTCATTGAGAGATGTCTCGTTTGTCAGCAGGTTAAGGCAGAGCATCAGAGGCCGGGAGGTTTGATGTTGCCATTAGGGATACCGGAGTGGAAGTGGGAGCATGTGACGATGGACTTTGTAGCAGGACTTCCTAAAACAAGAAACGGTAACGATATGATCTGGGAGATCGTTGATCGATTGACGAAGACTGCTCACTTCCTACCCGTGCCTAGTGATGTGACTGTAGAAAGACTGGTGACATTATATATTGATGATGTTGTTAGCCTACACGGAGTCCCAGTCAGTATCGTCTCAGACCGTGATTCGAAATTCACCTCTCGATTCTGGTCAGCTTGACAGAAAAGGTTGGAGACGGAGCTGCGACTCAATACCGCTTTTCATCCACAGACAGACGGGCAGTCTGAGAGGACCATTCAGACATTAGAGGACATGTTGAGAGCGTGCGCATTGGACTTCAAGGGGAACTGGGACGGTACGATCAAGCTCATTGAGTTCTCTTACAACAACAGTCACCACAGTGCCATCGGTATGGCACCCTTTGAGGCGCTCTATGGACGTAAGTGCAGGTCTCCTGTTCACTGGGACGAGGTCGGCGAGCGTGTTATTACCGGCCCTGAGTTGGTTGAGCAGACTAGAGAGAAAGTAAAGTTGATACAAGATAGACTAAAGATTGCTCAAGACAGACAGAAGCAAGAGCTGGGCCGATTCGAAACGACGTCCACTAGAATTTGACGTGGGCAAGAAGGTTTACTTGAGAGTGTCACCTACGAAGGAGGTTTCGCGATTCGGTATAAAGGGTAAACTGAAGCCTCGCTACATTGGTCCTTATGAGGTACTCGAGAGGGTTGGTACGTTGGCCTACCGATTAGCATTACCTCCTGCCTTGGCTCAGGTTCACAGCACATTTCACGTTTCTCAGTTGAGGAAATATGTTCCGGACCCAAGTCATGTTCTAGACGCGCCACCGTTAAGGATCCGACCGGACATTACATATGAGGAGACTCCTATCAGAATAGTGGATCGCAAGGACCAAGTATTGAGACACCGAGTCATCCCTTATGTCAAAGTGCAGTGGACCAATCACACCGAGCGCGAGGCGACTTGGGAGCTTGAGGAGCAAATGCAAGAGAGATATCCACAGCTTTTCGAATAAGGTACGTCAAGTTTCGAGGACGAAACTTTTTGTAAGGTGGGTAGGATGTTATGGCCGAAAAAAAAGAAGAAGAAAATATATATATATATATATATATATAGATTATATATATAGATATAGATATTATAGTAGATATATGTATACATAAATGTTATCAAATAATAATAATAATAATAATAATAATAATAATAATAATATAATGATAATAAAAATAACAAAAAAGATGATGACAATAAGGATAACTATAACTAATAGTATTAGAATCACATTAGGAAACCTAAACCAAAACCAAATGGGAAAAAACCTAAAATCTACCCTGACTTCCCACCATATATACGCTTATACGCATTAGCCACACCACACACACAAAAACAAAAAACGCACGGCAAAAAAAAAAGAGAGAGGGAGAGAATAGAGAGAGCGATAGGATGAAGAAGACGGAAGAGGGAGAGGAGAGAGAGAGCGAGAGAGAGGAGAGAAGAGAAGAGAGAGGGAGAGAGAGAGAGAGAGAGAAGAGAAAGAGAGAAGAAGAAGGGAGGCGAGACCCCGAACCCAAGTTTTAGTCCGTCAAATTATTCGTGTTATCGTCAATCGAGGTAGGTGCCTCTTCCCCCCTCAAATGAGTATAATACATGCATTCCTTGATGATATATTTTATGTGATTTACTTGTTTTAATTATTTATATTATAGATGTGTATTTGTTTATAATTGAAAAGCATGAGGTACTTGCTGCTATGTATATGAATGTGAATTTGATGGTATGATTGGATTAGGGTGAGAATACTCTTGAAACAACTCAAAAGATTAGGGATTTACATACTTAGGGGGTTTAAAAATTTCGTTTTGGCCTTAGAATAACTTCATCTAGTCCGGAATAGGTTAGGATTGGTTGAAAATCGAAAAAACAGGTCTGACGGACGCGTTTCAGGGGGGTGGCGCGTGGGGCCCACGCGCGGCCCCTGACGGCGCGTCCGGACACGTGATGACGTGTCCACCTTCAAAAGTTGCGTCTCGTTATAACGAGTCCAACGCAACTGGTTTGAGGTTAATCGGAGTTAAAACGAAGATTTTATAGAGGTTAGAAGGAAATAAAAAAAAAAATAAAAAAAAAGAAAATACTGTTGGACCGGCCAGGCTGCCGGACCGGACCGGATGGCCAGCGGACCGGACCAGGTAGCAGGCCGGCCCAAGCCGAAAAAAATAAAAAAAAAATCTGGAAATTAATTTCTGAAATGAAAAATAATAAATAATTAATTAAAATTAGTTTAAAATTCCAGAAAAATATATTTAATTATCAGAAAATTTTAAATAAATTCCAGAAAATATAAAAGGTTAAAATAAAATTATTTCCACTTAATTTATGAATTTTTATAAATGTAAGTAATTAAAATAATTAATAATAAATAGAATTAAATAAGGAAAAATTAGTAGAAAATTCTAGAAAATTAGCACAAGCTAAGAAAAATAAAAGGAATGCTAAATAACCACTTTCCAATATTTGTAAATTTTATGAAGCTAAATATTGAGTGCCGGAGATGGTGAGGATGGGCGTACGGGCCCCAAACGACTAGTGTTGAGTGCCGGAGTTGGTGAGGATGGGCGTACGGGCCCCAGGCGATTATGTTGCTGCATTCATGACACGTGCATTGCATTGGGAGTGGGCTGAGATGCACGGGTCTCAGACGCTCGAGTGAAGAGGATCATGGTGTACGGGCCATGGATACTTGGTTATGGTGGATCGTGGTGCACGGGCCACGGGCATCGGTTGGGGTGGATCGTGGTGTACGGGCCACGGGCATCCGCAAGGGTGGATTGTAGTGCACGGGCTACAGGCATCCAGTCAATCCCGGGATCATGCATTGCATATAGGTCTAGGGCATATTGCATGACATGATTCTTGTTGCGTGTGACACGTTAATTGAGCATGCATCACGTACTTGCGCATTTTTATGTGGAGTGCTTTACTTACCGCATTTACTTTATCTTAGGCATGTTATCTTATATTTATGTGCTATGTTTATCATTTTATGTGCTATGTGGCTATATCATTTCGGTATGTACGTTTTGTATTTGTTTGAGGCGGGCATCTACTGGGTGATTTCTGTCACTCACCCCTACTTCCCAGGTGAACCGGATGAGGACTACGAGCACATCTTCATTGAGGACGGGGCGGACATAGCAGAGTGGGCTGGTTGAGAGCTGCGGCTAGGATATGTGGGGACGCTGCAGCTGTTTTGTTCTTATTTATATTTGAGGATTTCCACACACTACTTTACTATTTTATTTCCGGAGTTTTTATTTAGCAATGTAATGGCGGTTATTGAAGTTTAATATATGCTATGGTTTACGTTTCCGCGAAAAAATTTCTACGTCATTTTGACAAGTAAGAGATGGATTCGACGCTTTGTATTCTCCTTAGTGAGATACGGCGGGTGCACTGTTCCCGATGTTAGGGCTCGGGAGCGGGGCGCTACAAGCTGGGAGGATGTAAATCAGGTACCCAGCGGTTCGTTAAAAGAAGGCACAGAACACACAGACCCACACTAGAGGCTCACCCTCAAAATCCACATTGAAGTATGAAGTAAGATAAGTCACTTACAATACAGGCTGCGGGAATCGAACCTTACACCATTCTAACAATTCTGTCTTTCTGGAACTAACTGAGTTATGTCTTGCGGACAAATGAGGGACACCTAATGTTACATCGTGATGACTTTTAGCCCACAAAAGCAATCCGAGAAAGTAGCTTTCCTAGAAAAATTTGCATCATTTTCTGACCTTTCATTATCCTGAAAGTATATATAATCGTATACATAGCATCATAAACCCCATATACTCGTATCATCAAGAAGTTAAATTCTATTCATTTATGTAAAAATTTGTAATAATGGGCAAAATGTATGCACCCGTTGTAAATATTATCCATTGGATTCTTGTAACTTACAAACAATGACATTTGTGACGATGGTAATCATTTGGTAAAATTGTACAAGAACAACATTTGTGACGATCATAATCAACATTTATCCTTACCAAGAACCCAAATCTTGTTACTTCGGTTCATACCATTCTTGATAAGATTTGGGTTTTCAGAATTGTTCTTATTCCAAGATTCCCTGTTCTTTTACAAATGTGTCCAACAATGAAAATCCATCCTTGTGCCAGCAAGAGAAGCATAACAATGAGAGATACCTATGTATCTCCCATGAGTGAAAATTCCTACAAGAAACTCAGGAAACTCCCTCATGTTTTCAGCAAGGTCCTGGAATTGCCCTTCTCATCAGATGCTGATGTATCTGTGGAAGATAGCCAAGACATTATCCGTTTCGTCACGAAAATCGATGTCCAGGGAGAACATGTTGCCAATGGGGTCAGGGCTCAAGCGGTCGAGATTCACCCTGGAGTCACCAAAATTGTGGTGAAGAGTGGAGGAGATTCAGAATCAGAGTTGCTGCTTGATCAATTGAAGGTGGATTCTTGGAGGTTCAGGTTGCCCCTTGCGGCTCAACCTGAATCAGCCACGGCGGATTTTGTGGACGGAGAGCTCATTGTCACCGTGCCAAAAGGAGGCCAGAGAAAATTGGAGGATGGAAGGAATATCTGGGAAGACAATGGCCAACTTGTTCTTGTACAGTAATCCTATTTTATTTTGCAAACCAAATACATATAACCAGAAGAGAATCAAAATGGATTTGCATTGAAAATTAAAGGGCTCTTACAATTTGGCATGTCTTTTGCATCAAACATCTGTCATGCATGTGTTCTAAGCTGTGGTTTCAGTTAATGAAGTTTGTATATCAGTTTGAGGAAGGTATCAACCTTTACATTCAATCTTGTTTCCTAAGTTGCTTTTTGTGGAGCTGAATGTAGACAGAGGTGCAAGAAAATATTTCATGAAGGTGACTCTATTTGTATCAGCGAGTAAGTTTCTCCTCAATGTTGGAAAACTGTTGCAAAGGTGAACCACAAAAAAAAAAAAAAAGAAGAAGAAGAAAGAAAACAAAAATCAACGAGTATAAAACCATTGTATCAATAATCAAGCTGACATATTTATTTGGTAGAATCTCTTATGTAGTGTAATCAACTGTATGATTATTTGGTCAATTTCTTATGTATTGTAGTCCACTATTTCATGATTAGCTGACTCCAGGAGGTCCCATAGAAGCAGACATTCTGTGTATTCTAATTCACTATTTAATCATAAACTGACCCCAAAAGTTTCTTACAGGAACAGTTTCTGTATTCTGATTGTCTATCTATCTAATATCTAGTAACACACTGACCCAAAAATGAACAATAACAACATTACCTCAGTGCGTTACTAACCCCCACATATGACATGTATGGGAGGTCGGATATACGTTACTATACCCATGGGTTAGAATCGTACATGGGTTCTTCAAAAAGACATGCAACTTGATGAACTGATAATACAAGGATTAACATTCAAGTGAAATACAGGTAGAAATCAGTTTTGAGTCCCAAAATCAAACCTGCTTTCATTAAGTAGTTTGCTCAAAAGTATGCTTTACTGGATTCTTTTTAAGTTAAATTTCACTGGCAGACCATCGGCTACAAAAGATAATGGACAACACCCAACTAAAACCTGCTTGCCCCTAGCCAAACATACCTACAATTTTATATTTCCACAAAACCATTCTGATCTATGTACGTACTGACTACAATTTCCCGACGAAATGTAATCTTTCTAACACATCCCTTTTAATCATCTGATAAATTCTCTGGTTCTTTTCCCTTCCAAATGCCAAAGGATCAGACCACTAGACATAATTTCATAAGTTCTTTCCTCCAAATGCAAAATAGCAAGGTACAGTTTAACACACTGAGGGATGTATGATTATATCACCTTTGTGAGGGGCATCTTAGCAGCTGAAAATACAAAGTTACGCCACACCTGCATGACACAAAAAGTGCAGATAGACGACGTACTTTCTGAACGAAGATCAGAAGGAAAATCCTTCAAGTGGTGCAAATCTTGCAAGAACTTCAGCTGTATCTTCATCAGCTTTCTTCATTTTGAGCTCCCATATTGACTTCTCAGACTTGGCCATCTGAACTACCTGAACAAGCTTTGGAAGATTTTCCATTACCCTTTTCTGAACGGAGGTAAAATGAATGAGCTTTCTGCTGGAGATCTTGATGATTTCTGTCAACGCCTGCCTGTTCATTTGTAGGTTGGAAATTTCTTGATCAATATCTGTTATTTTGGAGAGTATAGCTGCTTCATCAGCCTGTGTCGCTTCCATCTCCTCCTTCGATGCTCTATATTCCTCCTTGAGCAAAGCAATGCATGCAGTGTTGGTGTCAAGCCCACCAAAGAATTCATCAGCTTCTGATAAGAGCTTCTTGGACTCGTGGAAACACTTGCCAGTGAGTGGAATACATTGTATTAGCTTTAGCATGGATAGCTCTTCCTGACTAAGGTCTGGATCACTTTGAAGCTTCAGAGACAATGCGGTTAGTTCATTCACTTTGTTGGACGAGAGCAAATAACTTATTCCCTTATCAAGAAGGGAAGAAAGTTTCTTTCGCACCTCTGTGATGGCTTCTTTGTTGGAAGAGGATTGATCCATCGCAACAGGCGAAGCAAGGATTTCATCTAGGCTATTGAGATAGCTATCAAAGTTCTCTGGACTTGGATCAGCTTGAGATGTAGAGTTCATCTTTACTTTGCAATTAGTCAGAGTAACATTATCATCTTCAGGAAAAGAAAGATTATCAGAAGCTTGCCATCCCAGATGGCTGATTGGACAAAAGCCCTCTAGTGAAGCAGTTCCTCTCTCTTCACCAGGAGCATTTTTGACCGTTAGATTTATATCACCGTCCTCAATAGACATCTCATGTTTCTGCCGTGGTGTTGCTTTCTGCATTCCTTTAAAGACTTTGCCTCCTCTGTTCTTAACTTTCTTTACTGGAGTACATCCGAATTCAGGGCAATGGACAGAATTCTCTAAGATAAGAACCCCCAAATCAGAAAATTCAAAAGAAAAAAAAAGAACGATAATATAATGAATAAAGTAGAAGTTTTACATGAAGACGTTCATGTGACACCGAACAATACCAGGACAGTGAGAAATGCTAATCTGATGCCGCTAGATTTATATCATTCACAAGAATCCACATAATTCAAGAAAGTACCAAGAAACAGGAAGATATAGTACTTCATTTAATAGAAGCACAAGTCGCCAGCTACCCTATAAGGACTTGCAGATAAAACAATTCCACAGACTTTAAGCTTCTTGTAAGCTCGCATTAAGCAAACATTGATTTATTTTGAAGCAAGACTATGGGGTCATTCCAATAACTAAAAATGTCTTAGTGTAACATAACTTATTCCACGAGCGCATTGGGGGGGGGGGGGGGGTTCACTCTCAAAGAATTCCAAGTTTGAAATTATGCAACGTCTAGCTGATTGATAATTTTAGAACCAATGATGATTAGGAGTTGGATATTCTCGTGCAAAAATATAACAGAACTAAAAGTGGTTTAGACATGGATCTGCCAAACCTTTGCGGTTAAACTCCGGGTTGACTGGAATGTCCCAAGTGAATGATCCAAAAAATGCACTAATATCTGCTTCAGGGAACACTGATCTCAGATAACGTTCTACACCTTTCTTGCTTTGAAATTCAATTGATTTAGTTGGCCTCTCTTGGAGTGTATGTGGAACGCGCAAGTACCTATCAAGAAAGAATCCCTTTTTCGAGAATCTCTTTCCGACTCTCCAACTCCACACATCACCAGGATTTGGCCAATTTTCTGGAGCATATGGCAAACCTTGGCCTGACTCACCAGGTGAAACTGATCTAAAAGAATTATCAAATTTCCTTTTTACAGAAGTATGGCCTTTGTCTCCGGCATGAGCATCATTCTCCATGTCTGAGTAGTTGTCGGTCTCGTCTATCACTAAATACTGGAGAGAATTATCACCTATGGACATGTGAGAAAAATGAATACATCTTTCGTGAACTTCAGTATTCAATCTATGTAAACTATGGTAAACATGGCTAAAAGCAGGTTCAGCACTTATAATTAACCCTCTATGCCACGGTTCTAGTTTAACCCTACGACAAGATCACTTCATAAGAGAACATGATGCCGATTTGCATGCCACTTATTACATTGAATAATCTTAGTCACGGCTAAACGTAATCAAACATCTGCCTCCGGATAAGGAATGCAGGGTACCCTAGTACATTCTGCAAATGACCATCTAAGATAAGAGAAACAATAGTATAAAGGTCATGATCATGCAGTGCATCTACTAGGCTCCCGCGTTTGCGTAGCGCCTCAAGAGGGGTCGGATCGCTTTACGATCTGATGTACGCAGTCTTACCCTACGTTTACCTCAAGATCACAAAGCAGCAACCTTACCAGTTGCTCCAAAGACTGCCCACATGATCATACACAGGATACATTATGCAAAATGACTATCTAAGATAAAATCAAGCTCTATTATTGGTCTCTGAAGAACGATACAAATGAAATAGAAATTAATTGAAGTAACAAAACAACTGTGAAGATTCCTTATTAAATTCAAAAATCTCTTCAAAAGCCAATGAAGTAACCGAGGAACATGTCAGAAGACAACGACAGTCCCTATCAAGTTAGGAAAAGCAGAAGCAAACCGCTGATTGTTCCACAAAAGGCATATAGGCGGCATGCAGATGATTTTAACATAAAATCAAGATTATATCAGGTAATTAAGAATCACAACGTAAAAGGAAATTTACATTAAATATAGAAATATATTACATACCCACTTGCTAGAAGAAACTCAGGAATCGATCAGTTGAATTCTCCACTGCTAAGGAAACAAAGAACATGGTTTAGTGCAGTGGACAAAGAAGTTGTGAAGCTGTTGAAGATAAAGGGTCTCCCACAGACAAGTGTAAATTTTCTGTTCTTTGACATGACAAGTGTGAATTTTCGACAAATGTTTCGGTGATATTCTTGATCTGTGAATTATCTTTGAAGTACGTTTCCACTTACTTTTTCTAATTACTTGTAACTTATTATTTGATCGCTAATTTTTTTTTATTCTTTTCACTTTTCTTTTCGACAATTAAAAATTATAATGATACACTAAGCTTGTCCGGAAAAAAAACCAAATCGCTTCGCTATCTGATTTCAAAAACAAATTAAGTTTCTCAACTCATCCTCTAATATGTCTGTTAAACTTACTTTATAAGCTTATACGGTACGTTTCGTTTCTATAAACAACTTGTTGTAGATATTAAAATGTTTTTGCCTTTTCTTTGTACCTGCACCGAATTAATGTGTTAGTGAGTTTCCAAGTGGATTTTGTGTTTTACATGCTGTATCTATTAATTACTTAGGAAAAACGGTCATACCATCTTTTCACAACTCTAATAAACAAGGACAAGCTTTGGACTCATGTTTTTACGTGCGGCATTTTAACAACTCGAATTATCAATGAGAAACTTTGACGTGCGCAAAGAATAATTACTAAACATCCTAAATAATTATTGTTAATTAAATAAAATATTACAAGTATAGAAACTGGAATGTAAATGAAGGTTGATGTGATTAAAGTAAAAAAGCACACCCTATTTTGTCTGTGACCTATCCATTTGACCGTAACAGAATTTATCATAAACAATAATGACCAAGGTGCATTTCATTTAAGTCTTCCTTTTACATGAGAATTTTTTGGTCCCTTTTCAAAGATATGTATGGACATGCTTAGTTACTTTGTTCTCGATTCGGCTCCAGATGTTCCAAAACTTGTTAACTTTTGGTCTAGTAGGAACTAAAACAAAAGCAATTTGGCAGAGAAGTAATTCAATAAACTTAAGCCATAGAAATCAGACTGACCAAAAACAACAACAAGAAGTGATCACTTAGTCCATATACTAGCATATGCAAATAAATCCTCCGGGATATCAGAAGGAAAAATTCTTGAAGGACATCAAAATTTTCAAGAATCTCAACCTGCATTGACTTATCTCCTTCCAACCTCCTTTTACTGCTTATATTCTAAGTTATGTCAGAAGGAAAATCCTTCAAGGGGGGAATACTTTTCAAGAATCTGGCCCACCTGCTCTGCTGATCTCTTCCTCTTAACCTCCCATTCTTGCTTCACTGAGTTAGCCATCTGAATCTCGCGAACGATCTTAGGAAGATTTTCCATAACCCTTTTCTGAACAGAAGTGAAGTGAACTATCCTTTTGTTGGTCCCTTTAATGGTTTGAGTCATTTGCTGCTGCCGTGCTTGCAAGCTGGCAATTTGCTCTTCCAACTCCGTTATATCAGACATGACAGAAGCTTCTTCAGCCTGCAGAACTTCCATATCGTCCTTTGAACTACTGTATTCGCTCCTAAGGGCAGCTATCGATGCAACCTTTGAATCAAGTTCAGCAAAAAATTTACCAGCTTGCCCTGATACTCGCCTAGCCTCTAGGAAACGCTTGAAGGTGGGCGGAATTTCTTGGATCAGTTTAAGCATGGAATCTTCCGTAGAATTGAGGTTTGGATCATCTTGCAGCTTTGTTGACAAGGTACAGAGTTCGTTCAGTCTGTTGGAGGATGCCAAGTTTGAAAATCCCATAGCAAGGAGGGATGAGAGTTTCTCTCGAGCTTCGTCCATGGTTATGGCTTCGGCTTCATAGGAGACTTCGGTTCTAAAGAATGGCATTGATAGCATTTCATCAAGGGAATTCACGTAGCCATTGAATTCCTCATGAGTTAGACCAGCGTCTGATTCATCAACCTGATCTTGAACATCTGTTCTACATTTGATGGGAGTACGAGAACCAGAGTAACCTGGTGGAGCAGCAGCCTGGCTATGAGGGACTTGAATCTGGAGATTTTCTCTTCCTGTACTCTTGTTTGCATCACCACTTGCCGGTGTTTGCCCAAAAA
>AP025050.1:9193032-9247985 GCA_036186865.1 Eustoma russellianum
GCGTTCATGCAAGCAGCACCTTGGTTTCAATTTCCCTCTGATTTTAATGATTTAGGAGGATAAACTGTTGGTGATGCTGTTGTTCTGAAGGATCAATGAGTGGATTTGTTGCTGGTGGTGCTGAAGGATCAATGGGTGGTTTTGCAAATTTTGCAACTGGTGGATTTGGATTTGGTAGTTTTTCATCTGGTGGTGGAAATGCCGGTGCTAGCGGTGTAGGATACACATAGTTGATAGCGATCTGGTTGTCTTGCTCTTAAATGATTGTTTTTGTTGTCATTAAAACAATTTTTATTTTGTCTTGTGAGAATGTGAATATTCATGAATTGATTTCCTTTGCTTATGTTGAAATGTGATGATGCCAATTCTTATGGTTGTTTTAATATTTGCACCATCAAATTTGATTCATCATTTTTCACTTAAGAAAAGTTTTAGGCACAATGTGAGAGGGAGCATTAGTTAAGGGGGAGTAAATCCTAGAATATATACTAACTGTGAAATCATTAAAAAAGAGAGAGAATGTTAGAATATGTTAAGTTTTGATGATTTGTGTAATTGACACTTAAAACGCCTAGATAAGACGTCTAATGTGGAGTGTTTGAAGGCCAGTATACTTTGAATGCCTATATAATGCGCCTAATATGAAGTGTCTGGAGACCAGTATACTTCGAACGCCTACATAAGGTGCTTCGTGTGAAGTGTCTGGAATCCAGTACACTATGAACGCCTGCTTTAGGCGCTTTATGTGTCAAGCAGTGAAAAGTACACTTTGAACGCCTAACAGACGCTTCATGTGTATCATAAAAGTCAAACATGACTATTTCCCCCCAAAATTGGCACGAATATCAAGTTACTTTTGACAAAACCCAGAATTACTTTGAACAAGTAGAAAGGCTGAGATCAGGCGCTTCATGTGACTTCGAACGAGTTCTGTTGCTCACAATAGGCGCTTCATGTGACATTGAACAAATGTTTCTTTTCCACTTAAGACGCTTTATGTGACATTGAACGCCAGATCAAACACCTTTTAGGCGCTCCATGTCACATTGAACGCCTGTTCATGGAACACATGAGGCGCTTCATGTGACCCAACGTTACAAATGTTTTATGCTGCACTTTCTAATATTGACTTGACATTTGTACCTTCTTTTTTAGTGTAATATCATATGTTCTTCTCTCACTTTGGAGAATGGTATCTCTCCTTTCTGAGCTTTCAACAGGAAGCTTCCTCGAGAAGTTTTTATCCATCCAAAAGAAGATCTCCATGGAAGAAGACATGTCATCACAAAGAGACAAAACTTATTATTGTCTCCTGCAAGGTTACAAACGGCTACAAGGTGATAAAATAAGGGTTTTCATCATTTTTCATCTTCAACTTTCTACCAACAAGCTCTCAAGCTTTTGCTCTTAAAATAGTTGTATTATTGTGGATTTTACTTTATTTGTGAGAGTTGAGATTGTAAAAGGAGAAGAGTCTTCTTGAGTGAAGATTGTGTAGAGCAAGGTGTAGATTGTTGGTCAAGAAGCAATGGTGCTTTTTGTTTGAAGAAATCCAGACCATGAAGGGTTAGTTGATGGTGTTGTGGTGCACCATACTCACCAAAAGAATTCTTTGAGGAACAAGGAAGTTCTTTGGATGCTAGACTTCAAGGGGTTGGTATTTGTTGGTTGTGGTCTAGGCGTGTGACCTAGTTTCTTACTTTGTAAGTTTTTCTTTGATTGTTGTTACCCTCAAAAGAAATAACAATTCCCATTCAAAATCCTTCTTGTAAAAAACAAGAAGGTAGAGGAGTAGAGTCATTTGACTTGAACCTCTATATCACTCGTGTTCTTTACGCTTCCGCAAGTTTATTCATTTTGAATAACACATCCAAGTATTGATTTGCACTCATCATCGGAAAAGCATCCGGAAAAATATCCATACTTGGTGAACATACTATCAACCCCCTTCTAGTGTGTTCTAAGGGACCTAACAGTTTTGTCTTTTACCTTTCATTTTAATTAATAAGTTTTTTTTGGGGTTTTGTTTTGTTGACTAGGATATACGTTACCTTAAGGATATGAATAACCGACTAAAAAGAGGATATTAATATGTTGAACCATCGTACTTTTGTTCGTGTTGGCTAAGCCCACATGAGGCCTGACGTTTACAAGGTTTAACCGACAAGATTGAAGTTGACAGCACATCTGTGAAACCGACTGATAATGGCGATTCCTTCCGTGTTTGAGCAGAGGAATTTCGCTATATATATGTAAATTGCCAAGTCATTTAGACAGTGCAATTTCGTGAGAATAAAAGTGAGAGAAGAAGAGAGAAATTGAGCGAAGTCTTCAGATTTCATACATCCATCAAATAGATCCAACAATCTTTTCAGACAAACAAAAGCAAGACCGTTTAGAAATTGAAGTAAGAGGAAGAGAAATGGAGAACTCAATAGCAATGAATGGTGGACAAGGCCCTAACAGCTACTTCAAGAACTCTAAGTTACAGGTTTCCACTTTCCAACAAATTTATAATTATAAAAGCACAATTAACATCTCTATTTTTCTCCATCATATTCCATATATAACATGCATATTTTAGTTACTCCGTTTCAAGCATAAATATAATTATTGTTAATAGTATTAAATATTTTTCTCTTAAACTTCCATTCGAAGATTCAGATTTTGAAATCTATAGTTTGACTTCTTAGCTAATAATTTGATTTTCATCGACAATTTGTTAACCAGGAAAAAGGGATAGATCAGATGAAGGTTTTTTCTGTCAACAGGCATCGAAGAGGCGCTTGAACTAGAAAATGAGCACATCTTTTCCATTGCTGATTTAGGCTGTTCAGTTGGTCCAAATACATTTAAATGTGTCGCGAATATTATTGAAGCAGTTGAGCGTAAATATACAAACCATGGCCGTGATCTCAAATTACCCGAATTTCAAGTGTTCTTCAACGATCATGTTTCCAACGATTTTAACACTCTCTTTAAGTCACTTCCATCAGACAAACAGTACATGGCTGCTGGAGTCCCAGGGTCTTTTCACGGCCGAATTTTCCCCAAATCATCTATCAATTTTATGCACACATCTTTTACTCTTCACTGGATCTCCAAAGTGCCGGAGGAGGTAACAAAAGAGAGCTCTCCTTTATGGAACAAAGGTCGAATCACATATATCCGCAGCTCGCTTCAAGTACAGGAGGCTTTTAGGAGTCAGTTCCTTAAGGATTTGCATGCATTCTTGTTGGCAAGATCAGAGGAACTCAAACCCGGTGGATTACTGGCGATCCTAGTGGCTTGTCAGCCAGAGGAGACTCCACCTTCCATGGCATTTGGGGAGTTCTATGAAATCGTAGGAGATGCTCTCAATGACATGGCAATGGAGGTAACTAACTTATTTTTTCTCTTAAAAACTTGATACATTCATATATAAGTCAGATTGGTATTAGTACACTCTGAAAATTCAAAATACAAAACAATCGAAGCTTGCAGCTAGTATACAAACTACTGCACAATCAACTAGTTACAGTTTTGAATTAACGATCAATTGATCAGCCAATGAAATACATCGCATGAGAGAAGAAGAATGCACAAAAGAGAGCGCAGAAAGAGGGCGCAGAAAAGGAGAGGAAGGCCAGAATAACCGCTCAAGAATCTGTTGTGTTCCATTGCATTACGTCGAACGAACTTATACAGGGAAGAAGAAGGAATTAACGGAATACACATGAAATTACAAAAAAGTCTCCACTAACTAACTGTAGTACAACATAAGCCATAAGGACAAAACCGTAATTTCATTCTCATTTTAATTCTTTCTCGCCTGCCATCTTCCTCCTCCAGCCATCTTCTGCTCCAACATGTTTCTTCCCAAATTCTTCACGTGATCTTCACCTTAAGATGCTTAAAGTTCAATGTAACCAGTACACACCGTGGATTAAACCTCTCATTCAACGATCTAGATGATCTCCCTCTTGGATTACTGCGTTCTCGCCCATTACTGTCCAGATCTTTCACCTAGCTGCCATCTTCTCCTCCATCGCTTGAACTGCTTATATCTTCAACACCCCTCCTCAAGCCTTACTTGCTATAGATGTTATACACTCCAAGTCTTCTTAATAGCTCATTCAAACGTTTACTATCCAAGGCTTTGGTAAACAAGTCAGCAAGTTGAAACTGTGTCCTTACTGGCATCAACTTAACTACCTTACTCTGAATCTTATCTATTACAATATGGCAATCAATCTCAATGTGTTTTGTGCGCTCATGAAAGAGTGGATTCTCAGCAATATACATCGCACTTTTACTGTCACAAAACATCTCAACAGGTTCCTGATTCCCAAGCCCCAAATCATTGCTCAAATAGAGTAACCACTGAATTTCACATACAGCTGATGTCATAGCTTTATACTCCGCTTCCACTGAAGACCGTGAAACTGTGGTTTGATTCTTTGCTTTCCAAGAAACCAGAGATTCTCCCAAAAACACACAATATCCAGATATAGATCTCTTAGTCTCATTACACGCAGCCCAATCAGAATCCACATACTCCCAACTTCATATCACCTGTACTGGGTAGTAAGAGTCCCTGGCCAATGATACCCTTAAGATGTCTCAGGACCCTATGAGCATCTTTCAAATGATTAACCGTGGGGCAATCCAAGAATTGACTTAGTTGCTGGACACTAAATGAAATATCTGGCCTAGTAATGGTGAGGTATATTAACTTGCCTATAAGTCTTCTGTAAGCAAAAGTATCCTCAAATGGCTTAGAGTCATCGTGGGCTAACTTCAAGTGAATCTCCATTGGACTAACAGCTGGCTTGCATTCCAAAAAACCAGACTCTTCCAGCAACTCCAATGTATATTTTCTTTGGTTGATCAGTAATCCCTTTTGTGATCTTGCAACCTCTATGCCCAGGAAGAATTTCAACTCACCAAGACTCTTTATCCTAAACTCCTTGTGCAAAGCCTCCTTAATCCACTCAATTTCCCGCAGATCATCACAGGCTAATATCAGATCATCTGCATACACCAAAAGTACTAACAATGAGCATTCTGTCCTTTTTGTGAATAGTGTGTAGTCATTTTTAGATTGTGAGAAGCCCATTGAGATCAAAAAAGCTGTCAACTTAGCATTCCACTCTCTACTGACTTTCTTCAATCCATAGAGAGACTTCTTAAACTTATAGACCAATCCTTCCTGTGGTAACCTCAATCCTTCAGGTGGAACCATATATATCTCTTCATGCAGTTCACCATAGAGGAATGCATTGTTCACGTCCAGCTGATGTACATATGCCATTTTTGCCTAGCTGCTATGGCGAGCAACATTCTCACAGTACTCATCTTTGCCACATGTGAGAATGTATCTTGGTAATCCACCCCAGCTGCTGTGTATAGCCCTTAGAGACCAGCCTTGCTTTAAACCTCTCCACTGACCCATCAGCCTTATACTTTATTTTATATACCCACTTGCAGCCAATGGCCTTCTTTCCAGGTGGTAATGCTGTTAGTGTCCATGTTTTGTTATCTTGTAATGCAATTATCTCATCCTCCATAGCCTTTTGCCATTCAACAGAGCCAGATGCTTCTGCATAAGTTTTAGGCTCTGTACATACACTAATGTTTAAAGCATATGTTTTGAATTTTGGTGTTAGCAGATCAAAAGTGAAGTATTTGTGTAGAGAATGTGGGCATGTGTGTCCAAGAGTACTGTTTGTGCTGAGGTAGGAAGATGACTTTATTAAGACTGACATTGTTCCTGGCTGGTTTGTCATCTGACTGCAATAATATTGTTGCAGATAAGAAGGAAGCTGTTTGGTTCTGTGAGGTCTTGCAATGGGAAATGGTATATCAATGGAGCTGATGGGAATGGAAACTGGTGAATTATGATCAGGACTGTTGCTCATTTCAGTGTCTGAAGAGATATGTTGATCTGGGAAAGGTAAATGATTGATGGGACTGATGGGAGAATTGTTGAGGGAATGAAAAGGTTGGTTATTTGAGGATAGTTGGATGGGTTGATGGGATGGTTGATCAGATTGTTTAGGTTGGGAGGATTGTGTTTGGTCAGGTTGGTTGGGTTGAGAGGATTGTGTTGAGTGGTGTGCCCCCCTAGATGTGGCAGTGGGTACAAGATGAAAGTCAGTGCCACAGCTGGTTACTGGAGGCCGATGAGGAGATGGAGAAGAAGAATGAAGAGGTAAGGTATGTGGTGTATCCGAAGAGAATGGAAAAATTGACTCGTTAAAAACAACATCCGTGGAGATGAACACGTCTCTGAAAGTCAAGTCTTAAAGAATGTAGCCTTTGGTATTGTGGGGCAATCCCAGAAAAATGCTTTTCCTTGCTCTAGGACTAAGCTTATCTTTTGAAGGTGCAGTGATGGTGGCATAACAGAGACAACCAAAGACTTTGAGTGCATTATATGAAGGGGCAGTATTATAGAGTATTTCATGGGGTGTTTTGTGATTCAGTATAGGTGTAAGGGTGATGTTTATCAAATACACAACGTGTTGTACACAGAACCCTCAATAAGGTGCGGGAATTTGAGATTGAAGCTTAAGGGCCCCTGGCTACATTCAGTATGTGTTGATGTTTCCTCTCAACAGTCCCATTTTGTAGAGGTGTATACATGCAACTTGTTTGGTGTATGATTCCCTTTGAAGAAAAAAATGAATCCATTTTGAACTCAAGACCATTGTCAGTTCTAATCATATTTATTTTGATATTGAACTATGCATGTACAAAGTTCTAGAAACTTTCAATAATACTTCTAGTTTCTGATTTTGTCTTCATCAAGTATATCCAGGAGTACCTACTATGGTCAGCTACTATAGAAAGGAAATAACGTTGCTGGTACATGGTGAAGTGTTTATAGGGACCCTAGATATCAATGTGAATAAGAGAAAAGGGAGAATGAGTTACAGAATGGGATATAAGGAAGGGAACTCTTTTTTGTTTTGCTAGTGGACAGATGGTACATGACTCAGAACTGAAGTTAGCATCCATTGAGGAATCAATTTTGTTGATCTCCTTCATTCTTGATGATGCTTGATGCCCAAGCCTGGAGTGCCAAAGAAAAGATGTAGGAGTGGATATTGCAAATGGTTGCCAGGATTTGGATAAAGGAACATTATTCAGTGATTGATCAAGTAGATGATATAGCCCCTGAAACACTTTAGCTAAACCAATCATCTTCTTGTTCACATGATCCTGAATATAACACATGTTGGAGTGAAAAGATAAGTCAATATTACCCGTCATGGTGAGTTTGCTAAGTGATAGCAGTTTAAAGGTAAAAGACGGTATATGCAAGACATTATGTAGTCTGAGATTGGGAAGGACACTCACTGTCCCAATGTGCTTGACAGTGATTGACTGATTATTGGGTAATTTAACAGACAAGTCAAATACAGGCTGATAGGACTCAAAGAGGGAGAGGGAACAACAGATATGATCTGTAGCACCAGAATCCAAAATCCACTTGTTAGAAATATTAGGCATTACATTAGTTTTCCACTTACCAGAATCACTGAATTGTTGAGCTGACAACACAGTGTGATGACTCTTTGTCATCTCTGCAGTACTTGGACTCATCAAAATTCCTCTGTCCTTATGCTCCTACAACATGTTAATCAATTGCATATATTGCTCTTGGGTCAAAGAAGGAGCTGTATGTGTGGATGCTAGTGCAACATTGTCATTCACAACCTCATTACCCTGATAGGCATCATACTCACATTGGTTAAACACAGATGGATCTTGTGGCACATTGGCTTCATTAACCACACATTTCACTTGTCCTTTGCCTTTATACCCTGGAGGGAACCCGTACTTCCTGTAACATCTATCAACGGTATGTCCTATCATATTACAATGTGTGTACACAGGAGCTTTAGAATTATAACCAGACTTCTGGTTCTGATAATCTCTCCTAACACCTCTACCACCAGGTTTTCGCCAACCAGCATTACCACCACTAGGACTTCCAGGTCTAAATCCATAGTTACCTTGCCTAGGGGCACCATTAGCATTAAGAACTAGTGACCGACTGTTTGAGAATTGATTCTGACCTCCAGAATAGTGCAATTTTCTCTCCAACTTTACTGACATAGCAAATGTAGTTTTTAAATCTGGTAACGGACTGGACAACAACACTTGTGATTTCAAAGGTTCATATTATCATTAAGTCCTTTTATGAATCTGATAACATGATTATCTTCTATAAACTTGTTAATTTGAGTAGACACATTACACCTATTGCATACACAATTAGGAATGACTCTTAACACTATGAGTTCCTCTAACAGGAGCTTAAGCCTAGTGTAATACTCAGTTACAGAGCCATCCTCTTGTTTCGTGGCATAAAATTGCTCTTGCAAATCTGACAACCTAAACACATCAGCTTTTCCATACCTATGTTTCTAATCATTACAGATGTCTAACGTATTACCAAACCACATCACACTTTTTCCAATAGAAGGTACAACAGAATTTACAATCCAAGAGGCAACCATATTACTTGCCTTGGTCCAGGCAGCAAACCTTCGACTAGCCTCCATAGGTTTGAGGATATTACTTGTGATGAAACCAACCTTATTCTTTGACTCAAGTGCTCTACGAAATGTTCTGCTCCAGCCATGATAGTTGTTGCCATCCAACAATAGTAGAACAAGTACTAGAGAATGATTGTCTCCAGGGTGTATGTACAACGGATCCTCTGAAGGATCTACTGCTCCAGGTGTCACATTGATGGGAGAATGATTTGAACCACTAGGTGAACTTTGATTTGAAGCCATGAATGTACCAAATTTCTTTGATCAATTGACAAAGTTTCTGATACCATGTGAAAATTCAAAATACAAAACAATCGAAGCTTGCAGCTAGTATACAAACTACTGCACAATCAACTAGTTACAGCTTTGAATTAGCGATCAATTGATCAGCAAATGAAATACATCGCATGAGAGAAGAAGAATGCACAAAAGAGAGCGCAGAAAGAGAGCGCAGAAAAGGAGAGGAAGGTCAGAATAACCGCTCAAGAATCTATTGTGTTCCATTGCATTACGTCGAACAAACTTATACAGGGGAGAAGAAGGAATTAACGGAATTCAAATAAAATTACAAGAAAGTCCCCACTAACTATCTGTAGTACAACATAAGCCATAAGGGCAAAACCGTAATTTCATTCTCATTTTAATTCTTTCCCGCCTGCCATCTTCCTCCTCCAGCCATCTTCTGCTCCAACACGTTTCTTCCCAAATTCTTCACGTGATCTTCACCTTAAGATGCTTAAAGTTCAACTCAACCAGTGCACACCGTGGATTAAACCTCTCATTCAACGATTCAGATGATCTCCCCCTTGGATTACTGCGTTCTTGCACATTACTGTCCAGATCTTTCACCCAGCTGCCATCTTCTCCTCCATCGCTTGAACTGCTCATATCTTCAACATACACGTGAACGCACATTGAAAACACCACAAAAAAATTGTGGTTTGCCGACGGAAAAATCACCGACGAACAACGTATAGTCGTTGTTTCGTCGGTAATAGCGACGACTCTGCGACCAAAATAATGTAGTCGCTAATTGCGACGAAAGTACGATGAAATTCGTTGTCGCTAAAAGAAAAATAGTCAGTCAGGTGAATTACGTCGGTGATTTGTCGGTGTCTCGTCGCTATTCTGCGTGTTTTTGTTCGTCGCTATTTAGTTTATAACGCTTCGTCGCTATGTCGTCGCAAATGTGTCGCTAAAAGTATAAAATAAATTCGTCGTTTACTAAGTTCTTGGAGTTGTGTATCGTCGTTTTTTTGTCAATGAAACCCGTATGTGGCAAATGTTTTGAATTACTTTCCGTTCGTAATTCGGTTTGTCGTTGTGTCGTCGCAGATACATCGAGAATTAAACACGTGTATTGATTAAGGAAAAAGAAAGCGGTAATTGGGAAAAATACTCATTCATTTAATAATAAGAAGTTACATTATCAAACGAAAAAATAAAAAAAAATCTAAAAAGAGATGCGGAGATGGGCCGTTCACTCTTCGTCATCGGACGAAAGAGTGGCCGCGACATTCTCCGCAAACTCTTTGAGAAGGCGCTTGAGCTTGTAGTATCTAAATTTCATCTTCCGCAGCCTTCTAGTCATGTAGTGCAGTTACCGCGACTGCTGATGCATGTTTGCCATCAGCATACGGAAGTCGGCGTCCTGCACCGGCATTTGTTCTTGATCATCCTGATGCGGCGGTGGGCCATAGACAGATACAGAACCCTCTCGCTCAACCGATGGTGGTTGAGGAGGAGGCCCTTCTGGAGGGGCACTGTTTGCCCGTCCACCACGCCTTGGGGTTCTTTTAAAACGACGCGGCATATTTTGATTATTTATAACGTTCTATGTGTGTATGTATAACAGCGGATGTTTGGGGTATAAATAGTGAAATGAGCGACGACATAGCGACGACATAGCGACGCATTTGTCAACCGTTGGGAATGTGCAGTGAATGTGCAGTGTGTGCAGTGAATGTGCAGTGATGACCTTTCGGATGTTATAGCGACGACGTAGTGACGAATTAGCGACGTATGTTTATCGTACGATGCAACCGTTGGGAACTGAACTGACACTGCCGAATAGCGACAACTTGGCGACGGAATAGCGACGAAACGCGTCGAATAATGTGAAGAGACGTTTTCCGTCGCTGTTTCGTCGGTAAAGCGTCGGTAAATTCAAAAAAAAAAACCCGCGAAGCAGTTCTTCTCATTGTATTTAGTTTTTCCCTTTTTCGTCGATACGGTTAGTAGGTTTTTGTCGTTCTATTAAGTTTCGTCGAAGATATAGTTAGGTTCCGACGATACGGTTAATAGGTTTTTGTCGTTCTATTAAGTTTCGTCGAAGATATATATAGTTAGTAGGTTTTCGTCGTTGTATTAGGTTTCGTCGGTATATAGTTGATGTTTAGTCGGTGAATTAGTCGGAAGAAATTTTTCTTAACCACATTTCGCGTATACAGGTGCGTCGTCAGGATTCGTAAGAGATTAAACACGTGTTATAATTATTAAGAAAACAAATACGATATTAAAAAAACAAACTTCATTAATATAAAATTAAAAATTAAAAATTACAAAATATAATAAGAAATATTTAAAAAAAGCTAAATAGCGAAGAGTAGCCACTCACTGTTCGTCATCCGAACAGAGAGAAGCTATACTCTCCGCACACGCCTTCAGTTGGCGTCTCAACTGTGCAGATTTGGATTTAATCCGCATCTGCCTTTTATCTATGTAGTCGAGACGCTCTTCCTGAACCGTGACATGCGCCCTCACCTCATCTAACATTTTCCACAGATCTCGTACTTCTGTTTGGAGTTCGACAATTTGTCGATCCCGGCGAGGCTCAGAGGGCTCTGGTGGGGGAGGAGGTGGGGGAGGAACAGTTGAAGAAGAAGGCACTTCAGTTGGCGGTGTTGCCGCCCTACCACCACGTCCACCACATCGTGCTTGCGCTTTAGTACGAACCATTTTGGATTATAAAATAGTTGTTTTATATATTGTTGTGGGCACACGCTGATCACTGTCTATATAGTGAAATCAGCGACGACATAGCGACGAATTAGCGACGTAAAACATCGTAAGTTGTAAGCATGGGGAACTGGACGGACTGTCTTTTACCGACGACGTACCGATGACTTAGCGACGAAACACGTCGTACGGAATGAAGAGACGTTTTGCGTCGCAATGTAATCGGTACTTCGTCGGTAAAAGCATATCAAACGACGTGTTTCGTCGCTGGTCGTCGGTACGTCGTCGGTATATGTGTTTGTTTGTCTCCGGGATTTGTGTTTCTTGTTCGTCGATGTTCGTCGCTAAGTCGTCGGTATATGTGTTTGTTTGTCTCCGGGATTTGTGTTTCTTGTTCGTCGCCGTTCGTCGCTAAGTCGTCGGTATTGTGTGCTTACTGGGAACGATAAAACCATTGTCTTTCTTCTTCTCTTCTTCTCTTCTCCCATTCTTCTCTCATTTCAAACACATCAATCATCAATTTTGAACGAAAATACAGAAGTGTGGAATTTTGATTTTTTCTACACACGAAAAAAGATAGCTGCTGTTAGTTTCAAGGTGTAGCGAGAAAATGGATCCGAGGAGAAGCGATAGAAAGTGGATGTACCAGAGAGTAAACAACGGGGAGTGGTGTTTTAGATTTGTTGAAGGTCTCGAAGAATTTATTGATTTTGCGACGAGTAATGAAAGTGGAACGCAGATTAGATGTCCGTGCAAGAAATGCAAGAACCGTAAATATAAGGATCCGGGTGACGTGAGGGTTCACATATTGAAACAAGGTTTCGTCCACAATTACCATACATGGTACTGTCACGGCGAATATGAGGGGGCGTCTACATCTGAAACTGTACACGTCGAAGGGGGACCCGGTCAGGTTAATGCCGAAGAAATAGGCAAGGGATCTCACAACCCATACATGCAGATGGTGACAGACGCAGCCGCTGGCGCATTTACCGGAGAGCAGTTGTTACAAATGCAGGATCCGGATGAACAGCCGCGTACATTCGTGGAGGAAGATCCGAACCCTCAGGCGAGACAGTTTTTTGAGATGCTGAACGCCGCCAACACGCCGCTGTATCCTGGTTGCGGTAGTCACACACAGATGTCCATGATCGGTCGGATGACGAGCATGAAGACGGAACACCGCATGACGGAGAGATTGTACGATGGGATGTGTCAGCTGATGAGGGAATCTCTTCCTGAAGGGAACACAATGGTCGACAGTTTTTATTCGACGAAGAAACAGCTGCAGGCGTTGGGACTGCTGGTTCAGAAAATCGATTGTTGTTCAGAGGGGTGCATCATATACTGGGGCATCAACGAGGATAAAGACATGTGCAGGGTCTGTGGGACAAGCAGGTGGAGAACGAACAAAAGAAACCGGAACGTGCCAAGAAAACAATTTTACTATTTACCTCTCGCCCCTAGACTGCAGAGGCTATACGCATCCGGTGCCACAGCTAGCCAGATGAGGTGGCACGCGGAGCACTACACGAAAGACGGTTAGATGTGCCATCCATCTGACGGCGAAGCTTGGAGGACGTTCGATGCGACGCATCCGGGTTTTTCGTCGGAGACAAGGAACGTTAGGTTGGGTTTATGCACCGACGGGTTCAACCCGTTTGGACAGTCGGGAGAGCAGTATTCGTCGTGGCCTGTAATCGTGACGCCGTACAATCTACCGCCTTGGATGTGCATGAAGAAGCCTTACATGTTCTTGACTGTGATCGCACCAGGTCCTAGGAATCCGAAACAGAAGATCGACCTATACCTGCAGCCGTTGATACAGGAGCTGAAGTGGTTATGGGAGTTTGGCGTGGAGACGTTCGATGTATCGACTAAACAAAACTTCCAGCTACGCGCCGCGCTGATGTGGACGATCAGTGACTTCCCGGCTTATTCTATGTTGTCGGGGTGGAGCACAGCGGGGAAATACGCTTGCCCTTGCTGCATGAAGCAAGCGAAGACGATGTCCTTGAAACATGGACGTAAGATAAGCTGGTTCGACAGCCATAGGAAGTTCCTGCCCAGACGTCATTCGTACAGAAGGAACGTGACGGCGTTCATGCCTGGCATTGTCGTTAAGGACACAAAGCCCGAGCTCCTCACGGGTGCAGAGGTGCTGCAGGAGATAGACAGTTGTGGATTCGTGGGGGTCGCTGATGATCCGGACGGCAGTCACAACGAAGACCTGGCTCGTTACTGTATCGGGTGGAAGAAGAGAAGCATAGTCTGGGAGCTTCCGTACTGGAAGAGCAATATGATCCGACATAACCTGGATGTCATGCATATTGAGAAGAACGTGTTTGACAACATTTTCAATACAGTGCTGAATGTGCCAGGAAAAACAAAAGACAATTCGAAGGCACGACTTGATATGCGCGACCTCAACATGCGACCGGAGCTGCATCCCGTTGGCACATCATACATGCCGAAGTCCTCGTACACGCTGAATGCGGAGAAGGTCAGTGCGTTGTTATCGTGGCTAGGGACGGCTAGATTTCCTGATGGCCATGTTTCGAACCTGTCGAAGAACATCGACGTGAATAAACGCGGTTTGCATGGGATGAAGAGCCACGACTGTCACGTGTTCATGCAACGGTTGATGCCCATTGCATTCCGCGAGCTGCTTCCAACCAATGTATGGGAGGCAATTACCGAGATGAGTCTGTTCTTCAGATGTCTTACAGCCACGAGACTCAGGGCGGATGATATGTCAAGGCTGGAGGGCGAAATCCCAGTGATCATATGCAAGCTGGAAACTATATTCCCTCCGGCCTTCTTTGATTCAATGGAACACCTGCCAGTTCATCTACCATACGAGGCACGTGTTGGTGGTCCTGTTCAGTACAGGTGGATGTATCCGTTCGAGAGGTACTCTTTTTTATGTGCATGACATTCTTATGTGTCTAAGCGATATGCATTTGAACATATATTCACTATATGAACAGATATCTCAGGCATTTGAAGCTGAACATCAAGAACAAGGCGAAAGTCGAGGCCTCTATGTGCAATGCCTATCTGACGGAGGAAGCATCGACCTTCGTGTCTCATTACTTCGAGCCAGATGTCCCGTCGAGGTGCAGAGATGTTCCCCGGAACGACGACGGCATTTCCAGATCCGGTGTCCTCCCAATATTCACACATCCGATCAGATTTCACGGACAGGGAAAGGAAATGATATTGGGGGACAGCGAGCTGAAGATTGCTCATTCTTATGTTCTGCGCAACTGCCGTCAAGTCGACCGTTTCCAGAGGTATAAACGATTTCCCATTTTATTTTGTAAATACCTTGCGATACTCTATCCATTATGTTACAAAGATATACAGGGTACTCATTCGTAATTTGCTTCAGCTTGTTCGTTGATTTTTTGCAACACCGTTCACCGGGTATATCGAGCGATGCAATAAACAATGAGTTAGATTCCAAGTTTGCTGATTGGTTCAGGTGTCATGTAAGTTTAGTATTTGCCTGTTACGTGTACGATATGTGATACACATTTATTGCCCCGTTGATGTATACTTACTTGTCCTTTTACAGGTGAGCAAAGGTCATCTGGCTGACGATGAGTACGGTTACATTCTGACGCCAGTAGCCGAGGGTCCATTGAACAGAGTCACGCGACACGACATGTGTTTTGTCAACGGGTATAGATTCCACACAGTCTCCCATGCCAGCCGAAAATCGTCGGAGAACAGCGGAGTGTGTGTCAAGCGTTATGACAATAGCCCGGACGAGGATGACTTCTACGGCTACCTTACTGACATCATTGAGCTCGAATATCCCGCATTGCCTATAACGCGGGTGGTCCTATTCAAGTGCGAATGGTACGATCCAACTCGAGAAGGTTATCGCGTTGGCACAAAGGTCCACGACAAATATAAGTTGGTAGACATACACCAAGGGCGACGGTACAGAAAATACGATCCATACGTTTTGGCTAGTCAAGCGTCCCAGGTGTACTATCTATCGTATCCAACAACGAGGATGAATGCGAGCTCAAAAGACTGGCGAGCCGTGTGCAAAGTGAAATCGAGCAAGTTTGATGTGAGTATACAGACAGTTTCAGATGGTATGGACGCCGCATTTCAAGAAGAAAACCCGTCCGTTCTAGATACGACACATGTTCAACTGCACGACCTCCCTCTAAATGACCCCAACGGCGGTTTTATCGAAATTCATCTCAACATACAACCGTCTGACAATATTGAAGACGTAGTCGAAGACGAATACGAGGATGAAGAGGACGACGAGCATGTAGATGAAGATGAAGATGAAGACGAAGATGAAGATGCGTATGAGGATGCAGATGACAAGGAAGATTGACGTTAGCCAAAATTTTTTATGTACCTCTTTATATGAAAGTGTGTATGTGTTGATGTACTTATATTCATGTATATACTACTTTATATTTTGTATTATTTTTTTTTCGAAAATGATAACACCGACGAGTTACCGACGAAATGTTTCGTCGCTAAATTTGAAATAACGACGACCATGAAAAATAGCGACGAACTAAATAGCGACGGAACTTCCGTCGCTATGTCGTCGCAAAATTTCATAGATATAAGCTGAAATTCCCTTCTTCTTCCCCATTTCCCTCCCCCCGCGAAAACCTCCCCTCCCTCCGGCGAAAACCCCCCCTCGCGAAGAAATCCCCTCCGGTGAACCCCCCCCGACGAGCTTCCTCTCCGTTGACCTCCCCTCTCCGGTTAGTTTTTCTTCCTATTTCGTTTTTATTGCAATTACCGTATATATATGTATATGTATATGTATATTTCGTTTTTATGTATATGTATGTATGTACCGTATGTATGTATGTACCGTATGTATGTAAATGTATATGTATATTTCGTTTTTATGTATATGTATGTATGTACCGTATGTATGTATGTACCGCATGTATGTATGTACCGCATGTATGTATATGTATATGTATATGTATATTTCGTTTTTATGTATATGTATGTATGTACCGTATGTATGTATATGTATATGTATGTATTTCGTTTTTATTGCAATTACCGTATGTATGTATATGTATATGTATGTATATGTATGTACATGTATTTAATAGATTTGTAAATGTATGTATATGTATATGTATATGTATGTATATGTTTTTAATACATATATACACGCACATATACATATATACGGTACACGCACATATACATATATACGGTATATGTATGTATATGTTTTTAATACATATATACACGCACAAATACATATATACGGTACATATATACGGTACATATATTTAATTTCGTATTTAAATATAGTTAAATTTGTAAAAACTGTTTTTAATAGATTTGTAATATATCTTTTGTAATTTTTGTATATAAATATATGTAAAATTATTAGAAACTGTTTTTTTTGGTAGAATTATGTATGTATATATATTTTTCCTATTTAAATATATTTATAATTATATAATCTATTTTTGGTACATATATGTATATGGTATATATATGTATATACGGTATATATATATATATATATATATATATATATATATATATATATGCATATACGGGTATATATATGTATATACGGGTATATATGTATTTGGTATATATATGTATGTACGGGTATATACGGGTATATATGGTATATATGCACCAATATTGTTGTTAAGGTTGAATTAGTTGAAATGTGGTGTGCTTGGCCAATGAATGATGCATGTACAAACTGTTTTGTAAGAGGTTTGCATATGATTTTCGGTATGATTTGCATTTGTCTTTGGAGAGGCCATTAAGGCTGGGAAACTTCCGTTTAAAAATTATTAATATGTTCCTCTCAGATCTGATGGCTAGTGACGGTTTACCGACGAGATCCACATACCCACCATCTACACAGGACCTTCAAGGAGAGTTCGATGCGTTCATTCATCAGCATGATACGTATGCCTCGGTTTCGACCGCCGCTCTGGCTGCGGACTCAGACCTTTTACGGTCTGCCGACATGTCCGCACCCCCCAGACATACGACGCCACCCACACCCAGCGTTTCAGCACCTCATCCGGCGTCTGATGCGGCATCGGACCAGTGTGTCATATCAGGGCGTCGTCCCCTCCCTTGGTCAAATGATACCCATACGTAAGTAATGATTAATTTATTTAACATGTTTTCAAATATATTTCACGCGTTATTTTTTCCTAACAACTTAAACTCTTTCAGCTTTGGATCGGACAATGGCGCGCTTTCCGGTTGCATCACCCGGTCCTTCCACCTGAGGCTTGACCCATCTGGATATACCTGGGGCCGTGTCACCCCGGAGACACGTAGGTTCTACTGGGATGAGTTTCAGGTATTCAAATTTGATAAATTTCACTTTTTGATGCGTAATCAATCATTACTTTTCTAACCACACTTTTATTATTCCTCCGTATGATAATTGCAGAAGTCGTACAGCTGGCCAGCCGACATCGCCCGCGACGTGGAGCAGGCCTGGCGGCATAGGGCCGCCAAACGCTACGGGGACTTCGTCAACTCCCTCAAGACCAAGTCGGAGCGTGACCCCACGTGGATAAGGCCTGCCTACGTATCCGAGGCCGTCTGGGCGGCGTGGGTAGAAAGGTGGAGGGACCCTGCTTACCAAGCCCGCAGCGCCCGGAACGCGGCGAACCGGCGCAGCGGCAACGTACAGGGCCCAGCACCTGCCACACACTCAGGTGGTTCGGTTTCCCACGCCACCACGATGCGTTCTATGGTGAGTATTTTAATATTGGATTATAACGACCTTCATTGATTTCATTGGATTATTTACATTCATCGACTTAAGTGGATTATTTACATTCAGTTAGTTAAGTGGATTATCTATATTCGTTGATTACTTATGTTGCGCTGTTGTTTTTTTGGTATTCGTATATGGTTACTTTAAGTGGTACATGTGATTTGACTTGGGAGAGGCCTTTAAAGCCGGGATACCTCCGATAAACGAATAGGTCATGCCGAAATTTTTAAAAATTCTGCATATCACTAACATATTTTATTTCATTCTTTCAGCACCAGGAGACGGGGGAGTGGCCAGCCTCCTACGATCTCTTCTACAAGACGCATCGGAAGAGAGCCTCCGACGGAACGGAGGACTGGATCACGACGAAGGCCCGCGACATCAGTGTAAGTAGACTACGATATCATTTGTTTTTTTCCTTAGTTTGTTTTATTGCTAAACCATAACAATTCATATTCTCATTTCAGGACGAGTACAACAGATTACTCGCAGATAGGGGCGAACAGGCCGACAAGAACCGCGCTTATTGGGATGCGGTTCGGACCGTCGGCCCTCAGAATAAGAAGAAGAAGGAGGTGTACGGGGTTAGATCAGCAGCGCCGCGATTCTTTTCCGAAGTTCTGCATCCAGGTGCTTCCTCTGAGGCCAGCACCTCCGCGCCTTCTGCGACGCCAGAGGATATTTCGCGCCTGGAAGCAGATAATGCGGCGCTGCAGCGTGAGATAGAGTCCATCAGGACGAGGCAAGAGGAGAGTTTACAGGCACTGCAGTCGCAGCAGCAGGCGATGCAGCAGGCGCTTCAGCAGGCGCTTCAGCATGCGTTTGAGCAGGCGCAGCATCAGACGATGCAGGTGCAGCAGGCAACGAACCAGCAAATCTTCCAGCTGTCGCAGGTCGTCATGACTTTCATTTCCAACTCCTCGCAGCCTCAGCCTCAGCCTCAGCCCCGCCCTCCTGATGGTCACTCTTCTCCGCATGATCCCCCTCCATCTTCCTCTTCATAGTTTTTTATTTTTTCATTGTTTGTACAGTCTATTTCATTTGTTGTATTGACATTTTCTTTGTACTTTTATATATTCTATCTGACAATTTTACGGATTCTATTTCGTTTGTGTTGTTTAATTATACGAACTTGAATGCGCAAATACCGTATTACTGTATAATATTTGTACAAATGATTTAATATACAAAATAAAATATATTATAGAAATTAAATAATAATAATAAAAACTTTTTAATTAATAATGTATTAATATTATTAATAAATCAAAAAAAATTTAAAATTTAATATTAAATAATGTATTTAAAATAATTATTAGTAAATTTAATATTTTTAAAAATAACAAATACCGACGAACCGGCGACGAAATTGGTCTGTCGCAGATCGGAAATAAAAAAACAAAAATTTAAAATTAGCGACGAAAAGACATATTAACGACGACATTTTGCGACGAAATAAAACGGAAACAAAAAATAAAAAAATAATAAATAGCGACGGTAAAACATATACCGACGAAATTTTGCGACGAAATTCTTTGTCGCAGAACATTAATAAAAAAATAAAAAATACGAAATAGCGACGAAATAATTTACCGACGAAACAGCGACAACAGAAAAAAGGTCGCAGACCTGACATTTTCTCGTCGCAGTTTTGCGACGATACACCGACGCAATTTTTTTCGTCACAATACAGCGACGCATTGCCGACGAAATTTGCTTTGCGACAAGTCGTATAACGACATTCATTTTTCGTCGCTATTTCGTCGCTATATGCCTGTATAGACGAAATAGCGACGTTTTTTGTCTGTCGCTATAGGCTTTTGTTTTTGTGGTGAAATTAAAAGTAACAAATATGCATCGTTATAGATCTAGTGATACTATGTGCTTTCTCATAGTTGCTCCTCATCATAAGTTTCACTTTCCTTTTATTTTTGGATGCCTCTTGTAAATTATTCGATCTAAATGTTATTGCATTAATCTGTAGGGACTGGTAAGCCAAGGATTGGTGGATTCTTTCAATCTGCCAATTTACATTCCTTCTGCATGTGAAATCGATGAACTTCTTTCAAGTATGAAGCATTTTACCATAGTAAAAATTGACAAGATAAACCCAGATGTAAAGCTAGCCAAGGTGGAAAACATTGACCCTATATTAACGCTTATGAGGTCAACTTTGGAGAACTCCTTGTGTAAACACTTTGGAATGCACATTATGGAAGAACTCTTCCGTAGGTACCGCATGAAACTCGAAGCTTTCGCAAAGACGCCAAGTTTTAATCATAGGGTTTCCAAACTTGAGTATCTGTTTCTGATGATCAAACTTTCTTACAGTTCGTCTTGAATTGCTGCATGGAATTATCGAAATGCAAGTGTCCACCATAATTTTCTATGTTGAGTGAGCTTGCTAGCTCATCCGAGTCCTTTTTTCCCCAGGCATTTCGGTTTGAATCTTGCCCATATCTGTATGCAAAATAATCACTCTTGTACTTGTATAATTGTTCATTTATCATTACAAATTCTTGCAAGTTCCGTGTTTTCATTTTCTGTTGAACTCTATAAGACATAACGAGGAATCCAACCTCACCTAAATCTGTACAAATTAGATGAGGCATTCCTGCGTTGCATTTGCACGGACGCCCTCCACTAGTCTAGACAGCTAATTTAGGTGTCTCCGTATAACACAACAATAACAATACCCATTGCTTTAGAGGCTCACGCCTATAGCGCGGTATAGAAAGCTGGGTGTACGCAACCATACCTATGTGTTAGAAACACACATAGTAGGTGTCTCCGTATAAATGAACCATAAATAATTGTTCATGAACAGTAAACTAACGAATTATTAAACTGGTCAGGTGCAACAAAAATAAGGGGAAAAAGTAAAACAATTTCATCACTAAGTCATACTATGACAATTATACAAGAATAACAAGACATCATACAATCATATAATCATAATAAAACCATGGGTAAACATCAACTACATCAAGTATATCCTACTAAGTTGCTGTCCTTTTTAGAGACAGATTATGTCATGGCTATCCAAATTATAAATAATAAATTATGATAAAAAATGGTAACTAGCTAAGCTAGATACCCCGAACGTTCAGCCTACCCAACTGAAGGTTCGGCCAGTTTTCATCGTATACCAAACCTTAGAACTTGGCTTTTTAGACGTTTGGCAATACCCTTAATGTTTAACAGCATTTTATGTCTATGGGATGCTCTTCTTTCCTCGAACATTCGACCATCCTGATTGAGGGTTGGACCAGGTTTCAATAGATATCAAACCTTAATCTAGCTTGCCGAATGTTCACCAAGGCCCATGCTCTTACATTTAGCATCACTTTACAACTATGAAGAATTCATTTTTTTTTCATGTCTAAAACTTATGCGCACAACCACTTCAGGGAAGGTATCCACAAACCTCATCTGACATACGACCATTTCAGGAAGAAAGGTAGGAAAGTCAATTGGGCCAAGATTGTCTGGGATTCAGCTGTGACTCCCAAACACTCTTTTACACTATAGCTGGTTGGGCTGAACAAGCGGCCACCAAAGACAGGCTTGTTTACTTGAATGATACTGCATGTCAACTCTGCTATGCGGGACAAGAGACACTACCTCACCTCTTCTTCTCCTGCTCGGTCGCTATGCAGGTTTGGAAATCCATCTCGGCGTGTCTTGGACTTCCACAGAGACTTAATATAGTCCACAGATTACTGACCTGGAGCTCACGCAAACTAAAAGAAAAGACACTCAAAGCCAAGGCAGCAAAAATTGCCTTGGCGGCTACGGTATATCACATCTGACAGACGCGGAATAAACACATTTTTGAACACATAACTTTTGTATCTAGGGATGTAGTATATAGAATACGCACACATGTGTATAGAGTAATGTATAAGCTCCATCCCCATAATTTAGACATAGGCGATGCTACTATAATCTAAAATAGCTTGCATTACTAAATTGTGCATGTAGATCGGCATACATTACTAAATTGTGCATGTAGATTGGCAGGCCGTTCTACAAGCAAGGTTATTGTATAGGATACATCCCTTTGATGTCTTGACATTCGGGTAATACAGATTTGCATTTCACCAAAAAAAAAGGTCGCAAACGTCAATAACAAGTTCAATTAGTAATATACATCCATCTAATAGCAAGAAACGGTAATTGAAAGACATGGGCAATGCTAATGTATAAACCATACATGGAAAAACCCTTCATAATATTGCAGCAGCAAAAATCTCACAACTTATGGTCTTTTCGGCACTAACGCAATCCTTAAGCACAAATACATGCTCTACAGCTCAATTTGATGTTTTAGGATGAAAAAAAATATTAGGAAAAGCCTGAAAAGAGGAATGAAGTGTTATCCTTAGATTAAAAAAATGGACTTCACAAGCTATATAAACACATATAGTTACCGTTATTGGGTTTATGACGCACGCATATGCTATATTCATATTTTTTTTATAGAATCATACATATAGCAACCTCTTGGCAGATTATTTCATTCCTAACATAAATCAAAATATAAAAGTATTCTTATAACTATAAGATTCTTCTGTGTGTGTCTGTATGTATATATACGAGCGGCAATACTAGGTCTTATACACACACACACACAAATATATATGTTTTTTTATAAACGGAAGGATACCTTCCGGACTTTATTTATGCATCAAATATCCCGCGTTAATGGCCGAGGGTAGCCGTTACTACAAACTAAAATAAAAGAAAACGAAATCAAATGATCAGTCGTGGGACTGCTAATCTATCTATATTTCAAAAGAACGATGACTGCCCCGTCTAGTAACCATTGAGGATGGTGGTGGTGGTGGAAGATCCTTCCGAGCTCTGCGCTTTTTCCGAGATAGTCCGCCAAGAAGAATCCCGCCACCAGTCGATGTCATGCGACAATCCATATCATCCCCCGCAATGAGCAAACTCTCGCGGATATCATCATAGTCATTCCCTTTACGTCGAGTGTATGAGCGAGAAGCTTCATTGTCCGAACCAAGTGCCAGATCAACTTCCTCTTCCTCTTCCCGAAAGTGGTCTTGATAGAATTGTTCAATTAAGGGATCATAATCAGGCTGGCCAATGGCTGGCATTATCGCTAGTGGAACTGGCAATTCAACTTGAATGGATTAAATTTGGACTTCCGGAGTCACGTTAGACGGTGGGTTCATCTCGTGAGCATGCTGTACAGTCGTGTCTGAAATCTCCAAGGGCGAATGAGATATGTGGACTGCGCTCTCTTCTATGTTAGATTCATCGGCCTGTATGGATAGTGTAGATGTATCTATCTGCTGATGATCCTGTAGCTCTTGAACTTCCAACGTTGGCGGCACTAATAGCACAAGACATAAATCCGCAGTCAGACGAGAGAAAATCTACGATATAGATGGATCTGCAGTAGTCACAGGGTACTGCGATTCCTTAGCATTAGTGGATTGAGTTGTTGCCTCCTGTAATTCTTCCCTATCATCAACGTCCTCTGCTCCAACAGTCTCTGTCAGATGCTGAAGAGGAATAAAATCTCCAACAGGTTGTTCTCTAACCTCTTTCTGAATATTTCCCTTAGGAATCCACACCTCCTTCTTTCCGGCATTCTTTGTTGGATGTGCTGGTGCATGACCCTTCTCATCACCACATGAACCCAGTAAGTGACCAAATCGACGGTATTTGCTACAGTACCTAGGGAGATCTTCATACACAACTACTTGAAAGAAAGAGTGTTCTCCACAGTCTATAAATATCTTGGACGGTAAATCCATGGTGACATCCACTTCAACACAAAACCTCGCCACAGAGGGACGATGAAAACTTAAGGTAGCCGAATCCATCTTTAACGGTGTACCAATCAACTTTGCAATCTCATATAACGTACGATAATCGTGGAGATGAATTGGAAGACCCTCAAGGGCCACCCACACCGGGACAATTAGAGTATCCAGACATGGATCAAAAGATGGAGTCCATTTCGTAACCTTCATGTCGTACCCTTGAAAACGCCAGTGACGACGATAAAAGAATCGCGTATAATCATCTTCGTTAACAAAGTTTAGCAGCACATGTCCCTCATCAAGAAGACCAATGTTAACTGAACCTTTGAACCCAATTCTATCAATCGAGGCGCGTAAGCCTGCCATAGATGGCCGGCCACGCCAAAAGGCTCCAACCAAGGCGTACTTGAAACGATTTGCAACAATGTCAATTTCATCTTGTGTAAACGAAACAGCGGGTATCCTTTATAGCATCCCGACTCACGTGATGGGAATCTATATGCAACTACAGACGATACCATAGCCGCGAATGATTTGGAGAGTGGCGGCGGTCCCATCTCAGACCAAGTATGAATTCAAGACCAATAGTAAATGATGTTGCACCATTACAAATAAAAGATTGAAACTTTTGAAATAAGTGCTGCCGAACAAACCGTAAAGCGGAATGAAAGATACGGAAGTGTACAAAATTACCGATGGTAGTAAAAAATGGAAGATTGAGTCGCCGGAATCGCAGACGAGACAAACAGCGAAGAAGATTAAAGAAGGGATCTTTGCAGTCAACATGAAGACAAGATTGAAATCGCAGCAACCCTATTTCGATTAATGAAACAAAGCATTCGATCGGTGCTTTATTCGCTGACACGTTGCCGTCCTAAAGGAAAAGCGATCAGTGAAACAACAAAATCAGGATTCAGACGACGGCGGCGGCGGCGGAACGCGAAGGATAATCATAATCGGTTTTCACAACATTTGCTTATATATATATACACAAATATATATATATGTGTGTGTGTGTGTTTGTGTGTGTGAACTAAAACAACTTAATAACCAGAGGAAAAGAAAGCAAAATCGATTCCCATAGTAACAGCAGCAAAATGGGAGCAACCTAAACCATGAAAACGGGGTAGTGAGAGAGCAGTACAAGCATTATGATGCTAGGCGAAGCAGTCCACATAATCTACTTCATAAACTTCAATTAAAGTAAGGTGGCCTAGATGGAAAAGGAACAAGTGAAAAATCTACTTCATCAACATCAAGATACGTAAATAGAGATAAATGAAAATTAAGAAAATCTACTAGTTGCAGTGCCATCTTTATCTTCTAGTTTGCCGCGTTCTCTTGTTGCATCCTGAGGAGATACTGAAGAGGCACGCAATGAAGATGGAACCTTGAAAGGAATAAGGTGGAAGCAGAGTATGAAGAATTGGGAGAAGGAATGGGTGAGGAATTTACACATGTAAATCTTAATATATATATATATATACATACATACATACATACATACATACATACATACATACATACATACATACATACATACATACATACATACATACATACATATATATATGTGTGTGTGTGTATTCTACCGTTCGATATCTCTACATACTTTGGTATTATATAAGTGGATATTTTACATATTTTGTTATTTACTTGTCAGGATCTAAGAGACAAAGATAAAGGTATATTTGATATCAAACGTTTCATTTCTTTTATAAGACTTTTTCTAATAGTTGTCTTTGTCCTAACAAGTGTTCTCCAAGAGGAATTCATAATCTGAAGAAATAATTCATATTACCACTTTCAACTCTTACCTACTCCTTGTTGTCTTGCCGAGCACATATACAATTGTGATAAGTCAAAACAACTGTAAAAAATTTGAACAATGGTTTCCTGTTTTATAATTAATGCAAAACAATGAAGCTATCTTTGAACATTCTTGTTGAAGATGTTGGTGTTGAAGATGTTGTTGAGAGGACTTGTGCGCAGGAGGTGAAGTCCAGTTGAGCAAGGCAAATTAAACAGAATTCGTTGGATCAAAGTTGAAAACAAAGGTTGAGATGATTAAATAACGAGCTGGCAAGTTGGTTAGAAGCGGTTACTATCGGGCACGCAGGTGGCTGAGGAGTTGCGCAAGGCAGTATTGCAAGGGACGAACCAGAGTGCAGTGGGGAAGAAGGAAGAAAGACGGCAAAGTTTTCAAACATGCGAAATAACTATTATGCCCTTAATGATGTAATAGAATCAGTTGTAAAGAAAGGGCAAATCTGTAATTTTAGAGAAGAATTCTTCTTCTTCCCTTCTTAACTGTTTGTATAAATGGCTGCATTGCTGAAGGCCATTTCTCAATCAATGAAATCAATAACCGTCATCTTTGTTTTGCTCCTTTGCTCTCCGACATTCAGTAATTGAATCCTTAAGTTTTGCATTGTTGATTGTTAGATTGAATTTTTACATGGTATCAGAGCCTTAATTTGTTGCTTTGATTCATAATTTGAGTTTGACCTCTCTGTTATTGATTTCTTGTGTGGAAAATGGCGAACAATATGCGAAATGGTGCTCAAGCGCTAAAAAATCCACTTACCAATCCTTATTATCTTCATCCGAATGGCAGTCTGACAATAATTCTTGCTCAACCTCCATTAAATTCTCACAACTATCACGCATGGAGTAGAGTCTTTTCTATGGCTTTGATTGTGAAAAACAAAATAGATTTGTTGATGGTAATATTGTGCCTCCCAATCCTAAAGATCCTTAGTGCAGTTCTTGGAGACAAGTTAATTCCATGATTCACTCATGGATTATGAACAGTGTGTCTCCCTCAATAGCTCAAAGCGTGATGTGGTACGATAGCATTGTAGAAGTATGGAGTGACTTGAAGCGAAGGTATGGTAGCTGTGATCCTTTTAGACTCTCTGATTTACTTGAAAATTTTTACAACATAAGGCAAGAATCGGATTCTGTTAGTGATTATCTCACTAAGCTTAAGGTGGTATGGGAGGAGATGATGGCTGTAAGGCCTATTCCTAGGTGTACTTGTCGTGCGTGCACATGTGAAGTTACTTGCATGCCTATGTGGAGAGTGACTACGTAATCAAATTTGTAAAAGTCTTAAATGGATGCAGTATAGTCTCAAGTTTTGTTATGACACCATTGCCTAGCATAGACACTGTGTTCTCTATGGCTTTGAAATACAAAAGGAAACTGAGTGATAGCACTATTCCTAGACAATTGACTAATAATCCGACTGCTATGTTGGTTGATAATAATGATGACATGAGTGTTAACATGAATGCCTTTAATGGTCGTGGAGGAGGAAGTGGTTATAGGAGAGGAAATGGTAGGTTCTTCCCTGAGGGATCAAGAAGGCCACAGTGCACTCACTGAGGCATGGTTGGACATGTGGAGCAAAGATGCTACAGGAAGCATGAATTCCCTCCAGGATTCAAACCAAAGGCCAATGCAGCAGAAGTTCATGATGCAGAGTATGATGCACAGCAGCATGATCAGAATGGACAAGCATGCCAAACTCCTATTCTGACTCAGGAGCAGACTCAAAGATTTCTTTCTTTGTTGTATGTCAAGGATCCTAGTCAATCTGCTGTGGCTCCGGTGTAGTTTGCTGGAAACCAAGGAGCTATGATGTCTGCCTTGTCTGGTAATGAAATAAGTAACAGTTGCACTAATAATCTAAATGTATCGATATTAGATTCAGGAGCTACTGATCATATCGCATGTAGCCTAAGTCTGTTTCATTCCTATCAGTCTGTTCATGGCATATCAGTTAAGCTCCAAAACCTCAGTGCTAGCTACTCACATTGGTTCAGTCATTGTCAATCCTTTACTTATCATGCACAATGTGCTATTTGTTACAACCTGGAAAATTTTGTTATGTCGTAACGACTTCCAATACCGTAAACATAATTTTGTAAGTGTACGATTCATAAAACTAGTCTTGTATATCGATGCATTAGCAAATATATAACAAACGTTTGAATCTATACAATAAAACCCAAATTAAATTAGTTAGTAACAACTTAAACTATTAGGATAAATGAAATCAAAAAGAAATACATGACACAATAATTTTATACTACATTAAATAAAAGGAAAACAAATATATACACATGAAATAAAAGAAAAGAAAAAGGAAAAAGGAAGTGTAAGACAACTTTCCTTACTATTTAGTAAAGTTTATATATAATAATGCATGCTTAAGAATCTTATCCTACCAACACATCCCTCCAACCCATACTTGTCAAAAGTTTGTCTCCCACCCCATTCCTCCCATTACATGGCCGGCCACCCTCCAAAAAAAAAGAGAGATTCATCTTTTCTTCAAACACTCCCATACTTCATCATTTTATCTCCCACAAAATATCCTCTTCCCTCTATTTCAAGAAAACTTAAGTCTTCAACCCTAAACCCCTACCATTGGCCGAAAATTACATCTTCAACAAGGAGAAGATTTTCTTCTCCTTTCTTCACACCAACATCACTCAAATCAAGCTCCATAAACACTCCATCAACCAAGAAAGATTCAAGAAGGTTGTAGTATCTAGAATCAAAAGCAATCAAGGTAAGAACTTTATGAAGTTTAGGTTTGATTCTTCCATATAATTAGTTTCATAAGTTGCTCACTAACCCTCCTTTTGGACCCCAAAACCGTGTATACATAGGAAGGAAGGAAGAAGATCTCTCTTCCTAACCAAGTGAAGGAATCACCATCTAAGTGTAAAAAAAGTGAACCAAGGCAAGTACTCTTCCTAGATCCTTTATGGATTTCAAAAATTAAATACTTATGTTCATATCAAAATGGGATTATCATGTAGTATGTTCAAGTTTTATCATAAGAATATGAAAGATCTATGTTTGTAAGTGTTATAAATATATATACATATATAAATGTACCATATATACGGCTATGTGTGCGTGTATATATATATATATATAAACTTTGAACAAATAATATGAAATGAAGAATCTTAAGGAAAGTGTACAAAGAATAAAACTTTAGTTGATTTGATTATGTTTTCTTCTATGATGATCATCAAGTTTGTATTTCTATGTATTCTTAGTGTTCATATGTTTCAAGAATGTCTTTAACATGTTTATGTATGCATCATAAGCATGAGTTATATACATGGTCTCAATGGTTGTTTGATGATCATCATCTTCATATATACACTCACATATACACGGCCAAGTGGCCTATTTGAGTACTCCACCTGAACTTAATCATTTCCATCTTCAAGATGTGTATTTAAATGATGATTATGGCTCAAAGAGTACAATTTTTATGATTTCCATTATGTTTATGATTATGTGTTTGCTTAAGGTTATAATCCTAGAATTAAATAAAAAGAAATGAAGACAACATGTATATGTTGAATATAGAAATGAACCACACATAACATGGATATATAAAAGGAAGAAAAATGATATACGAATAAGTATAGCAAAGGCCAAACTTTCGGCCAAATAAAAGTAATACCATAAAATGAAATGTGACATGTTAAAGAATATATATTAATATAGTTCACATATATATACACGGCCATTGAGTGTATGTAAGATATAAATTAATTGTATAGGTTATATATACATACATATGAGTGTATTGCTATGAAATATACATATATACATATGTATATATCTATTCGGCCTTAAGGCCATTTAGAAACCCAAAAAATTTCTTAAGTTAAACGCTATGTACACTTATATGCAAAATGTGTAGTAATGCATAAAATATGGTATAAGTTGGATATTTGTATGTGAGGAGTTAAAGAAATTAGGAATTAAAAGTTTAATTTCCTTAAGTGTTGGAATATGAATTGTATTTCGAAAATACATATTAAGAAAGTGGTGTTGGATGAAAAATGAGGAAAAAGGGGCTGTTTTGGTTGCTATGGCCGAATGGCCACTTTTGATGGTAAAAGTGGGATTTTCCTTAAGTTATGATATGTAGGATGTAAATATGTAAGTGATGTTTGATGATAAGTTGTAGTACGACCAAAATACCCTCATATGATTAAGTCTCATGTTGCACGGAATTTAAGTTTGAAAAGTTGTTTTGTTGCATATCATGTTTTAAAAGTTTATATGCATGTGAATGATTAACGCGAGACGATCGATTTCGCTGACACACGATATGTTATATTATGTTCATGATTATGACTATGTTATGTTTGCCAGCGTGACATCAGTACCGGGGTGGTAGATGTCAGGGGCATATAATTACGTATATGGCCGAGTGTAACACCAGGTCTGGAACACGTGATCTCCATCATAGTGCGTCATCGTTAGTACATGTATATATGTTTACGATGTTTTATGTCGTACATGTACTATATGGGGAATCGATCTTTATGTCGTGTGTTATTATTCTTATGAAAAGTGCTATAGCATACGATGAAAATGTTATATCTTCATGTTATGAAAATGTCATTTTATGCAAGTTATGAAAATGTCATTTTACGCAAGTTATGAAGATCACGTCAAGTTTATGAAAAGTCATTTTACGAAGAAACATGTTATGAAAAATCATGTCTTATGCATCATGTCATGATAATGTCTCTTAGGTTATGATTAGAATATCTGTACGATTATTTTGCCCTTAAGATGATTAAGGAAGGTTATGCATGTAGAAGTGATGACTGTGAGTGAGGACCGTAGCATAATATCAATTAGTACTTAAGTATAGAAAGGTATGGCAGGGATATGCTGAGGAAGAAAGATATGATCTCTAAGGTATGATGTAAATTCTTATGTTCTGTTTTATTCTTGTATCATGCTATTATTTGTAAACGGAGATGTGATTATTTATGTTCGTTACTTTATTACTACTTGTCACCCCGTCTCTCCATGTATGATCCACATGAAGTATCTAGAAAGATTACTTGCTGAGCGATTAAAAGATTGGCTATCGCTCAATACTTGCCACATAATATTTCAGAGAACAGGAACCCTGATACCTTGTTCATTGAGGAGGAACCCCAGCTAGAGTATCCGTGAGCTGAGATGTAGGCCGAAGCTATGTACTTGCTGCGTTGAGTTTTATTTCATTATGATGTAATAAGACTATCGTGAGACATTATACTTGTGGTTTGTACGCACTTGAACGATTTGTATTATTATGCATGTTGTGAGCTTATTTTTATGTTGCTTCCGCTATATCGATTACGATTCATGTCGACATGCACATGTGTAGTATCGATGCCTTGTACTACTCGTAGTAGAGTATGGCGGGTGCACCGTGCCGAAACCCTAGTTCCGGGCGGGGCGCTACACTATTTATACCTAGCTTTGCATATAATCTTCTCTCTCTCAGCAAGTTACTTTCTGTGCCATCCATACTTATTTAGTTCTTGGGTACTTCTTGTGTCATTCAGGACCAAGTCTCACTGAAGGCGATTGGTTCAGCTAAGATGAACAATGGCATGTACTACTTGCAAGGTGTTGGCAAGCAAGCCTGTTCTTCATCCGATTCAAAGTTCTTGTCAGCTGTAGTTAAACTTTCAGATTCACACTCATTGTTATGGCATTATAGACTAGGTCATGCTTCCATGGCTAGAATAAAAGATGTACAGAGATTTGATTCTTGTATTACACTACCTGATCAGTTGTACTCATGTGCTGTATGTCCATTGGCAAAAATGAAGGAATCCATTTCCATTGTCTGATTCTATTTAAAAGTTTCCTTTTGATCGTATACATGTTGATATATGGGGGCCTCATAAACATCCTACTATCTATGGTCAGAAATACTTCCTCGCCATAGTAGATGATTTTACAAGGTATACCTGGCTTTACCTTCTCAAGCAAAAAACAGAAACCATGCTTGTCATTGAATTTTTTTTTGCCATTTTATACAAAACCAGTTCAATAAATAGATCAAGATATTAAGATCAGACAATGGTCAATAATTCAATATGCCTAAATTTTATATTAACAAGGGCATCATTCACCAAACTAGTTGTGTCAACACCCCTCAACAGAATAAGGTAGTTGAAAGGAAATACCAACATATACTCAACACAGCCAGGGCATTGAAATTCAATTCAAATATACCCATATGGTATTGAGGGTTTTGTACCCAGTATGCTGCTCACATTGTCAATATTTTACCTACTCCATTACTTAATCACAAGAGTCTTTATTAGCTATTATTCCAAAATGTTCCTTATTACAAGCATCTAAGGGTCTTTGGTTGTTTTGCCTTTGCTGCAGACACTAGAGCTGGCAATCCTAAATTTACACCCATATCTATCCCTTTAGTGTATCTTGGTTTGCTCTATAATGTCAAGTGATATTTGATGTTAAACCTTAATATTAAAGCCATATTCATTTCCAGAGATGTCCAATTCCATGAACACGCCTTCCCATTTGAAACTCCCTCTCATAATAAATCTCCCACTAATATAGTCCCTATCAGCCATGAACATCTAGTTCTTCTATCTCTTTCTGAAATTTCTCCACATCATCAGCCTAATGAAATCCCAGATACTTCATCTTCTGATCCTTCTAATACATCTAACCCTGCAAGTTTTCCCTCTGAGAGCAATTCTCCCCCTATACAGACCAAGTTTTTTTTGATTCACCTGACACTTCCACTGAAACACATCCTTGCACTGGAATTCAGGTTTGTCTGCCTATAGCATCTATTGGTCGTAGCCATTCTTAAAGAACGAGACACCCACCTAAATACCTTTAAGACTATTACCGTAACCTCCTACATCAAGCTTCTCCATGTCAGCCAATCTGTTTCACTCCTTATCCTCTTGAGGCTTACATGTCATTTGGTGCATTATCTCCTGAATATAAGACATATATTCTCAATGTTAGTATGCACCAGGAACCTACTTCTTATCAGGAAGCGGCCAGATCTTCTCATTGGCAGAAGGCAATGCAGTTGGAGCTAGCAGCCTTGGAAGCTAATCATACATGGTCAATGGTTTCTCGACCTCCAGGTAAATAGGCCATTGGTGGTAAGTAGATGTATAAAATCAAATAGAACCCAAATGGCAGTATAGAGAGACATAAAGCCCGATTGGTTTCTAAGGGCTACACTCAGCAATTAGTAGTAGATTACACTGATACATTCTCTCCTGTTGCTAAGCTAACCACAGTTAGACTATTATTGGCCTTGTCCTCTATAAAGCATTGGTACGTTCATCAACTTGATGTTAATAATGCTTTCCTACATGGTGACCTTAGCCAAGAGATCTATATGCAATTGCCTGAAGGACTGTCTTCTGATAAGACAAATGCTGTTTGTAGATTACATAAGTCTCTTTACAGGCTCAAATAGGCTAGCAGGGGACGGAACACCAAGCTTACTTCATTTCTTGTTTCTGGAGGGTACATTCAGTCCAAGAATGACTACACCATGTTCACCAAGGCTGCCCATGGTTCTTTCTGTTTTTTCTTATATATTTTGATGACATTATAGTTGCTAGCAACTGTATTTCTCAGATTATATGCCTGAAGCAATCCCTTCATGATGCTTTCAAAATCAAGGATCTTGGACCTCTTAAATACTTTCTGGGTATAGAGGTGGCTAGCTCACAAGGGGGTGATGATATGTCATAGGAAGTATGCTTTGGAAATGGTAGAACATGCGGGCTTTCTTGGAGCCAAGCCTGCCAAGAGACCTATAGAGCAAAATTCAAAGCTGGCACACAAGGATTCTCAGCAGATATCAGACATATCAGGCTACAGAAGATTGGTTGGCAAGCTATTACACTTGACTATAACTAGGCCTGATATTGCGTATACAGTCCAACAACTCAACTAGTTTCTTGATGAACCCACTGAGTTACACTTCAAGACAGCACATAGGCTATTGAGGCACTTGAAAGGGACAGCAGGTCAAGGGATATTTTATCCAAGCCAAGGTAAACTGGAGCTGAAGGGATTTGCTGACTCAGACTAGGGAGGATACATTGAGAGCAGGAGATCAATAACAGGATATTGTGTGTTCTTAGGGAATTCATTGATATCCTAGAAGGCCAAGAAGCAAACCACTGTTTCTAAGTCTTCATCACAGGCTGAATACAAGGCACTGACCTTAGATACATATGAAATACAACTGTTTTTATATTTGATGAAGGATTTGGGGTGGATCAAACAAAACCTGTTGAGTTGTTATGTGATAATAAAAGTGCCATTTACATTGTTGAAAATCCTGTGTTTCATGAAAGGACAAATTATATAGAGATTGATTGTCATATTGTTAGAGATAAGTTTCAACAGGGAATTGTTCATCATATGCCCATTAGGACGGAATTGCAGCTGGCGGATATATTCACTAAGACCCTTGATTCAAGAAAATTACGGTACCTGACTTCTGCAATGGGAGTGTGCAACATCTACAGTAAGTCAAGTCTGAGGGGCGAGGGTGTTGAAGATGTTGGTGCTGAAGATGTTGTTGAGAGGACTTGTGCATAGGAGGTGAAGTCCAGTTGAGCAAGGCAAAGTAAACAGAATTCATTGGACCAAAGTTAAAATCAAAGCTGAGATGATTAGATGGTGAGCTGGCAAGTTGGTTGGAAGCGGTTACTATCAGGCACGCAGGTGCTGAGGAGTTGCACAAGGCAATACTACAAGGGACGAACCAGAGTACAGTGGGGAAGAAGGAAGAAAGGCGGAAAAGTTTTAAAACATGCAAAATGACTATTATGCCCTTAATGATGTAATAGAAACAGTTGTAAAGAAAGGGCAAATTTGTAATTTTAGATTCTTCTTCTTCCCTCCTTAACCGTTTGTATAATAGATGCATTGCTGAAGGCCATTTCTCAATCAATGAAATCAATAACCGTCATCTTTGTTTTGCTCCTTTGCTCTCCAATATTCAGTAATTGAATTCTTTAGATTGAATTTTTACATGGTATCAGAGCCTTGATTTGTTGCTTTGATTCATAATTCGAGTTGTTCCTCTCTGTTATTGATTTCTTGTGTGGACAATGGCGAACAATATGCGAAATGGTGCTCAAGCACCAGAAAATCCACTTACCAATCCTTATTATCTTCATCGGAATGGCAGTCCAGCAATAATTCTTGCTCAACCTCTATTAAATTCTCACAACTATCATGCATGGAGTAGAAAATATATATACGTATATTTATATAGACACACACTTAAATACATATATATACATGTATACATATATATGTATCTATGTATGTATGTACACATGTAAATTTAATGAGGGATGTAACGAATAAATTTGGGATGCTTAAATATGATAATTGACAAGCGCTAGAAAACAAAATTGGGTGCGTATATAACTTGTGTCATTTGAGATACACTCAATGGATCTCAAAGGATTTGTAATTAAATTGCAACTATTTTTATGCGATACGTTAACAATGGATCCATGCTTTGAGACATAATAATAACAGTGTTTTGCTACTTTGATCCATTCTGATTTCTTTCAGAAAATTAACCACGCCATCTCTCTTTTCCAGCATGTGAGATTGCAGCATATTTGGCTATTTGTAGTTGAAACAACTTTGGAAGAAGATAAATTTTGTTGGAACTTGACAGCTTTTCAAAAAAGTTGGACAACCTCTTGACAAAACCGAAAGTTGTGGTTTTGTTGGTGACGTGCGGAGCTACATCTATTGAGATGGTTTTGCAAATGAGTCCAAACGCTCGACGATCTAATTTCGTCTACACTCTATCTTCTATGATGTTGGGTTTGTGCTCATGTATCACATCCTCCAACTCCTTTGCACATAATATATCAGTTATTTATAATTTCTAATAACCAAAGTGTTTTCTGAAACATCGAATACTCACCTTACCGTCCTCCATGTTAATCGCTCAGCACTCACTCTGATACCAATTTTTAAAAAACTAAGAAAAATTTCCACAAAAAAAAAAAACAAAGACAAAGCAAAAGAATGCAATAGGAAGAACACAAAAAAAATCTGTAGAAAAAGCACTATTGACAGGCCCAAAAAACCACACTTACAGCCGGAATTTATGTATTATATTTAGGAGAATTTTATAATGCAACTACAAGAAACTAAGATATAAAATACAACTAAGAAGTTAGTTGACGATGGGAATTTGTCGTCGAAAAAAATTACAGATGCAATAAATCCCGCAGATATGTTCACGAAAGTCGTCACTACAGAGAAGTTAAGGCTATGCAAAGCCTAGGTTGGACTCAGACAAAGGTAGCCTAGTGATGCTGGCCTTATTTGATGATTGGAGTGAATAAAGGGCAGCAAGAAAGGATGGTCCCTAGTGGCAAGTGTTGCAAACTTGTATTCAAGTGTGAGATTCTTAGGATGAAGAGAAGTATTAAGAAAAGTCTTATACGAGGAATGAAGTGTGCAATATCAAATATACCTCTTATCTTTGTCTTTTAGTATAGTTTTCTAGTTGAATTTTTTATCTTATTTTTTTGTAGTAGCATTGTAAAATTATCATATAAATACAGGACATAAAGGCCGGCTATGTGTGGTTTTTTTGACAGGCCAATAAGTGCCTTTTCCACGGAAATTTTTCATCTTCTTCCTATTGTGTTCTTTTGTTTTGTCTTAGTTTTTCTTTTGCGTTTGTTATCGGTTTTAACAACAATATATCTGATTCTCCGTAAGGAAAGTGACAAAGAAAATTAGAAACTAGTTTTACTTGCAAAAGTTTATTGTGCTCATTATTTTGTCGATTATCAACTTCCTCTAGGTGGTTTTTACCAGTATTGTCAGGGAACTTCATTAACGAGATCGTGCATGAGTTAAATAAACTATAGGAGAATTCAAGAAATTGTCAATCAGCACTTGAATACAATGAGTTGGTGCTGTATCTTTGCCAGTCCAGTTCTAACGAGGTGGAAGCGATCCTAAAAGATATCGATTAGCTATCTTTCCTTTTAGCATAGAAAATTCAATTAGCTATCTTCTTACCTATGTACAACGGGGTTGAAACAGACAACAATTAGCCATAGATAGTGTTGATATCACAATAAGTCTTCAAGTAGTTTGTAAGACAAACAATATCATAAAGTAGTACAGGAGAAGGGTTTCCTACATGTTCTACAATGCTTAAGCCAGTAAGGACTTAAAGAGAATTTAGAATGCTAGAGAGCAATGCTAGAGAGCAGAGAATGCAGCTTTACATGGTGAGTGGACGAACCTTTTACGAAAGAGAACTGTCATTGAAGTAGGACTCTTGGGCAGTGACTTCAGTAGAGTCCTGTTAGGGCTGATACTTTTTTTTTTCTGCTATTTATAATACTACCTCGTAGAAGATTACTATAAAGGAGGTATATTTTAATATAGATTATATCACACTCGTCATTATCCTATAAAAAATGTGACGATCTTTATCTTTTGAGGGGAAGAAGTGATGACAATGTCACTATTCATATGTCCAACACCCCGGGCCCAAAAAGTACTCCCTGCAGGGACTTCTTGTTTACGAATATTACATACGCTCTTAGATCATCGCCTATTAGTGTGTTACCATCCCATTACCAGTATGCTCAATGTTGGAGAAAACTGAAAGAAATTGAATTTGGCCCAGTTGCGAACCATGGTTAACAATGTACTTTGAGCTTAATTATAATTAGTTTTCATTCATGATAAGTGAAAACTAATGAATCCTTAATTATCTAGTAACGAGTAGATAATTTTAGGCTTTTGAATTACTCAATTACGATACCGAGTGAATGAGAAATTAATGCTCAAATTAGAGGAAAAATAAGTGGAAATCACCTCAGCTTGGCTCAGGTTCGGGCTCAAACTTGTGCTTGGGTTGCAGGCTGGATCCTATCTGTTTGGAGACGTTTTATTTAAATATCTCCCGGGTGATTGTGATCTGCTAAGGTTAACATTTGAAAAACTGTTAAGGCCTAACTGAACTGAGGACAGACCTGCGGTTATCTGATATGAGGGCTCAGGATGAGCAGTTATCTGATCCAACGGCTGTGTGCAGATCTGATGCGGTTATTTGATCCAAGGGCTCATGTCGAGCAAGTATCTGATCCTACGGCTGTGGTTGAACTGGCATTAACAACCTGACCTCGGTTTTTCCCTATAAATATAGGCCAAGATGACTCTGTGGTCATTAATCCCGAAATCAAGCAATCAGTTTCCTCCTCTTCTATCTGCATACAGTCTCCATCTCTACAAATCATCTCCTCTCTGCATACATCTTCATCTCTGCATTTTCAAGTGATCCGAAAAGACAGAAATATCTTATAGGTTTGTTGAGTGTATACGCTGCAATACCGCTCGTCTAAACTAATTTCGTTGTATCATGGGAGATGGTTGCTTCCTCTGGTTGGGTACATTATATCGGAGCAATATGTCTTAAGGACATAGTCCTTGACTCACCTCGGTTTGTCTGCTCGGCTGAACTGCTGAGCTACTGTTAGCGCAGCACTATTGTTCGGCAGTGCTGCTGTGCTGAGCCAAACTGGTCTATCGAGGTGATATGTGCTAAACTCGGCTGATTATCTGATAGCGCAGCACTGTTGTTCGACAGTGCTGCTGTGCTGAGCTAAATTGGTCTATTGAGCTGCTCCTATGATGAGCTCGGCCGATTGGCTGTTAGCGCAACACTGCTTTTCTGCAGTGCTGCTGTGCTGAGGTCGGCAGGTCGGCTATCCAAGACGCAAACTCAATTGCACTTCTTAGACCTATCTGACCTGACTGATCAACCGACCTGCTATGAGGTCGGCAGGTCGGCTGTTGCTTTATTTCACACGAACACTGTACATAATTGTTTTGTCTAACTTGATTTCCAACAAGCTTAAGACGTAATTGCGTATTGATTCTGTAATTCTACTCCTGTTTTATTGTACTGTTTTTCTGTGTTTGTTTCTGCATCTTACAGAAACTTAAATAGAGAACGAAAGTAGAAGCTCAGTTCATGGACAGAACAGTGCTGTTCCTGTGGCTCCTAACGCTGGGGTGCCTCTAAATGTTCCTGCACCAGGGCTTGCTGTGGCCCAATTGGAGAAACCAGAGAAGTTCGCTGGGAGCTTCTTCAAAAGGTGGCAACAGAAGATGTTGTTCTTCCTGACTGCACTGGGACTAGCCAAACTGTTGACTGAGGATCCTCTTGTGGTGGATCCAGTGGATGACCAGACTCAGAATATGGAAAATAATCTTTTTGTTGAAGCATGGAACTTTAACAATTATGGTTGTTTGACTCATAAACTGAGTTGGTTAGACAATTCGTTGTATGGATTATACTGTATATATAAAATTGCAAAGTCTTTATGGCAGGCTTTGGAGAATAAATATCACATAGAAGATGCCGACACAAAGAAGCTCATTGTCGGCAAATTCTTTGATTTCAAAATGTCAGATTCTCAAACTGTTGTTTCTCAGATTGAGGAACTACAGATATTGGTAGCCAAAATGGAAGAGGAGAGCATGTTGTTCAGTGAATCTTTCGTAGTGGCTGCAGTGATTGAGAAGCTATCTCTTTCGTGGAGAGAATTTAGAAGCTATCTCAAACACAAGAGAAAGGAAATGACATTGGAAGATCTGATTGTCCAACTTCTCATAGAGGAGGATAATTGAAGATCTGAGAAAACGCCACATGTGAGTTCCGGTCACAAAGCCCATGTTGCAGAGGCAAAGAAAAAGATAGGCCACCTCGGAGTGGACAACAAAGGCAAACAGCCTGCCCTGTGCTTGGCAGGTCGGCTGTTGCTTTATTTCACACGAACACTATACATAATCGTTTTGTCTAGCTTGATTTCCAACACTGAACACGTTAGACTCGGGAGGTAAATGCCTGCAGGGTCTGAGCTCGATAGCTTTGCCGACACTGTTTCTATTGTCACCCTTGCTGTACTACTAAGGGCCATTAAGGTCTCCAAGTTATCGGAATTAGTATCATAGACTTTTATCGAAGACACTCTTTCCGAGATCATTATGATGCGTAACTCGAAAAGATTACGAGCAGCCCATCAGATAGTCATATGTCTTCATGATAACTTTTCATTGCATTGTATGGGAGAACTCTGCCTTTCCCTTTACATATATTTTTAGTTCCCATACATGCGTTCTTCACAAGCATTTAGCTACAGTGATTTTCTTTTTAGAGCTACAAAGCATATCGCTGATGTATGTGGACAGTAGATGTTCTAGTTATGGCATGTTGCAGAGGAAGTCGCAACTTGTAAGATGAACATTTACCAGTATCTTTAAGACTGCCAAAGCTTTGACAGCTGCCAGAGTCTCACGTACAAATTCTGTTTTCATTTTCAAAGTGTAGTATAAGGCTGCGTACATCACATCGCAAAGTGATCCGGTCCCTTTTTAGACCATGCACAAACAAGAATGAAAAAAATTAAACTAACAACTGAAGGAACAATTTGAGGAAAAGCAAATGCAGTTGAGACTGGACAGAATGAGCAATGGATGAGGAAGAATTCGGTAATTGCACTAACCGTCGGTATCGGGTTGCAACTGCAACCCAATTTATACAAAATCCAAAAAGAGGAAGAAGGACGTAAAATTACTCTACTACCCTTACTAATACAATAGTACGGTTTACAGCCAAAGGGATAAACAATAATTTCATCTCCTTTCAAATTCTCCCGCGTGCCAACCTTCTTCAACCTCCCTTCTGCGCCAGCTAACTACCTCCACCAGCTCCAGCTCCGTGATCCCACATTCCACTCCACTCAACACACAATCTCAGCCTTTAATCTCAACATTAATCCCATGCAGTGAACCTTACTGAACTAGTTTAACCATATTGAGCTTGTTCATCACAATGTCCACTGCCACTCTGAACTTTTCCGTGCCAATTGGAACTTCCTTCAACACAGAAGTTTCAGTGCATCGGAAAAATTCTTTTCATCAAAATGGAGATGCAGTAGCCGTGATTAGAATACCCTAATCAAATTAGTCGAAATTGTTTACAAGGACTGAGTTTGCAACGAGAAACTTCTTATAGACTTGTGTTATTATGAGAAGTCTATTATTATGAAGGTCAAATCGTTTATGAGAAGGAACTTGGAATTTCTAATCTGGGTTTGCGTCACATACCAGTTGACAATTAAAAAATAAATAACTTCATTGAATCCAGCTGATTAATATTTCTATATAATAGTTAATGGAATACGCTAGTAAAGTGAATTACGACATTTGCCTTTTAAAATGCTCCGGGGACTAATGAAAGGGTTTTCTTTGCCTTTTGATATTAGGAATAGACTTATAGACTAAACCAAAAATTCTAAACTGAAAATTCTAACCTTAAATTTCTAAACTGGGTCTGCCAAATAGACTTATTGAGCAATTAAAAAAACATACGATATTCTTATTACTGTGTCATCTATGCAGGTAGATACAGAGTCGAAAGTTTTACTGGAAACAAACTCTTTATCTATTCGGATGAAAGTATTGTTTGTCTGTTTCTCATCCTTCTCAGATCCTAGGAATAGCTTTTACTGTCGTTGAGATATACTAGATATGGTTGTTGTTGATCAATTAAATAAAAACTCGGAGACTTCCAGCTAATCCATATTTTCATATATTGACACAGTTCCATGTGTCGCGCTGTTTTCACGGGTCATCGGGTACATAGAAGGTCAGGTTTTTTACTTGGGAGCAAAAGCCGAAATCCCTCGTTCTGGGAACCCTTACAGTCCTAACCGCATACAACTTGTGGAGTATATAAATTAGTTGTTCACTGGCCTTCTAGGTTAGCAAGCTGCACACGAGGACCCACGCAATGTGTCCCCTGTAAACTAGCAGAAATGGAGCAATTGCCCCTTACAGACTAGCAGAAATAGAACACCCACACTATGAGTGTCTTCGGATTCGAACCTTTGCCTTCTTAGGAACAATACTCAACTCGAGTACCAACTGGACTACGCCCTGGAACTGGTCAGGCTTTTACTAGTTTATAGTATATACAATTGCAATTTGAGGAGGACATACCTGCACAAAGAAAGAAAAAATAATTACAACTCATGACTCTGGGCAGTGTTGTAGCAACAACAATGTCAGTGGTATTCTAACATTACATCTCCTGACTTTCTGGCAATTTCGTAGCAATTAGCAGACTCAACGGTATTGTAACAATTATAGCTCATGGTTTTTGGCTGAAAATTCAGCTTTCACTTTGTTTAAAAAGTAAGAAACTGCAAAAAGAAAAAAAAAAGCCACTATTCTAGCCCTTACGGTGTGACACAGTCAACTTTCATTTTAAGTTATTAAATTTTTTTAGGGGTTTTGTTTCGTTGACTAGGATTTACATTGCCTTAAGAATATGAATAACGGACTAAAAAAAGGATATTGGTATGTTGAACCATCGCAATTTTGGTTGCGATGTATCAACTGCATCCGGACAATGTTGGTACATCCGGGCAATGTTGTAGCCACAACAAAGTCAACGGTATTCTAATTCTTAAAATGTAAACTATTATTTTATTTCCATTCCTTTCTGTACATTGAAGCAAAAAAATTTCGGGAATTTTCGATCGTATATTTGAAAAACAAAGTGTTCTGTACAATGAAAGATACCTGAGAAACTATCTATACGACGCTATTGTCTAATCAAAAAACAAGCTTTCAACAAAACAAAAACTCGTTGCTTCATAGACTGAATAAAATGACTAGGATGAATCTTCTGATGAACGCCCTCATGTCTGGTTTTGAGCTGATGGTGCCAAATGCCATAGAGTACCTCTACGCCCTCTACGGGAGACCGTAGAGGTACATATTTTTGTCAGAAATTTTTCTACGCCTCTTTTCTTTTTTAACACAAACAATAATACCCTTCTGAAAAATAAGACACCTCGTAAATTTAGAAATTATTGCTTCTCCATGTACTATCTGATCATGGTGTGTATTATGTTATAATGTGATATGATACACTTCGTGATTCTGGCATATAAATATAGAAAAAGGATTAATTGTTTTCAATACAGATTTGAAATGGTGACTTTGTTACATTATACTGACCGTTATGTTATGCTAGTTCTAAATATAGTCTCTCATTCAAAATGCATCATTGGATTGCTAGAAATCGTTTCGAGAGAAAATTGTTTTTTTAAGACTTTAGGTAGAAAGATGCATTTTCATAAAAATGACAAATATTATACTAGGACACAAAAACTGTTTAAACTCTGGATATCGAGGAACTCGTCCCAAGAATATATAGTTGGTACCCTAAATAAATTGTATCCCTGGATGAGGTAAGCTAAACTATTTGGTGCTTAAGCAAATGACTTTGCCAGTTAACAAGTTGAAGTGGAGAACTACCAAACATTTGGAATCCGTTAGATTTTTTCAATACATACATATATTACATAACAACAAATACTAGAGATATGCAGAATATGATATATTAATTGACTAAATTATCACGATAAGGTGGAAATAAAATTACTATAACGGTTGAAGGAATATTGGACTTGTGAGAATTTGAACATTTTTATCTTATAATCTAAGTTCTAGTACTTGAGTTCGTCATATTGTATTGGAGTTGGTTTTTTTGGAGCACATCTCAACCTAAATACCAACTGGATTATGCTCTAGGCCCCTTAGAATTGGTTTGTTGGTGTTGGCTAAGCCCGTTGGAGGAAATGGAAAGAAATTGAATTGGGCCAAGTGGCAAACTGTGGTTAGCAACGTATTTTGAGCTAAGATTATGATTAGTTTTAACACTGATAAGTAGAAACTAATGGGTCCTTAATTATCAACGTGATGAGTAGATAATTTTAGTCTATTGAATCACTCGATTCTGATACCGGGTGAATGAGAAATTAATACTCAAAGTAAAGGGGAAAGTCAGCTCAGCTCGGCCCGTACCTGATGGGCTCAGGTGACTGACTGAGCTGCGGACCTGATGGGCTCAGGTTACGGACTAGGCTATAGGCCAGGTTGCGGGCTGCAGACTGTTAGGTCGGGTCCTGTAGCAGCGGGTCGGATCTTATCAGCTGGAAAGGAGTTTGTTTGAGTTAAAACTCTCCAGGTTGTTAAGATAGGCTAAGGTTCAATTTCGAAAAGTTGTTGAGCTTTAAACGGCCGAGCTGACCTGAATTTGTTATGATCTGATAGCTCATATTGAACAGTTAGTTTATTCGACGGCTGAAGGCTGACCTAATGCGGTTATCTGATCCAAGAGTTCAAGCTGAGCAGATATCTGATCTTGCGGTTATGGTGGAATTGGTTGTAACAGACTAACCTCAGAATTATTCTATAAATTGTGGCCAAATTGACCTCTGTGGTCACTCAACTAAGAATCCGAATTTCCTCTCCTTTTCTCTGCAATCTCCTTTTCGCATATTACCGCATACAGTGTACACTTTGCATTCCAAGTAATCCGAGAAGTTCAGAACAGCTTACAGGTTTGTAGAGTTCATACGCTGCAGTACCGCTCATCAGAACTGACTTTCATTGTATCCTGGGAGACGATTGCTCCATCCAGTTGGCCACAGTATATCAGAACAATACATCTTAAGGACAGAATCCTGGACTAACCTCGGATATTTACTCAGCTGAGCTGTTGAGGTTATTGTCGTGCTGAGCTCTGCTTTATGCCGAGCTCTACTGACCCATAGATAGCGGAGCACTATTGTTGTACATTGTTGCCAAGCTAAGCTCTGTTGTATGGTGAGCTTTGCTGTTTGGCTGAGAACATTTGTTGTTCTGCAGCAATTCCGTGTGTAGCTCTGCTTTGTGTTACAATATGTTAAAGTTTTGATGTTTTGCACAAGTTTGGCACTTGGAACGTTAGATTAGGCGCTTCATGTTGCGTGTTGGAAGTCAGTATACTTCGAACACTCACTTCAGGCGCTTAATGTGCCTTGGTGGAATCCAGTACACTTTGAACGCCTACATTAGGCACCTCATGTGAAGTGTCTGGATGTGCGTACACTTCGAACGCCTACATTAGGCGCTTCATGTGAAGTGTATGAAAGTCAGAACACTTCGAACGCCTACATTAGGCGCTTCATGTGCTCTGATGAAAAGTGTGAACACTTTGAACGCCTACATTAGGCACTTCAAGTGGTCCACCAAGTAAAAAGTATTTTTCCCTGAATGGGCACGTACACCCAGGTACTTTTTCTGAGGAAATGTCAGATTTAGTTCGAACAAGCATGAAGGGTAACATTAGGCGCCTCATGTGACTTCAAACGCCTTCAGCTGCCCATTTAAGGCGCTTAATGTGACTTCAAACGACAGTTCTTTTTCACTTTAAGCGCTCTATGTCACTTCGAATGCCTGTGCTTTAAGCACATTAGGCGCTTCATGTGACCAACGTTACAAAGGTCTTATACTTTACTTTTTAACATCAGTTGACTCTTTGTACCCTCATTTTTTAGTGTTATTTTCACAGGTCCTTCTTCTCTACTGAAGATTTCAGGTTTCCTTTCTTGGCATTCTTTTTGAAATCTCTCCAAGTATGTTGCTACATGCCAAAGGGAGATATCCGATGATGAGGACACACCAACAGAAGATGCCAAAACCCATTATTGTTTGTGCAGAGGGTCTTGAAACGGGAAGTTTTTCAAGATTGATAAAAAGAAGGGTTTCTTCTCTTCTTCTCCAACTTTCTACATCTTATGCTCTCAGATTTTCTCTCAAGCTCAAGCTCTCAAGATACTTGTAAACATTGTATATTTTACTTTATTGTTGAGAGTGATTATTGTAAGAAGAAGAAGAGTCTTCTTCTTGGTGAGTAACATTGTGAGAGATTGTGTAGATTGTTGGTCAAGGAGCAAGGGTGCTTTTTGTTTGAGATTTCTAGACTTTGAAAGGTTAGTTGATAGTGTGTGGTGCACTATTCTCCCTACAAGATTTCTTTGAGGTCAAAGAAGATCTTTGGAGGCTAGACTTCAAAGGGTTACATCTCTCGGTTGTGGTCTAGGCGTGTTGCCTAGTTTTTCCAGTTGTTGGATTTTGTTTTTGATTGTTGTTTCCCCCAATGAAATAACAATCCCCTTTTCAAAATCCTTCTTGTGAAAAATCAAGAAGGTAGAGGTGCAGAGTCATTTGACTTGAACCTCTATACATACTTGTGTTCTTTACTTCCTTACAAGTTTTTATTCATTCTAAAGAACACACCCAATTATTGGTTGCACTCCAAAACAAAAAATATCCTTAAAATATCCATACTTGATGAACACACTATTCAACCCCCCTTCTAGTGTGTTCTAAAGGACCTAACAATTGGTATCAGAGCCACATCTTGTTCATTTGAGTCCAAATACAAGATTTGATCTTCATAGTATGGATCCCTTTGTCTTTGATGATGCTAGTTCCCCTAGTGGTGATGCCTCAAGAAGAAGGAGGCAAGAATCACCACTCCCTTCCATTTCCAGTGTACATGTCAAAGTTCCAATGTTTGACCCTCTAAACTACCAACTATGGAAGTCCAACATGGAAACATATCTACGTTCGTGTGGGTACATGATATGGAGAGAAGTTTCAAAAGGCTCCATTATTCCTGTTGATATTGATGATCCTACTCCTGAAGAGGAGTTACAGTTTGCCATAAATAGCAAAGCTCTTGCTATTTTGAATAGCTCCCTTACTCCAAATGAGAGAGCTCGGATTCAAGGAGTCCAATCCGCTCATGAGGCTTGGACAAAGCTTGAGATGATCCACGAAGGAACATCTCAAGTAAGGAAGGCAAAGAGGAGACAGTTGATCAAACAGTCCTATAACTTTATTGTCCCCAAAGGTGAAAAGATAGAAGAGTCCATTCAAAAATTCACCAAACTTGTCAATCTTCTCACTGCGGTTGGAAAGAAGATAGAACAAGAGGATCTCAATCATTGCTTCCTAAACAGTTTAGGAAGAGAATGGAACGCAAAGGTGACGGCCATTGAGGAGTCCAAGGATTTGGAGACCATTACCTTGGATGAGTTATATGGGAATCTCATCACTTATGAGATTCAGCTAGATGCGCAAGAAAAGGACGACCCCATTCGCCACTCCACTAAAGCTCTTGCATGCGAGTCGGAGGACTCGGATGATGAAGTCGGACTTCTTGTTAAAAGATTCCGACGTTTTGCGCGAAAGAATGGAGATGAAGCTAAAAGATTTATCAAGGATAAATTCTCCAAGGACAAGGTGAAGGACCAAGAAAATAAATGCTATAAGTGTGGGAAGCTTGGTCACTTCATGAAGGATTGTCGGGTGAAGGAGCCGCAACTCAAGGACAAGAAGGCCATCTACCAAAGGAAGAAGGCCTTGCAAGCGGAAGTAGCCCATTGGGAGAGCATTCTTTCCGGGTCCGAGAGCGACAATGGCAACCATGATGATCTTGCACTCACGGGTGTGGTTCAAGATGATCTTGACAAGGAGTTCTTTGCACTCATGGTCATCGATGATGACATGGAGGTATGCAAGATTTCATCTCACTATAGATTAATTGATAAAAGAGATGATTTAGTACAAGAAAATGACCTATTAGACTTGAAATATAAACGTGTCAAGAAAGAATTTAGAGCATGCTTAAATGAATATAATGACACGTTAGAAGATCACATTGCATTGCAACTTGAGCATGACATATTTTTGACCATGCATGTGATTGCACTTGAAGAGAAACATGATTTGATGAAATCATGCGCTCAAGCCCTTAATGAGAAGAAAAATGATTCAAGGGTAAGTGCTACAAAGATAGAGGTTAAGGATGCATCTAGGCCGAGCATGAAAGCTAAAATCAAACCTAGTGCCATGTATGCATCTAAGAAGGGAAATAAAAAGGAACAAGCACAAGCAGTCAAGGAGCCTAAAACCTCCTTGAAGAAACAAAGGCACATGCCTAAACAAAAGGCTAATGCACCAAAGGCATCACAACCTTTGGTTCATGTCGTGAGACAAAAACCTTCTTCGACTTAAAAGAAGGTTGTTCCTAAAAAGGAAACACGATATGTGCCTACGCACAAGCATTCGCACTAGCATACACAATCTCACAAGCATACTCCTACATGTTTTTATTGCAATAGGAAAGGTCATGTAGAAAGAGTATGTAGGGCTAAAAATAACAAGAATCTTGTGTGGGTGCCGAAAGGCGAGATGAAGGTAACTAACCTTCAAGGACCCAAAACAAAAAGGGTACCAACTTGATATGGTTCTTTTGTAGGCCCTAGCACTCAATGGAGAAAGCGAAGACAAGAAGGTCAAATGGGTCGTGGACAGTGGGTGTTCCAACCATATGACGGGAGACAAACGTCTCTTCCATAGACTCACTATGCAAGATGGAGGAGTTGTCCACTTTGGCGGTAGCAAACGCCAAATCAAAGGATATGGTATTGTGGGTAACGATTCCTTCTCTCTTAGTGATGTCTTATATGTTGTAGGTCTTAAGTTTAACTTGATAAGTGTCAGTCAACTATGTGATGCTAATTATGAGGTAACGTTTTTGAAAACAAAGTGTGTTGTGAAAAAGGATAATAATATCTTATTTGAGGCTTTGCGTTTCAAAAATATTTACAAATTTAGCATCAACGATTTGATTTCTCAAAATGTATCTTGCTTAGTTGCTAAGAATGAATTGACGCAACTATGGCATAGACGTCTCGGACATGTATGTTTCAAAACATTTAAGTTTGTTTGCGAAAATGATAAAGTTCGAGGCCTTCCAAAAATGAATTTCGAAAACCATGACTTATGTGACACTTGTCAAAAGACGAAGCTTGTGAAAACAAGCTTCAAACCCAAGACAAATATTTCCACCTCCAAGTTTTATGGGGATGATGGAACAAAACGTTTGGGTGGTAAACATTATACCTTCGTGGTAGTAGATGACTGTACTCGGTATACATGGGTGATGTTTCTAGCTAAGAAAAGTGATGCATGTAGTGAGTTTATGAGTCTAAGTAGACGATTGGAAAATCACGTGGGTGACACCATTAAGACCATCCGTAGTGATCGTGGTGATGAGTTTGATAGTGATTTCGAAAGGTTTTGTGTATCCAAAGGACACTCTCATGACTTTCGGTACCTAGAACTCTTCAACAAAATGGTGTGACCGAATGAAAGAATAGAACTCTACAAGAAATGTGTAGAGCAATGTTGAATGAGTTCGGTTTGCCCAAATATTTTTGGACCGAAGTGGTAAATGCCGCTTGCCATGTGATCAATCATGTCTATTTGAGACCATATCTAAATGTGACACCCTATGAGCTTTGGAATGGAAAAGTTCCCAACATTGGGTATTTCAAAGTCTTTGGTTGCAAGTGTTTCATACTTAATACCAAGGATACTTTGGACAAGCTTGACCTCAAAGCTGATGAAGGTATCTTTTTAGGTTATGCCTCAAATAGTAAGGCATTTCGTGTTTTCAACAAAATGAGTCAAAAGGTAGAAGAATCAATCCATGTTAAGTTTAATGAGTCACTTAGTGACGAACCTAAACTTAATGAGGATTGTGAAGAAGATGAAGATGTGACTCCTCAAGAAGAAATTCTTGAGGATATTCCTATGGTTGTTTCTCAACAAGAGATTGTTGATGATCCTCCATATGGAAACATCTTCATTGACTTGAGAGTTGAACCTATTGAAGGTACTCCTCCACCTTGTATGCGTGAACTAAGTGAGTCAAATAGGAATATTTCTTATACTCATGTTGATACACAAAATGTAGATAATGCATCACACATTCCGGAACATGAGATTCATGTGAATGATGAAGGCTCATCACTTCCGGAACATGATCATGAGGAAGTTGGAGAAGATGTCTCCAATCTTCCTAGATCATTTAAGCACAAAAGTTCTCACCCGCAAGAGTTGGTCATAGGTGATCTAAATAGGGGTATCACCACACGAAGGCAATATAGAGAGAATGTATTTGTCTCTCTTATAGAGCCTAAAAATATTAAAGATGCACTTCTTGATAAAAATTGGATCTTGGCTATGCAAGAAGAATTAAACCAATTTGAAAGAAGTGATGTTTGGGAGTTAGTTCCCAAACCACACGATCATCCTATTATTGGTACAAAATGGGTTTTTCGTAACAAGATGGATGATCAAGGTAATGTCACTAGAAACAAGACTAGGTTAGTTGCTCAAGGATACCGTCAAGAAGAAGGTATCGATTTTGATGAGACATTTGCACCCGTAGCACGGGTTGAGGCTATTAGGATGTTGTTAGCATATGCTTGTTATAAGGATTTTAAACTTTACCAAATGGATGTTAAATCCGCCTTCTTGAATGGTGTTATTCAAGAAGAAGTGTATGTTGCACAACCTCCCGGGTTTGAATATCATGATTCACCACATCATGTCTTCAAACTTAAAAAGGCACTTTATGGCCTCAAACAAGCTCCAAGAGCTTGGTACGAGAGGTTAAGTACTTTTCTTCTTAATAATGGTTTTTCAAGAGGTAAAGTTGACACTACTTTGTTCATAAAGGAAGAAGGTAGAAATCATTTAATTGTTCAAGTATATATTGATGATATTATTTTTGGTGCTACTAACAATTGTCTTTGTGAGCAATTTGCTAGTCTTATGCAAGGTGAGTTCGAGATGAGCATGATGGGCGAACTTAACTATTTCCTTGGATTACAAATCAAGCAAACCGAAGAAGGTGTGTACATTTCCCAAACCAAATACACAAAGGATTTGCTCAAAAAGTACAACTTTGGTGAAGGAAGAGAGGTAAACACTCCTACGAGCACAAGTGCCAAGCTTGACAAGGATGAAAAAGGAAAGCATGTCGAGGTAACCTTGTATCGTGGCATTATAGGTAGTCTACTTTATTTGACGGCTAGTAGACCCGATATTTTACATGCAGTATGTCTATGTGCTAGATTTCAAAGTGATCCTAGGGAGATGCATTTTATTGCGGTAAAACGCATCCTTAGATACCTTAGAAGTACTTTGAAATTTGGTTTATTTTATCCTAAGAATGCATGTTTTGATTTAAGAGGATATTGTGACTCCGATTATGCGGGGAGTCTTGTTGATAGGAAGAGCACCTAGGGTTGTTGTCAGTTTCTTAGAGATTGTCTCGTTTCTTGGTTTTCCAAGAAACAAAACAGTGTGTCTCTTTCTACGGCGGAATCCGAATATGTGTCGGCCGCCTCTTGTTGTGCACAATTGTTATGGATGACTAACACGTTGAATGATTATAACATTCACTTCTCCAAGGTGCCAATTTTGTGTGATAACACCTCTGCTATCAATATTGCACAAAATCCCATCCAACATAGTCGGACTAAGCACATTGAAGTGAGGTATCATTTCATCCGTGATTGTGTACAAAAGAATTTAATAAGTGTGGAATTTGTTCCTAGACGAGACCAATTAGCAGACATATTCACGAAACCCTTACCTAGTGATGTATTTGCATAGAAGTAGGTTGGGGTTGCTCAATATGGGTTGATGATAACCCATCTTGAGTTTTGAGCAAGAAAATTTTCAAATTTTCAAGGTCAGTATACATAAGGCGCTTCATCACATTTACTTCAGGCGTTCGATGTCACATCAGGCGCCTGATGCTAAGGATGTCATTCGTTCGAAGTGACATCAGGCGCTTTATGTTCCTTTACACAAGCGTTCGATGTTGAATTAAGCGCTTCATCTAAATGAGTTCACTTGTTCAAAGTGACATTAAGCGCTCAATCTGCATCTCCACAACTGTTCAATGTGACTTTAAGCGCTTCATCCTATTTTGTGATGTCGTTCGAAGTCACTTTAGGCGCTTCAACCCTAATTCTTCACTGTCATTTCTGCCGTCTCTTCAGGTTTCACGCCATTCAAGGGTTATCAATTTCCTGCTGCCATTTTCTTCCTTCTCTCTTTCCCACGTCTGACCCGTTCTCCATTTCCCCAAAATCATTTCTCCTTCATCTCTTCATCTTCTTCCTCCTCTATTCTCTCTCCCACTATCCCACTCTCCCATTATTCCTTCTTCCATTACTTCCAATAACCTTTGATCTTCTCTCATTCTTTTTATAATCTCATCTCCCTTCTTCTTCTTCTTCTTCTTCTTCTTCTACCATCCAAACGCATCTGCAATACCCTCCACATTTCCTTCTCTTCTCAAACCTTTCTCTTATACCAATTAGATGGCTTCTGCAGGTCATTCCAAATGCCCTCGCAGTCACAAGCGAAAGCAAACCGCTGAGGTTGTTGAACCTCAACATCTCATTTCCATTCGTGAAAACCTCTCCAAGGAAAATTTTCCTTGGTTGAAAAAATTTTATTCAGAATTCAAGAAACCACCCCATCATGCATATAAAGGAGTGCATCTGTCGATGTACTCAAAGCTGCTCTTTGAAGAATGGGATACAAACAATCGTCCCATCATCCCACTCAAATTGCTTCGTCTCAGTAATCTTCATGAGACGAGCAATGCCTTTCAAATAGTCCCGTTGCTTGAACATCAAGGATGGACATCTCTTTGGTCCAGAATTGATATGCAGAAATTCTTCCGCGAACACACCAAGCTATTTTATGCAAACATGTGGGTCACTCCACAATCTGAGTCTCAACCTTTCTCCCTTCACACTGTCATTGATGGTACTCCTCTCAGCTTCACTGTCCCTGAAATCTGTGAAGTTCTGAGAATCCGAAACGAGAGATTAAGTGACTTCTCCGTATTTGACTTGAGTAGCAAATACGGCGTCCGTGAGCAGGACGTAAAATTTCATCTGGGGTATTTCCCCTCAAAGAAGACTCAGAACATGCCCTTGGTGGATCGCATTCTGCTGGCTGTGGTCACCTATTGTTTAAACGGTAAGTCTATTAGAAATCCAAGCAACATGGATTTCTATGTCACTTATCGTATCAAACATGAGACCCAGTTGAATCTTGCCAGGATCTTTTTAGAAGTCATGTTTGCAGCTCTTCGAAAAGGGTCCAAAGCTTTACCTTTGCCAAATATTATCACAATCTTGCTAAAGTCAAAAGGTATTGCAATTTCTGATGCTGAACTGACCCAAGTTGCAAAAACTGACTTCTATGACAACTACAACATCGCCCAAGCCATTGATTCACAGAAACGGAAGGCCACTACCATTCCTGATCTTGCTGATGAGGTTGATGAAGGACCTCAGGAAGATGCCAGTGGTAGCGTTTCATTTGAATTGCTATCACAAGTAGCCTCACTTCAACGGACTGTTCAACAGTTGCAGCTTCGTGATGCTGAGCATGAAGCTCGGCATGCACGCAATGAACTTCGCATGGCTGCAGTTAAAAATGCCTTCATGCAAATCTGTCTGTGGGCTCTTCCCCCTAATTTTGATGATTTAGGGAGAGAAAGTGGTAGTGCTGGTGCTGGCGGTGGTGGTGATGGTGATGCTGGTGGTTCTGGAGATGTTGGAGGATCCATGGGCGGATTCACGGACTTTGCTACTAGTGGTAGTTTTGGCTTCAGTGGGTTCACACCACCAAGTGGTGGTGCTATGTAAATTTTTTTTTGTGTTGTTATGTGAAAATTTCAGTTCTTAATTGCAAGAAAATTTGACTTGGTAGTTTTAGTTGATGATGTTCTGTAAATTGCTTCATCATCTTGTTCTTTCAAGTTATTTTTTTCTTTGCACCTAGTGAGGGGGAGCATAAGTTGAGGGGGAGCTAACTTTGATAAGTTATGCATGTTGTGAAATCATCAAAAAGCGGGAGAATGTTGGAATATGTTAAAATTTTGATGATTTGCACAAGTTTGGCACTTGGAACGTCAGATTAGGCGCTTCATGTTGCGTGTTGGAAGTCAGTATACTTCGAACACTCACTTTAGACGCTTAATGTGCTTTGGTGGAATCCAGTACACTTCGAACGCCTACATTAGGCACCTCATGTGAAGTGTCTGGATGTGCGTACATTTTGAACGCCTACATTAGGCGCTTCATGTGAAGTGTATGGAAGTCAGAACACTTCGAACGCCTACATTAGGCGCTTCATGTGCTCTGATGAAAAGTGCGAACACTTCGAATGCCTACATTATGCGCTTCAAGTGGTCCACCAAGTCAAAAGTATTTTTCCCCTGAATGGGCACGTACACCCAGGTACTTTTTCTGAGGAAATGTCAGATTTAGTTCGAACAAACATGAAGGGTAACATTAGGCGCTTCATGTGACTTCGAACGCCTTCAGCTGCCCACTTAAGGCGCTTAATGTTACTTCGAACGGCAATTCTTTTTCACTTTAAGCGCTCTATGTCACTTCGAACGCCTGTGCTTTAAGCACATTAGGCGCTTCATGTGACCAACGTTACAAAGGTCTTATACTTCACTTTTTAACATCAATTGACTCTTTGTACCCTCCTTTTTTAGTGTTATTTTCACAGATCCTTCTTCTCTACTGAAGATTTCAGGTTTCCTTTCTTGGCATTCTTTTTGAAATCTCTCCAAGAATGTTGCTACATGCCAGAGGGAGATCTCCAATGATGAGGACACACCAACACAAGATGTCAAAACCTATTATTGTTTGTGCAGAGGGTCTTCAAACGGGAAGTTTTTCAAGATTGATAAAAAGAAGGGTTTCTTTTCTTCTTCTCCAACTTTCTACATCTTATGCTCTCAGATTTTCTCTCAAGCTCAAGCTCTCAAGATACTTGTAAACATTGTATATTTTACTTTATTGTTGAGAGTGATTATTGTAAGAAGAAGAAGAGTCTTTCTTCTTGGTGAGTGACATTGTGAGAGATTGTCTAGATTGTTGGTCAAGGAGCAAGGGTGCTTCTTGTTTGAGATTTATAGACTTTGAAGGGTTAGTTGATAGTGTGTGGTGCACTATTCTCCCTACAAGATTTCTTTGAGGGCAAAGAAGATCTTTGGAGGCTAGACTTCAAAGGGTTAGATCTCTCGGTTGTGGTCTAGGCGTGTTGCCTAGTTTTTCCAGTTGTTGGATTTTGTTTTTGATTGTTGTTTCCCCCATTGAAATAACAATCCTCTTTTTAAAATCCTTCTTGTGAAAAATCAAGAAG
>AP025050.1:9247995-9552995 GCA_036186865.1 Eustoma russellianum
ATAACAATCCTCTTTTTAAAATCCTTCTTGTGAAAAATCAAGAAGATAGAGGAGTAGAGTCATTTGACTTGAACCTCTATACATACTTGTGTTCTTTAGTTCCTTGCAAGTTTTTATTCATTCTAAAGAACACACCCAAGTATTGGTTGCACTCCAAAACGAAAAATATCCATAAAATATCCATACTTGGTGAACACACTATTCAACCCCCCCTTCTAGTGTTTTCTAAGGGACCTAACACTTTGTGTTGAGCTCAGCTGAAGCGGCTAAAACCTCAACTGTTGTGGTTGTGCAGAGGTGCCGAGGTCATCAAGTCGGTCATCAGCCCAGAACGAAAATACAATTGCGCTGACTGGACTCATCTGTCTGATCAATCTGACTTGAGTTCAGCTCGGCTGGAAGACTGATAGCACAGAATTACTGTTCTGAAGTGCTATAGTGCTAAGGTTTGGCAGGTCGGCTGACTGTTCGGAATGCAAATTCAATTACGCTATCTGAACTGTCTTGACTTTGCTGATCGATCCAGCCTACCCTGAACTCGTCAGGTCGGTCACTGCTGTACAGAAATCAATTTTGTCTGACTTGAATTATTTCTAACAAAAGCCCACATGAGGCCTGACGTTTACAAGGTTTAACTGACAAGATTGAAGTTGACAGCACATCTGTTAAGCCGACTGATAATGGCGATTTCTTCCGTGGTTGAGCAGAGGAATTTGGCTATAAATATGTAAATTGCCAAGTCATTGAGAGAGTGCAATTTCGTGAGAGTAACAGCGAGAGAAAAAGAGTGAAAAAAGTGAGGTTTTTCCTATTATAACGCGTGACTTTCTTTTCTTGAAGATTGTGGATTTTCTCCTATTGTTGTAATATCTCTTCTATAGCTAAACGAAGTATTGTCGTGATAATCAATTTCTCTTGTGCTTTTCCTAGGTCGTCCAAGTGAAGCTGTGATTCGATTATTTTTATACATAGAGTCAACCCTTCAGATTCCATACATCCGCCATTTCCAGATTTATAGTTTCAAGAATCAAATAGATCCGGCAAACTTTCAGACAAACAAAAGCGTAACCGTTTAGAAATTGAAGAGGAAGCCAAATGGAGAACTCAATATCAATGAATGGTGGACAAGGCCCCAACAGCTACTTCAAGAACTCTAAGATACAGGTTTCCCCTTTGCAACAAATTTATAATTATAAAAGCACAATTACCATCTCTATTTTTCTCTATCATATTCCATATATAACATGCATGCTTTAGTTACTCCATTTAAGCATAAATATAATTATTGTTAGCTTATAATTATTATTATTTTTCTCTTGAACTTCCATTCAAAGATTCAGATTTTGAAATCTATGGTTTGACTTCTTAGCTAATAATTTGATTTTCGTACACAATTTGTTAACCAGGAAAAAGGGATAGATCAGATAAAGATTTTACTGTCAACAGGCATCGAAGAGGCGCTTGAACTAGAAAATGAGCACATCTTTTCCATTGCTGATTTAGGCTGTTCAGTTGGTCCAAATACATTTAAATGTGTCGCGAATATTATTGAAGCAGTTGAGCGTAAATATACAAACCATGGCCGTGATCTCAAATTACCCGAATTTCAAGTGTTCTTCAACGATCATGTTTCCAACGATTTTAACACTCTCTTTAAGTCACTTCCATCAGACAAACAGTACATGGCTGCTGGAGTCCCAGGGTCTTTTCAAGGCCGAATTTTCCCCAAATCATCTATCAATTTGATGCATACATCTTTTACTCTTCACTGGATCTCCAAAGTGCCAGAGGAGGTAACAAAAGAGAGCTCTCCTTTATGGAACAAAGGTCGAATCACATATATGCGCAGCTCGCTTCAAGTACAGGAGGCTTTTAGGAATCAGTTCCTTAAGGATTTGCATGCATTCTTGTCGGCAAGATCAGAGGAACTCAAACCCGGTGGATTACTCGCGACCTTAGTGGTTTGTCAGCCAGAGGAGACTCCACCTTCCATGGCATTTGGGGAGTTTTATGAAATTGTAGGAGATGCTCTCAATGACATGGCCATGGAGGTAACTAAATGATTTTTTTCTCTTAAAAACTTGATACATTCATCAGAAATTTTATTGTGGTCATTGATCAACTAGTGGCCTAATAAAATGATGACAAATAAGTTTTATCTACATGAATCAAGGGGGTGATTAGCCAAAACAATGGGCCCATAAATTTTCTACACATTTTACTGGTCAATGACCAACTAATCATACTTGGTCATTGATCATTGTAAAATTTGTGTACATTCATATATAAGTCAGATTGGTATTAGTACACGTGAACGCACATTGAAAATTAAAAGTAACAAATCGTTATAGATCTAGTGATACTATGTTCTTTCTCATAGTTGCCACTCATAATAAGTTTCACTTTCCTTTTATTTTGGATGCCTCTTGTAAATTATTCGATCTAAATTTTACTGCATTCATCTGTAGGGACTGGTAAGCCAAGGGTTGGTGGATTCTTTCAATCTGCCAATTTACATTCCTACTGCATGTGAAATCGATCAACTTCTTTCAAGTATGAAGCATTTTACCATAGTAAAAATTGACAATATAAACCCAGATGTAACGCTAAACAAGGTGGAAGACATTGACCCTATATTAACGCTTATGAGGTCAACTTTGGAGAACTCTTTGTGTAAACACTTTGGAAGCCACATTATGGAAGAACTCTTCCGTAGGTACCGCATGAAACTCGAAGCTTTTGCAATGGCGCCAAGTTCTAATCATAGGTTTCCCATACTTGAGTATTCGTGTTTGATGATCAAGCTTTCTTATTCTTCGCCTTGAATTGCTGCATGGAACTATAGAACTGCAAACGTGCAGCATAATTTTTAATGTTGAGGGGGCTTGTTAGCTCATCCAAGTCCTTCTGTCCCCAAGTATATCGGTTTGAATCTTACCCATATCTCTATGCAAAATAATCACTCTTGTTCTTGTATAATTGTTCATTTATCGTTACAAATTCTTGCAAGTTCCGTATTTTCATTTTCTGTTGAACTCTATAAGGCATAACGAGGAATCCATCCTCACCTAAATCTGTACAAAGTAGATGAGGCATTCTGTTGAAGAAACAGTTTATAGTGATGAAAGAAAGAGGAGGTAAATGATGCGTACAGAAGTAAACTTCCTCTATCCAATTGATATACGTCATTGATGATGGAGATGCATAAGTGGTACACGGTGACGGAAGTGAGTGTAGTGAGACAATGAATGAGCAGCAGACGCAACATACGAAGGCAGTGCACAGTTGTTGGCTGGAGGAGCGAAATGAGAAAGAAGGAGATGATGCACACGGGAATGATTTGATTGGGAGAAATTACTGATGTACCTCTGCATTAATAAATGGGAGAGGATATTAGTTAAGGATATTTTTGTCTTTTTACATGTTTGTAAGGCAGTTAAATTCATTGCGTATGCAACCTGTGGATACGACGGTTTTCATTTTCTGCCTAGCGGTTTTGGCTAGAACCCATTCCTCTATTTTCTCTCTCTCAATCTCCAAGTTCCTTCTTGATCTTCTTGTTCCTCTTTATTTCTCAATCATTGTTGAATGGATTGTTGAGTTGTTTTCTTGTGTGTACACATAATTTCACATGGTATCAGAGATTCGGTAAATGAATTTTGGAACATTCATGAATAATCATAGCAATATGTCTTCTCCTTCGAATAATGTTTCCATGGCTGCGGATCCTTCAGAGGATCCTTACTATATACATCCTAGTGATAATCCTTTTATGATTCTGGTTCAACCTGTAAAGGATGAGAACAACTACCATAGGTGAATTAGATCGGCTTTGAGAGCACTTGAATCCAAGAACAAAATTGGATTTATGAATGGAAGTCTTGCCAGGCCAGTTGAAGGATCAAGGAGGTACAATTCTTGGATCAAAGCCAACAATATGGTGGCTTCATGGTTAGTAAACTCTCTTGTTGCTAGTATATCACATAGCGTAATATGGATAGATAATGCTGTGGATATCTGGAATGACTTGAAATTCAGATATGGAAATGTAGATTCGTTTATGTTATCAGACCTGCAAGAAGAATTCTATGGAATTAAACAGGGACAGTTTACGGTGACTGAGTATTATACTAAACTGAAAGGTATTTGGGAGGAACTGTCTGTGTTGAACTCTGTCCCTGTTTGCACACGTAAGAGATGTATATGCAATCTTGGTAATTCAATTAGTAAATTCATTAAAGATGACTGTGTAATCAAATTTCTAAAAGGACTGAATAGTAACTACGAAGCAGTTAAGTCCCAAGTACTACTCACTAGTCCACTGCCAGATTTAAAAACAGCCTTTGCTATGGTAGTAAAACTTGAAAGAAAATTGTTGTATTCTAATTGTCAAGATATTTTATGAACAATCCATCTGCAATCATGCATGTTAATGGAATTCCTAGGCCAAATACGTTTGTGAGCGAGTCCTCTGGAGGAGTGGCTGGAGGCTCTTTTGGTCCTAGAATGGCAAGTAAAGGGTATAGACCAAGATTTGGTCAGAACAATGCTAGGACATTGTTTTGTACATATTGCAACATGACAGGTCACACAGTTGATAGATGCTATAAAAAACATGGATTTCCACCAGGATACAAGCCTAGGTCGTAGGTGAATATGGTTAATACTTGTGAGTGTGGTAACTCATTTGAAGAATCTGTGAATGAAGGTGATGTTAGTTCATATCAATGTTGTGAGCATGGCAATCCTGAGAGTGGATCTGCCGCACCTCAATTGACATATAATGTTACTCAGGAGCAATATACACAACTTATGAATCTGTGCAGCAGCACAATGATGATGTTGGAAGAAGTGTAGCTGAACAGATTGGAAACAACTCCAATGCACACCATCATGCTGTAATGTCAGCATAGATGGCTGCTGGCTCAAGTAAGATGCCAGGTAATATTGCTTATAAAAATTCAAACATATGGATATTAGATTCTGGAGCTAGTGATCATGTGTGTTCTTCCTGTCATCTCTTTGATTTCTTGAATCCTGTGAACTCAATATCAGTCCAACTTCCTGATAAATCATTAGCACTTGTTACTCACATTGGCAAAGTAAGACTAAATGATGACCTATTACTGGAGGATGTGTTTTATGTACCTTCATTTGCATTCAATCTTCTCTCCTTAAGTAAATTAACTTAGAACAGTGCCATTCAAATTTCCTTCCATTCCAATCTTTGCTTGATGCAGGACCTCAATACCAAGAGGGCGATTGGTTCAGCTAAAGTCTCTCAAGGTCTGTACTATCTTTATGGAAAATACAAAGAACCAGTAGTCTCTATCTCACAATTCCTTTCATCCTCCAAAGTCTCAAATGTACAATTCTCAGATGCCTTGCTGTGGCATTCTAGGTTGGGACATATATCAGCCCAAAGAGTTAAAGAAATACAGAAGAGTCATCCCAATGTGGTAGCTTATGATGAAATAAAGTTGTGCATTGTGTGTCCCCTTGCCAAACAGAAAAGACTTCCCTTCCTCATTTCTCACTCTGTATCTTCTGCTCCCTTTTCACTTGTCCATATTGACATATGGGGACCATACAAGTATCCAACTATGTACAAACAGCGTTATTTTGTTACTATTGTGGATGATTTCTCTAGATTCTATTGGGTTTATTTGATAAAGTCTAAGGCAGAAACTAGATCAATTGTTCAGAGTTTCTGTCAGTATGCCGTTGTGCAATTAGATGCTAAGATCAAAGTAATAAGAACTGATAACGGGCAAGAATTTAATATGCTAGAATTCTTTGCATCACACGGCATAATTCATCAAACCAGTTGCACATACACCCCTCAACAAAATGGCATTGTGGAAAGAAAACATCAACATATTCTTACGGTTGCGAGAGCATTGAGATTTCAATTGAGCCTTCCTTCATCCTACTGGGGTTTTTGTGTGCAATACTGAGTCTTTCTTATAAATATCACACCCTCTCCTGTCCTTCAACAGAAAACACCGTTTGAGCTTCTTTATAAAACCAATCCCAACAACTCAGCTTTGAGAGTGTTTGGTTGCTTGGCATATGCAACAAACACTCAGCCCCACAAGGATAAGTTTGCACCAAGAGCCTGTAGAAGTTTGTTTTTGGGCATATCCCACACGACCAAGGGGTATGTACTTCAGGATCTTGACACCAAGGACATATATATTTCCAGAGATGTAATCTTCCATGAAGATACCTTCCCATTTTCCTACAAGTCGTCGGTGCCCTCATCCTCTCTCAATATTCCATCCAGTGGAACAACTTTTGTTCCATATGGTTCAGTTGAAAGTCCTAGATTCCCCTTGACCCCACAAACTACACCAATGCAGACTTCCTCCACTTCCTCGTCAGACTCCCTTGGTTCCTTTTCTACACACTCAACCTGTTACACCCGAGAATTTTTGAAACTAGCCGTTAAGACATTAATTTAAAATTAACGTAGCCGTGGGTGTAACGACCATTCGAAATTAAATTAACTATATGGTATCATTTACGTCCAAGTAATTCGTAACTCTATATTGGATATATTTATTATATAAATATAAAGTAGCAAAAAAAAAGGGGATAGATAACAAAGAAATAGTAATAATAATATGAATACATATGTGTTACAAAAGATGCTGTGGAGATAAAAAGGGGGTTTAAACAAAAGAGAGAGAAAAGATAAATAACAACAATATTAAAATGTAAAAAGATAAGAACAAAAAAAAAGAAATTGGAATCAAACGTGAATGAGGGGGTGTAACTTCCCCTCAAATCACGCACTACGGGGAGGGGGGGAATAAATGGCAGAAAACAACAACATAAAAGAAAAGAGATGGAAATTAAAGAAATGGAAAAGGTGGAGGAGAGAGAAACGCACAGAAGAGAATAGGGAAGAAGAAAGGAAGAAGAAAAGAGAAGAAGGAGAGGAGAGAGAAGGAAGAGAAGTCAACCGGGTATAGTTCAATCGCGTAGTATTGTCTGCAAACCCAGGTAGGTTCCTTTCCCCCCCCCCCTCCATTTGGTGCAAATTCAAGCATGCTCTAGTGGTATTTTATGTGTTTTGTTGTTTGAATTGTTGAGTTTAATATCATGATTGTTTATCTGTGAAAAGCATGAAAGTTGCAGACTGTGGTATGCATGCACTGTGTATTGTGTGCTTAGTTTGATTCTAGGGAAAAATTTGATAATTAAAATGGTAAAACTCTTGCAGGATTAGAGATTTTTCAATTTGTTTTGGCCTTAGAATAGATTCCCATAGACTGGAAATAGGCGAAAATATAGATCGGGGTCGAAAAACGGTCACCGGAGACCGTCGGTGCGCCGCACGCGCCGCCAGAAACGGCCGCGCGTGGCTGCACGCGCCACTGCCAAGAAAGCGCTGGAATTTTGCAAATTTTAAAAAAAAAAAATTTTTGTTTAAATAACAAAAGGGGCCGAAGGCCCTTAAACAGGAAAAAATAAACATTTGGAATGACAAAAGGGCCGAAAGCCCTTAAGGAAAAAAAAGAATATAAACATTTGGAATTAAATAACAACAGGGCCGGAGGCCCTTACTATTGGTAGGCTAGTCTTAACGGGCTGACTGTATTTTCAGCAGTCCTGGCCCATTTTTATTATATACAAAAAAAACTGGTTGGGTTAGCGGACCGGGCCGAATGGCCAACGGACCGGGCCAGCTGCCATCCGGCCCATTAACGCGAAGTGTAAAAAAAAAATAATAGCAGGCAGCGCCCAGCCATAGCGGGCCGGGCTTGCGGTACGCAGACCAGGCCTGGCCAAACAGGCCAGGTTTCTTGTGGTCTGATAATTAAATTCCTGAATTTCTTTAAATTGCATAAATTGGTTATTTAAATAATTTAAAATAGTAATAATTATAGGAAAAAATATAAATAAATACCAGAAATTATAAATAAATTCCAGAAATTAGGAGATGCTGAAATTAAAGTATTTTCACTAAATTTCAGTGATTATGATAATTTATTTGATTTGGATAATTAAGTAATAAATAGAAATATAGTAAGAAAAAAAATAGGGAAAAATAGAGAAAAGGCACAATAAATACATATAAGCCATAAAATAATAATTTTAACCTCAAATAACATTAAATCATTATTTGTAAAGTAAACGAACTTAGAATTGAGTGCCGGAGGATGGTGAGGATGGGCCAGGGGCCTCAGGCGATTGTGTTATTTGCATTCATGGCACGTGCATTCGCATGATGGTGGGTCGTGACGTACGGGTCACGGGCGCTCAGGATGGTGTACGGTGGCGGGGCCAAGTACACTCAGGATGGTGACTGTGGGGTGTACGACCTACAGCCACTCAGTTAGGTCCCGGGATCATGCATTGCATGGCGGAGATATCGGCATTCTGCATGACAGGATTTTGTTGCGTGTGACATGCATAGTAGGACATGCATCATGATGTTGCGCATTCTTTATCTGGAGTGAATTACTTTTCCGCACTCTTGCATGTGTTTATGTGATGCCATGACCCATGTGCTATGTGCTATATCATTATTGTATGTTTGTCTTGTACTTCATGGAGGCAGGTGCCTACTGAGTGATTTCCCAGTCACTCACCCCCTACTCTCCCCCCCCACCAGGTGAGAACGATGAAGCGTACGACTATATCTTTGCTGAGGACGGGGCTGACACATTAGTATGGGTAGACTGATGGTCACACCTAGGATACGAAGAGACCATGCGGCTGTCTATCGTTATTTTATTGGGGTTTCATCAGACACTACCCTGTTTAGATTGATAGCATTTAGAGGTTGGCACGGTGACTTTATTACCATCACTGATGTAGTATTTTATTGAGGATGTCCTTGTTCATGTAATTTGACGTTATGTTAATTCGTTTCCGTGAAAAATTTCTACGTCTTTTCGGACAGGTCGGAAATTGTTTCGACGCCTTGTATTCTCCTCAGTGAGATACGGAGGGTGCATTGTTCCCGATGATAGGGTTCGGAAGTGGGGCGCTACAGGTGGTATCAGAGCCGAGGCTTCAGATCTGCCTCGGGAACGCAGGATTAATTAGATCACTTAGACATAAGCTATGATCCTTACCTAGGAATAACGATTATACCCTAATAAATGAAGTATACCTAAGTTACGATCGGGTTAAAGGAGGTGTGTGCCGTTGGTGAGCTTTTTCTATTAAATTACCGTCGAACCCCTGAACCTTCGCATGAGCCCCATAAATGTTCAAATCCATTGATTACTCACGTTTAATCTGAATTCTCGGCAAGACTCGCGTGGAATCCAGAAAATACCGCTGTGTCTTGAATAATCTGGCAAATGAGGCAATAGTGTGGTAACGCCCACCGGAATCAGGGGTCCATTTTTTCAGGCAATGGCTGATACCGTGGCCACCACTTTGACGCAATAGCGGCAGTAGCAGTTGAACTAACGGTCTCCGCCACTGCCCCACTGGATCGGAGACTCTACTATATGGAAATACATGACATCCGTAATTCAATGATTTGAAGGACCCTCCAACGGAAGAGGCAGATATATGGGACATGGCTGCAAAAAAAAAAATCACAGGACCACCGTGGCGAAAGTACAATCGCGAAGGAGTGTAGAGTTACCGCCGCCACCAGGGGCTCGTTATTGATGCAACACTTGGGTCAATGTACGGGAAAACCATGCAAGTATGAGTGCGACAATCATGACGTTTATGAGAGAGGGCACTGAGCAGAAACCGGCACCACCATCACAACAGAATCAGAAGCAGCATAAAAGGAAGCAATGATCAGTGTCCAGATCCACGTGAAGACTGATGTGGACTTCGGGGAGGCTGGCGATGTCATACCAGAGTCAACCGTCGGCGACCAAATATCAAGGACTCATCATCAGTAAAGGGTATGTCAGTCAGAGATAAATGATCAGAGTTGCGCAGCGGAAGCGTGGGTTTCTTAAGTAACATAAGTTCAGAAGAGTTGACCTCAGAGGATCCTAAGAAGACTAAGGATATCATTGAGTATCCTTGACCGACCAAGGTGACTGAAGCAAGGAGTTTTCTTTTTTTTTTGGTGTGGCCAGCTGCTACACGGAATCAGTTTAAGGATTTTTCGCCAATACTAGTGTCCCTGAGCAGATGGAAGCATAAGAAAGCGAAGTTCGAGTATACAGCTGATATCAACCAAACTTTGCTGAGCCAACAAAAAAAACAAAAAAAAAACTTAAACACAAGACCATAATACTCCATGTTACTAATTAACTATATATACATGCACCGATTAACACAACATACTTAAACGACATATTTCCACATATCAACCACGTACAAGAACATCAACATACAAGATCCAACAACATAATTACACAAAGAGACATAACACAGTATAAAAAAAAGAGATATCACGTAACCTAATGATCTATGAATATACAGCAACATAATTCAACAAATTATATACATATACCACAAAAAAAAATCAGGAGCACAAACACAATATAAGATATACCACACTCATGCATGACACAAACAAACACATAACATATCATAACATATAAACAAAATAACTTCAGTCGTTAATATTAAAATCGCAGTCACACCTGCAAAACCAATAGCTTACCCCACTATCACATACCACCCCTCTATGCCTAATAAAATTTACCAATTTCGAGCACAACATGAACAATAAACGTCACTAAAAAAAGGGCAAAAAATAATAATAATAATAATAATGATAATAATAATAATAATAATAACCACCATATTTAAAAAAAAAATAAAATTTACCAGCTTGACGTGACGTACTTACATAAAAAAAAATAATATGCACAAGACATACTAACTACAAAAATATGTGTACCCTTACAACAATATGACTGTATGAACTGTAAGGAACCAACCAACTTATTAAAGCATATAATGTTGGCGCCACACAAAACTCAAACGGTATGAGTACGAGAGACAAATAATAAATGTTTATATACACATATACCTATACATACAAAGCGACCAACCTGAAAAGACGAAATAATAGGTAATAGGTAATAGCTCACAATATATACAGATATATATAATACGATAACAATGTATGAGTAGCGGATGTATAGAAGATATACGATAAGTCCGGATTATATATGCTAATGACCACTACAAAAAAAAATATCCAGTCTCCTACAACAATAAAGAGGCATATAGACAAACACAATTCGTTACAACATTAAGGATATAGTGTAAATAGGTCGATTTAAGGCAATATACAAATAGATATACGAAACAAAGGTAACTAAGCGATGCTAAGTAAGGGTGCACTAGTATACACACAATTATTTTAATGACACCGCCACGTAACTAATACAACAAAGCCGTAATAAACATCATAATAGGTAACGACAACAAACAACACAATACCGAATACTTTTCATATAAGACATGGGTTACGAAATAGACACACATTACTGGTTTCGAAAACAAACCATTAACGCACACCATTGGAGTAAAGCCTACTAATTACGAGTTAGGTACAACATAGTATTGCATGACAATATAGTACTAGAGTAAAATTGTAGATAATTTAATAACAGAACGACGGAAAAAAAATATAATTATCATACATGAACACCCTAATAAATTCTTTATATATTTACATTATAGTAAGATTATGCAATTATGCATTTCCTTCAACATAATATATAACGATATTTATACAACAATAAGAAAAGCTGGTATGAAAAGTATAGAGTACATATAACCAAAAAATTATTAATGACTAACATAAGCACAAAAAAAAGGAGAGACCGCGATAAACTAAGACTAAAATGAACGCGCACAACGTGTATACCGCTTAAAGCTCACCTAGCAAACAATATACACATGATACACGTTACAAACTGCAAATAGCAGTTGCAAATTCATGAGCTGCGGTTGACCACTGTATTTCATCCCCAACTCGATGGGCAGCCGGAGAGGATGATTCAGACTCTTGAGGACATGTTGAGGGCTTGCGCTCTGGACTTTAGAGGGAACTGGGATGGTATGGTTAAGATGATCTAGTTCTATTACAACAGCAGCCACCATAATACTATCGACATGGCACTATTAAGGGCACTCTATGGGCGCAAGTGTGGGATTCCATGTCTGTTGGGATGAAGTAGGTGAGTCGCTATCACTAGACCATGGCTGCTTGAGCAGACCAAAGAGAAAGTGAAGTTGATCCGTGACAGGTTCAAACGTTGCTCAAGGCAGAAGCAAGAGTTGGACGGATTCGAAGAGGCGTCCTCTGGAGTATATTGTCGGAGAAAAGGTTTACTGGGAAGTATCGTCTACAAGAGAGAGTTGTACGCTTTAATCTGGAGGGTAAGCTAAGGCCTCAGGACATTGGCCTCTACGAGGTACCCAAAAGGATTGGTTCGTTAGCTTACTGTTTGGCGATACCTCCGGCGCTGACCAACTGCACAGTGTATTCTAGGTTTCCTAGCTAAGGAGGTACATTTCAGACCTGGGTCATGAACTTTAAGAATTAGACCGGATGCGCCATATGAAGAGGCTCCTGTCGAATTGTAGACTGCAAATATCAGGAGCTAGATGACCAGATGCGAAAGCGCTACCCCTACCTCCTCGTATAAGGTGCGACAAGTTTCGAGGACGAAACTTCCTGTAAGGTGGGTAGGATGTTACACCCGAGAATTTTTGAAACTAGCCGTTAAGACATTAATTTAAAATTAACGTAGCCGTGGGTGTAACGACCATTCGAAATTAAATTAACTATATGGTATCATTTACGTCCAAGTAATTCGTAACTCTATATTGGATATATTTATTATATAAATATAAAGTAGCAAAAAAAGGGGATAGGTAACAAAGAAATAGTAATAATAATATGAATACATATGTGTTACAAAAGATGCTGTGGAGATAAAAAGGGGGTTTAAACAAAAGAGAGAGAAAAGATAAATAACAACAATATTAAAATGTAAAAAGATAAGAACAAAAAAAAAGAAATTGGAATCAAACGTGAATGAGGGGGTGTAACTTCCCCTCAAATCACGCACTACGGGGAAGGGGGGAATAAATGGCAGAAAACAACAACATAAAAGAAAAGAGATGGAAATTAAAGAAATGGAAAAGGTGGAGGAGAGAGAAACGCACAGAAGAGAATAGGGAAGAAGAAAGGAAGAAGAAAAGAGAAGAAGGAGAGGAGAGAGAAGGAAGAGAAGTCAACCGGGTATAGTTCAATCGCGTAGTATTGTCTGCAAACCCAGGTAGGTTCCTTTCCCCCCCCATTTGGTGCAAATTCAAGCATGCTCTAGTGGTATTTTATGTGTTTTGTTGTTTGAATTGTTGAGTTTAATATCATGATTGTTTATCTGTGAAAAGCATGAAAGTTGCAGACTGTGGTATGCATGCACTGTGTATTGTGTGCTTAGTTTGATTCTAGGGAAAAATTTGATAATTAAAATGGTAAAACTCTTGCAGGATTAGAGATTTTTCAATTTGTTTTGGCCTTAGAATAGATTCACATAGACTGGATAGGCAAAAATATAGATCGGGGTCGAAAAACGGTCACCGGAGACCGCCGGTGCGCCGCACGCGCCGCCAGAAACGGCCGCGCGTGGCTGCACGCGCCACTGCCAAGAAAGCGCTGGAATTTTGCAAATTTTTTTTTAAAAAAAAATTTGTTTAAATAACAAAAGGGGCCGAAGGCCCTTAAACAGGAAAAAATAAACATTTGGAATAACAAAAGGGCCGAAAGCCCTTAAGGGAAAAAAAGAATGTAAACATTTGGAATTAAATAACAACAGGGCCGGAGGCCCTTACTGTTGGTAGGCTAGTCTTAACGGGCTGACTGTATTTTCAGCAGTCCTGGCCCATTTTTATTATATACAAAAAAAAAACTGGTTGGGTTAGCGGACCGGGCCGAATGGCCAACGGACCGGGCCAGCTGCCATCCAGCCCATTAACGCGAAGTGTAAAAAAAAAATAATAGCAGGCAGCGCCCAGCCATAGCGGGCCGGGCTTGCGGTACGCGGACCAGGCCTGGCCAAACAGGCCAGGTTTCTTGTGGTCTGATAATTAAATTCTTGAATTCCTGTAAATTGCATAAATTGGTTATTTAAATAATTTAAAATAGTAATAATTATAGGAAAAAATATAAATAAATACCAGAAATCATAAATAAATTCCAGAAATTAGGAGATGCTGAAATTAAAGTATTTTCACTAAATTTCAGTGATTATGATAATTTATTTGATTTGGATAATTAAGTAATAAATAGAAATATAGTAAGAAAAAAAAATAGGGAAAAATAGAGAAAAGGCACAATAAATACATATAAGCCATAAAATAATAATTTTAACCTCAAATAACATTAAATCATTATTTGTAAAGTAAACGAACTTAGAATTGAGTGCCGGAGGATGGTGAGGATGGGCCAGGGGCCTCAGGCAATTGTGTTATTTGCATTCATGGCACGTGCATTCGCATGATGGTGGGTCGTGACGTACGGGTCACGGGCGCTCAGGATGGTGTACGGTGGCGGGGCCAAGTACACTCAGGATGGTGACTGTGGGGTGTACGACCTACAGCCACTCAGTTAGGTCCCGGGATCATGCATTGTATGGCGGAGATATCGGCATTCTGCATGACAGGATTTTGTTGCGTGTGACATGCATAGTAGGACATGCATCATGATGTTGCGCATTCTTTATCTGGAGTGAATTACTTTTCCGCACTCTTGCATGTGTTTATGTGATGCCATGACCCATGTGCTATGTGCTATATCATTATTGTATGTTTGTCTTGTACTTCATGGAGGCAGGTGCCTACTGAGTGATTTCCCAGTCACTCACCCCTACTCTCCCCCCCCACCAGGTGAGAACGATGAAGCGTACGACTATATCTTTGCTGAGGACGGGGCTGACACATTAGTATGGGTAGACTGATGGTCACACCTAGGATACGAAGAGACCATGCGGCTGTCTATCGTTATTTTATTGGGGTTTCATCAGACACTACCCTGTTTAGATTGATAGCATTTAGAGGTTGGCACGGTGACTTTATTACCATCACTGATGTAGTATTTTATTGAGGATGTCCTTGTTCATGTAATTTGACGTTATGTTAATTCGTTTCCGTGAAAAATTTCTACGTCTTTTCGGACAGGTCGGAAATTGTTTCGACGCCTTGTATTCTCCTCAGTGAGATACGGCGGGTGCACTGTTCCCGATGATAGGGTTCGGGAGCGGGGCGCTACACAACCCCTGCTTCCTCAGCTGATTCTTCCTCATCAAGCTCTCTTGGTTCCTTCTCTACAAACTCAGCCCCTGCTTCCTCAGCTGACCCTCAACCTGTTGAGATTTCACCAAGTGCATCTTCACCACCTGCACTACCTGGGACCCTTACTATTGATTTACCTATTTCCATTAATGACCCTCACTCATCAACCTTATCAGAAAATACCACTACTTATACACGTCCCAAACGCTCTACACATCCACCTGTGTATCTGCAGGACTATCACTGCAACCTAGCATTAGCCCACTCACATCATACCAGCCCTCATTCAATTCATAAAGTCCTCTCATATGCATCATTGGCTCCAAGATTTAAGACATATGCGTTGAAAATTGATAAACATGTGGCGCCTAACACTTATGCTCAGGCAACAAGTTTATCTGACTGGCAGGAGGCAATAGCAAAGGAGTTAGCAGCCCTGGAAGCAAATCACACTTGGGACCTAGTTCCATTGCTAGCTGGAAAGAAACCCATTGGCAGCAGGTGGGTTTACAAAATCAAATTCAAGTCAGATGGGACTGTGGAGAGGTACAAGGCAAGATTGGTTGCAAAAGGGTATACACAACAGAATGACATTGATTATCAGGACACATTTTCACCCGTAGCCAAGATGACTACTGTCAGAGTACTCTTAGCCTTAGCAGCAAGGCATAGGTGGCCTATTCATCAGCTGGACGTTAATAATGCTTTCTTACATGATGATCTTCATGAGAAAATATATATGACACCCCTTCCTGGAGTGGATGTGCCTCAGCCTGGCCTAGTATGTAGATTGCATAAATCCCTTTATGGCTTGAAGCAAGCCAGCAGGGTGTGGAATATAACTCTTACTGCTTTCTTGTTGAGTGAAGGGTTCAAGCAGTCCAAATGTGATTATACCTTATTTACCAAGAATGTTGGATCTGCATTGCTTATTTTGTTGGTGTATGTTGATGATATCATTATCACCTGCGCCAATGAGGGGGCCATTCATGATATAAAGCAAGCGTTACATTCAGAGTTTCAGATGAAGGACTTGGGCAACCTGAAATTCTTTCTAGGAATTGAAGTGGCCAGGGCAGCAAGTGGTATCTATATAAGCCAGAGGAAATACAGTTTAGAGCTTCTAAAGGAGACTGGCTTTCTGGACTCTAGACCTGCTAAGAGCCCCATGGAAACACGTATGACATTGACACATAACGATTCAGTCTTGTTATCTGATGCATCACAGTATAGAAGATTAATAGGCAAGCTTATATATATATGACCATCACTAGGCCTGATATTGCTTTTGTTGTCCAACAGATTAGTCAATTCCTAGATTGCACAGCTGAATTTCATCTCAGAGCAGCACACAGAGTTCTTAGATATATAAAGGGGACAGTTGGACAAGGACTGTTGTTCTCCAGTTCTGGAGATTTGAGATTAAAAGGCTTTGTGGATGCAGTCTGGAGAGGTTGTAACGAGACAAGGAGATCAGTTATAGGGTATTGTGTATTTCTTGGAGACTCTCTTGTATCTTGGAAGGCCAAGAAATAAAGTACAATGTCTAGGTTCTCAGCTGAGGCTGAATATAGAGCAATGACTATGGTGACCTGCAAAATATAATGGCCACTCTATTTGACGAAGGACATTGGTATTAAGTCAGTTGAGCTGTTCTGTGATTGCAAGAGTGCAATCTATATTGCTGAGAATCCCGTGTTTCATGAGAGGACCAAGCACATTGAAATTGATTGCCATGTGGTTAGGGACAGAGTGTAAGATGGAATGCTGAAGCTGTTGACTATTAGAACTGAACTGCAACTTGCTGATATTTTCACAAGGCTGTGGACACTAGAAGAATGGCTGAGGTTACATCACTATTGGGTATTCAAAACATTTATACCAAGCTTGGCTTGAGGGGGGGTGTTGAAAAAACAGTTTATAGTGATGAAAGAAAGAAGAAGGAAGGTAGATGATGCGTACAGAAGTGAACTTCCTCTATCCAATTGATATACGTCATTGTTGATGGAGATGCATAAGTGGCACGCGGTGACGGAAGTGAGTGTAGTGAGACAATGGGTGAGCAGCAGACGCAACATACGAAGGCAGTGCACAGTTGTTGGTAGGAGGAGCGAAATGAGAAAGAAGGAGATGATGCACGCGGGAATGATTTGATTGGGAGAAACTACTGATGTACCCCTGCGTTAATAAATGGGAGAGGATATTAGTTAAGGATATTTTTGTCTTTTCATATGTTTGTAAGGCAGTTAAATTCGTTGCATCTGCAACCTGTGGAGACGACGGTTTTCATTTTCTGCCTAGCTGTTTTGGCTAGAACCCATTCCTCTGTTTCTCTCTCAATCGCCAAGTTCCTTCTTGATCTTCTTGTTCCTCTTTATTTCTCAATCATTGTTGAATCGATTGTTGAGTTGTTTTCTTGTGTGTACACATAATTTCACACATTCCTGCGTTGCATTTGCACGGACGTCCTCCACTAGTATATACAGCTAATTTAGGTGTCTCCGTATAAATGTATGATAAACAAATTGTTCATGAACAGTAAGCTAACGAATTATTCAACTGGTCAGGGGGGAAGTATAATCATAACAAAACCATAGCTAAACATTAACTACACCAAGTATATCCTACTAAGTTACTGTCCTTTTTAGAGACATATTATGTCATGGCTTAATCCAAATTATAAATAATAAGTTATGATCGAAAAAGCGTAACTAGCAAAGCTAGATACCCCTAACGTCCAGCCTATCCAACTAAGGGTTCGGCCAGTTCATTGTATACCAAACCTTAGAACTTGGCTTTTTAGACGTTCGGCAATACCCCTGAATGTTTAGCAGCATTATATGTCTATGGAATGCTCTTCTTGTTGATATTGTACCATAAAAACAAAACATTCACTTACCATATACGGATGATATTGTAGAGAAAAATCCGCCATCATCATTACTACATATTGTGCATACCATATTTGGGACCAAATTGTAAAGCTTAAATAGTCATGTGTATTATCAATTGGAATCAATGAAGAAAATATTTTCTTAACGCGCCTAGCTTAGGCACGATTCTTACGGATATGGGGTGTTTGGGTATAGACTCAGAAGAAACCTCATCACTGCCATAATACCTTTAACGGCCAATATTTCTGGCCAAAATAAATCTTACCTTTCCCGACCAATCTGCCTTACCAGTCTTCGATTGCTGACACCCAACCAGCCATCCGGACTGCGAATTACAAACAATGCTCAGACGGACATTGCGTCCTCGTTGCTATATTCCACTAAAAACGATTGCTTGCAAACAACCATAACGCTATGTCAGACATACCAGAGCCATCACAAAACCTAAAAACTGAAGTCACAAACACACCCAATCCTGGGGATCTGTCAACTCATGTGGCTCATATCCTCAGGGACACTCTTAATCCACCAACACCACTACACAAACCGCTGCAGAAAATCTGAATATTGCTGTCAAATTGACTGGCAACAATTTTGCTCTATGATCCCATGTTATTTATAGAGCCATCCTGTGCAGATGAAGCCGCTCCCATCTCACGGGGATACCCCCGCCACCAACACCGACGAACCCGTAGTTCCCAAGTTGGGAGCAAGATGACAATTTTCTTTTTACCTGGATCCTGCAGAATGTTGACCCAATCATGATCAATAATGTATCATATTATCCAATGGCAAGGCCCTTTGAGATGGGATGGCCTTGACTTACGGATCCGATTGAGATTCCCTGCAAGTTTTTGACTTGCATAGGAAAGCAAACAATATCTCAGACAAAGGGAGAGTTCTTTAGAGGCATGCTGGAACAGCCTCCAAAACGTGTGGGCATCAATTGATATCCTAGACACCCCTATGAAATGCCCTGAGGATATCAGTTTATACAACCAGATTATGCAAGAATTCCGCCTTTCTCAGGTTCTAACTGCTATTAGTGATAAATACAAAACAAAGAAAAAGGAGTTGCTGAAGAGAACGCCATTACCGAATGTGGAGGCTGCATTTTTTGAAATCAAACGCGCAAAATCAAGGGCCGGATTGACCAAGCATGGCTCCTCAAATTTAACATCCTCATAGGGGATTGAACAGGGACTGGCCATGAAAACATCACAAGGGCGGGGCCATGGTCATGACCGAAGTGCTGGAGGAGACAGGAGGCTGCAGCAAGGGCCATATCTACCGCGTCGGACCTCAAAGCTGGACCAAAGCCACCTTCTTTGTGATCATTGCGGAAAAAAGGGGCATAATAAAGAGAGTTGCTTCCAAATCTTGGGATATCCCGGTTGGTGGGAAGGGAAAAAGGTTCCCACCACAGGAATAGGAGGGAATGCAGCCGCCAGTCAGAGCCTCGAAGATGGAGCAAGCAGCGGTGACCAACACTTAAGCGGCGCCAGCCATGGCTCCATTCAGGAAAGTGGTAGAGCAGAAGGGGAAGAAGGAGCGCAGGTAAATGGGGTTGGGTTGTAACCCTAACCCCGAATCTTTTTTAACAAAGGATATTACCCCTTTAGCCCCCAGATAATTACAGGACATCCCTTAATTCCAAATGTAATGTTACTCTGGTCCAACCATTGTCCAAATCCACCGGTTACACCCCTAAATTTTTTAGTATCTCCACAGACACCCATGTACATTCTAATCATGTCAATTCTGGCCCAAAAATTTCCAACAACTTCAAATCAGGCCCCACTAGTCCTTTGCAAAGTGCCCAACCTACTACGTCCCGTGTCTATCAAATTCAAACTCAAACTGATAAAGCCAACTGGATATTCAATTGCGGTGCCACTGATACAATGACATTTGACCCAAATGATTTTACCACCACTCTTCCCCACATAAAACACATGTTGAGACTGCTAGCAGAGAGACTATCCATGTATGTGGTGGTGGCTCTATTGCGATCACTCCGAATGTCTCCCTTAAACGTTGCCTATTTGTTCTTTCTCTCTCTACTATATTACTTTCCATTAGCCAACTCACTGAAGAACTCGATTGCATAGTTCTTATGTATCCATTTTTTTGTTTTGCAGGACATTCATACTCTGGAGATCATTGGACGTGGTACTGAATGTGGCGGTCTTTATTATGTAGATGCAGTGGCGCAACAGGGTAAGTCTAATCTTGCCACCGGTACGTTCTCTTGCCAGTTGTGGTTATGGCGCCGTCACATAGGGCACCATCATTCGGTTATCTTCAAAAACTTTTTCCAAATTTGTTTTCTGATACTTTGAATGCCCTTACTTGTGACATTTGACTCCGAGCCAAACAGCCTCGAGGGACTTATCGCTCTAATAATACACGTGTGGGTCGTATTTTTTCCATAATACATTTGGATGTCTAGGGGCCATCTCCGCACCTTACACTATTGGGCTTTCGGTAGTTTGTTATTTTTGTCAATGATCATTCCCAGATGACTTGGCTATATATTCTAAAACATAAACCAGATGTTGCAAACAAATTTGTTGAATTTTACAACATGGTCAAAACTCAGTGCAAATCAACTATACAAATACTCCGGTCTGATAATGGTGGAGAATACTTTGATGGGGTACTGAAAAGTTTCTTTTGTGAAAACAACATTATTCATCAAACGTCCTGTCCCGACACCCATGAACAAAATGGTGTCGCTGAAAGAAAAAACCGTACTCTTCTTGAAATGACCCATGCGATGATGCTTGACTCATCTGTCCCTCAGGTATTTTGGTTGGAGGCTGTGTCCACCGCTACCTATCTCAGTAACCGACTACCTACTACTATCCTTAATCACAAAACTCCCTTAGATACTATTTCTGGCCAAACTGAATCCCTTCTTTGTCAACCCTACCCACCATGTACCGTCTTTACATATGTACCTAAAGCTCACCGTACTAAACTTGATCCCTGTGTCGAAAAATACGTCTTTGTCGGCTATGCCTCTACTCAGAAAGGATATAGATGTTACAACCCCCGTACTCACCATATCCATACTACCATGAACTGTGTCTTTGTGGAGATAGAGTTCTTCTTTGCCACCCAATCTCAGTCTCAGGGGAAGATAACTAGTGATGATGGTGACCCCCTCGATTGGCTGTCCAACCTATACTGGTCACCGCTAAACCAACACGACAAATAGATGACTTCGACTGCATTATAGCTCCCTACGATAATACGAAGGCCACATCAGTACCTGACAGGGATACTCCTAAGATGAATGCACCACAACAGGTAAATGAGGATACATATAACTCTGTTAATCCCATTCCCGGTGAATATTTTGAAAATATCCCTGTATCATCTGATAATCACTCCCGTGATATATTAACTGAATGCTCTAAAACCAATCTAGGGCAACTTGAGTTGGACTATATTAACATTATGACAAGAGAACAGGGGTGTGTCCTACCACAAAGGAAGACCAGAGGAGTCCCACCTGAGAGGTACTCTCCAACTAAAATCGCTCGAGCCTCCAAATATCCTATACAGGAAAGCAACCTGAGTGGTACAACAAAAGGTTTCTTAACCACAATATGCTCAGAGGAAATTCCCCGGACTATAGAAGTGGCATGTACCAAACAACAATGGAAGGAAGCTATGCTAGTCGAGATGAAAGCGCTCAAGAAAAATAAAACTTGGGAGGTGTGTGGACTACACCCGTTAGGTGCAAGTGGGTTTTCACCATTAAGTACAAAGCCGACGGGAGCACTTAATGGTATATAAAGAAAGACTCATGGCCAAGGGATTCACGCAGACTTACGGAGTAGATTATTCTGAAACATCCTCATCAGCCGCAAGAATCGATACTATAAGGGTATTATTCTCCATGCAGCCACTAAAAACTGGCCGTTACAACAATTTGATGTTAAGAATGCCTTTTTACATGATGACTTAAAAGAAGAAGTCTACATAGAACCTCCTCCCGGCTTCTGTGACAACTTTAAACACAAGTATGTAAGTTGAAAAAAGCACTTTATGGACTCAAGCAGTCACTCCGAGCGTGGTTTGGCAGATTTACATCCGCCATGAAGAAAGATGGATACAGACAAAGCAATCCCAACCATACATTATTTATTAAAAACAGGGAATCCTCGTTACTTGCCTTATTATATATGTCAATGATATGATTATTACTGGAAATGATTCTGTTGAAATCTCTCGTCTCAGGAAACATTTGTTCACTCAGTTCAAGATGAAGGACCTAGCTAGACTCAAGTACCTTTCGGGAATTGAGGTGTTGCGAAAGCTGGAATATACATATGTCAAAGGAAGTATATCCTTGACCTATTGATAGAAGTTGGAATTCGTACAAGGAGCTCCTGCAGCAGATCGGGAACGGTACCAATACATGGTAGGCAAGTTGATATACCTATCTCATACTAGGCCTGATATTGCTTATGCTGTTGGTGTGGTCAGTCAATTTATGCATAGCCCGCAAAAACATCACTTTGATGCTGCGGTCAGAATCATGAGATATTTAAAGGGAACTCAAGGCATTGGATTACTCTTTAGAAATAACGGACAACTTAATATTGAAGCATACACTGATACTGATTGCATGGGGAATCAAGTTGATCTCCGCTCCAATTCCAGTTACTTCATTCTAGTCGGAGAGAATGTTGTAACTTGGAAAAGAAAAAACAAAAAGTAGTGGCACTATTTAGCGCATAAGTAGAATTTCGCGGTATTGTAAAAGGCATCATGGAAATTCTTTGGGTTCGCAAGCTGCTCCATGAACTTGGCCTCCAGATATCTGATCCAACGTACTTGAGATGTGATAATAAAGCAGTTATCAGCATTTCAGAAAACCCGGTTCAACATGATCGTACTAAGCATGTTGAGATAGATAGACATTTCATCAGGGAGAAACTTGACGAAGGGATTATTACGCTTCCTCATGTGCGACCTGAAGATCAACTTGCTGATCTCTTAACCAAGACAGTAAATGGACGAGTATTTGACTGTGTGCTACAACAAGTTGAACATTGGCGACCCCTCCGTTCAACTTGAGGAGGAGTGTTGATATTGTATCATAAAAACAAAATATTCACTTATCATATACGGATGATACTGTAGAGAAAAATCAGCCATCATCATTAGTACATACTGTATATACCATATTTAGGACCAAATTGTAAAGCTTAAATAGTCATGTGCATTATCAATTGGAATCAATGAAGAAAATCAGCCATCATCTACAATGATACTGTAGAGAAAAATCAGCCATCATCATTAGTACATACTGTATATACCATATTTAGGACCAAATTGTAAAGCTTAAATAGTCATGTGCATTATCAATTGGAATCAATGAAGAAAATTTTTTCTTAACGTGCCTATCTTAACACTTCTTTCCTCGAACATTCGACCAACCTAATTGAGGGTTGGACCAGGTTTCAATAGATATCAAACCTTAAAATCTAGCTTGCCAAATGTTCATCAAGGCCCATGCTTTTACATTTAGCATCGGTTTACAACTATGAAGAATTCATTTTTTCATGTCTAAAACTTATGCGCGCAACCTCAATTTACCCCAAATCAATCATATATCCCGACTAGGCTTTCACAATGATCGCAAACGTCAATAACAAGTTCAATTAGTAATATACATCCATCTAATAGCAAGAAAAAGTAATTGAATGAAATGGGCAATGCTAATGTATAAACCATATATGGAAAAACCCTTACCTTCACAATATATTGCAGCAGCAAAAATCTCAGAACTTATGGTCTTTTCCGCACTAACGCAATAAGCACAAATACAGGCTCTACAGCTCAATTTGATGCTTTAGGATGAAAATAAAGTTTAGGAAAAGTCTCTTATCCTTAGATTAAAAAAAGGGACTTCACAAGCTATACAAACACATATAGTAACCTTTATTGGGTTTATGACGCATATGCTATATTCGTATTTTTCTTATAGAATCATACATATGGCAACCTCTTCGCAGATTACTTCATTCCTAACATAAATCAAAATATAAAAATATTCTTATAATTATAAGATTCTTCTATATGTGTGTATTGTTGTGATATGAAATGTTTTGATGATAATAAAAGATGTTTTGAGTGAGTTAAAATGGAAATTCACACTTGGAGTTTGAAGCAAAATGAGAAAAACACACTGTGAGACTTCAATCTCTCACATAGATCGATTGATGTATACATCAGTCCCTCAGGAAGAGACATGGATCGATCCATATGGAGATTGTGCAAGTTTAGAACTTTATGTCCAACGTCGATCTCTCAGCCAGAAGGACATCGATCGATCGACGTCACGTGAGTCTCTCGGGAAGAGACGTCGATCGATCGACGTCAAGCAATTTCAAATCCAGAAAGTTTCTAGAAGACATCGATCTCTAAGGTCAGGAGACATCGATCGATTGATGTACATCAGTCTCTCAAAGGAGAGACATCGATCGATCGATGTACTGTAGTTTCAAAACTACAGACTTTCTGGAGGACGTTGATCTCTCAGCACAGGCACATGGATCGATCGATGTCCCCCAGAATTCAAAATTTTTTGAACGTTGGAACAAAATCCAAGGGAGATTTATGATGTTTTCTCTCTCCAATCTTGCTCAAATTTCTTGTGGACTTTACTCCAACATAATACATGTTTTCTTGACTATTTTATCCATGTCTAAGATTATCTAGGGTGACTATTGAGGATCAAATCACTCCATAGGGTGGCTAAAGACTATTTTCAATGTTTCAAGACTTGGAGATTGACTTGAAGACATGGTGAAGGCTCCAAAACATGATGAACTTCTTCTATAAATGGATGAAGCTTGGATGAAGCAAAAACACACTTTCACCATCATCAAGCTTCGTTATTCATTGTAGTATACTTCTCTCATATTTGTAAAAGTGCTTAAAGCTTGTTAAGCATTTCTTTGTTTATTATTGTTGTATATTGAGAGATAGAGAGTCTAACACAAGAGGAACCATAAATATTTGATCTCTTGCTTGTATTTAGACTAGTGAGAAAGTGTGAATCCTACTATTTCCTTCAACCCACTGTGGGAAAGTTCTTGAAGAGAACTTTGTTGAAGTTGTGAGGTAACAAGAAGTTGTTCTTGCTTAGAGCTGCAGTTGCTGCAGTTGCACAAGTGTATTTTATTGAAGAAGTTGTTGTTGTGGTTGCTTACACTAAGGTGTTAGTGTAAGTATTGTTGTGGTTATTCTGATTAGTTTAAATAAGAAGAGTAGTTGTTGAAAATCTACTTTGGCAACAAAGTGGTAGTGGAGTAGAATCATTTAAAGATTCGAACCACTCTATATCCGGTGTACTCATTCAGTGTTTCTTATCTCCCATTCTTGCTTTGATTTTGAATTTCGTTTGAGTTGAACCACATAAGAAAATTCCCCAAAATTGCCAAACACTCTATTCACCGTACCTCTAGAGTTTGTTTCGGAGCTAACATGTGTGTATATATATGAGCGGCAATACTAGGTTTATATATATATATATATATATATATATATATATAACTGTGTGTGTGAGAGTGTGAGTATGTGAACTGAAACAACTTAACAGCTAGAGGAAAAGAAAGCAAAAGCGATTCCATAGTAGCGGCAGCAAAATGAGAGCAGCCTAAACCGTGAAAACATGTAGTGGGAGAGCAATACAAGCATTGTGATGCCAGCGAAGCAGTCCTCCTAACCTACTTCATGAGTTTCAATCAAAGTAAAATGGCCTAGATGAAAAATGAGCAAGTGTAAAATCTACTTCTTCAACATCAAGATACGTAAATAGAGGTAGATGAAAATTAAAAAAATCTAGTAGTTGCAGTGCCATCTTAATCTTCTAGTTTGCCGCATTCTCTTGCTGCTTCCTAAGGAGATACTGAAGAAGCACGCAATGGAGATGGAACCTTGAAAGGAATAAGGTGGAAGCAGAATATGAAGAGTTGGGAGAATAAATGGGTGAGGAATTTACACATGTAAATCTTAATGCACACACACACACACACATATATATATGTACGTGTGTGTCTATATGTATATATGTGTGTGTGTGTGTCTGTATAATATGTATATAGATGTGTACATATATATGTGTGTGTCTATATATGTGTGTGTGTATTCTGCAGTTCGATATCTCTACATGCTTTGGTATTATATAACTGGTGATTTTACATATTTTGTTATTCACTTGTCAGGATCTAAGAGATAAAGATAAAAGGTATATTTGATATCAAACGCTTCAATTCTCTTATAAGACTTTTCTTAATACTTGTCTTTGTCCTAACAAGTGTTCTCCAAAAAGAATTCATAATCTGAAGAAATAATTCATATTACCACTTTCAACTCTTACCTGCACTCCTTGTTGCTTGCCAAGCACATATTCAATTGTGATCAGTCAAAACAACTGTAAAAAATTTAAACAATGGTTTCCTGTCTTATAATTAATGCAAAACAATGAAGTTATCTTTGAAGATTCTTGAAAGCCTCATAGAAAAGCTTGCCGAGGTCTATACGCAAATTTGCCATTATAGATACGACATCTATCATAGAGAAAACTGTTAAAGGACACAATTTTAGGCCTTAGGATATATATACATATACACACATACATATATACTTACATACATATATACATGTATACATATGTATGTATCTACGTATGTATGTACACATGTAAATTTAATGAGGGACGTAACGAATAAATTTGGGATGCTTAAATATGATAGATGACAAGCGCTAGAAAACAAAAATGGGTGCGTATATAACTTGTGTCACTTGAGATACACTCAAAGGATCTCAAAGGATTTGTAGTTAAATTGCAACTATTATTACGCGATATGTTAACAATGGATCCATGCTTTGAGATATAATAATAATAGTGTTTTGCTACTTTGATCCATTCTGATTTCTTCGAGAAAATTAAGTAGCCATACCATCTTTTTTCCAGCATGTGAGATTGCAACATATTTGGCTATTTGTAGTTTAAACAATTTTCGGAGAAGATGAATTTTGTTGGAACTTGACATCTTTTCAAATAAGTCGGACAACCTCTTGATAAAACTTAAAGGTGTGGCTTCGTTGGCGACGTGCAAAGCTACATCCATTGAGATGGTTTTGCAAATGAATCCAAACGCTCGACGATCTAATTTCATCCACACTCTATCCTCTATGGTGTTGGGTGACAAAATCCTTGCAATTCACAAACTAGTGTCAACAATATCAATAAAACAACAAGATAGAACAAAGTTAAGAGAGGAATGTGTTTGAGAGAAAACAGAGAAATGGTTGAGGAAGAAATATGATAACTACTCCTTCAAGAATCAAGAAAATAAATTGTGCATTTGATTACAACAGAGTTCAGCTCTTATAGCTGAAGGAAGAAGATGGACTGTGAAATTACAAAACATGACATTTTACTAAAGCAACCCTATTACTAAAATAACGGTATTATTGTCTTTTCACTCGATTTAAATTCTATCGCCAACGCAATCTTCCTCCCTTCTTCTTCCTAATTGCCCTGCAACACACCTCTTATTTCCTCTCCTTGATCCTCCTTTCTCACGTGTCTTCCTCCACTCAATTTCAGTTATTTCAGCTCCACGTGACTTGATTAACTCTCAGCTCTTAACCTTCTGCCTTGTATCTTCCCCATTCGTCCAGCTCATAGGTGTTTGTATTCATTACGCAACTGTTCAACCAAATGCCTCCTAGCTATTTCTCCTGCGTAAGACCTCCTCTTTTGACACCCCCCTCAAGCTAGGCTTGCTGAAAATGTTGTACACCCCAAACGTCTTAATCAAATCACATAGATTTCTCAAGTTCAGAGCTTTAGTAAACACATCTGCAACTTCTAACTCAGTTCTGATAGGCATCAACTTTATCACTCCTGCCTGCACCTTTTCCCGAACAATACGACAATCTATCTCTATGTGTTTCATCCTCTCATGGAAAACTAGATTTTCAGCAATGTGCATTGCACTCTTACAGTCACAAAACACCTCCACCGGCTCTTGATTCCCTGTTTGTAAATCCTTAGCCAAATACAAAAGCCACTGCACTTCACAAACCAATGTTGCCAAAGAACGATACTCAGCCTCTTCAGATGATTTTGACACTGTGGTTTGTTTCTTTGTTGTCCATGAAATCAATGATTCTCCTTAGAACACACAGTAGCCAGTAAGACTCCTCCTTGTTTATGTACAACCAGCCCAATCAGAGTCTACAAAGTCTCTCAGTCTTAGCTCCATTTTGGATGGAAAAATAAGTCCTTGACCTGCTGTCCCTTTTATATATATCAATATCCTATATGTTTCTTTCAAATGATTCTCAGTTGGACAGTCTAAAAATTGACTAAGTTGCTGCACTGGGAAGGTGATATCAAGTCTTGTTATTGTGAGGTAAATCAATTTACCAATCAAAATCCTATAGGTAGACACATCAGCCAGAGATGGAGAGTCATCATGTGACAGCTTGATATTGGTTTCTATAGGTGTCTTTACAGGCTTAGAGCCCAGAAAACCCGTATGCTCCAACCGTTCCAAAGCATACTTTCTCTGATTGATCACCAACCCCCCTATGACCTAGCTACTTCAATTTCCAAGAAGCATCTAAGGTCACCCAGATCTTTGATTTTGAATGCAGAGTTGAGCTCACATTTCAACTGTTGTATAGCTGGGAGGTGAGATGAGGCAAGTATAATGTCATCAACATACACCAGAGCTAGAAGTAAATGAGTAGAGCTTATCTTAAAGAAAAGAGTGTAATCATTCTTGGATTGAGTGAAGCCTTTAGATAATAAGAAACTGTCAATTTAGCATTCCATTCACGGCTGGTCTGCTTGAGTCCATAGAGGGACTTCTCTAGCTTACAAACTAGACCAGACTAGCCAAATACTATACCTGGTGGAGGCACTATATATATCTCCTCATGTAATTCCTGATGGAGAAAAGCATTATTGACATATAGTTGATGAAGATGCCAATGTTTACTGGAGGCAAGTGCCAAGACCAACCTGATAGTTGTCATCTTGGCAACTGGGAAAAAAGTCTCCTGATAATCATCCCCATATTGTTGTGCATAACCTTTGGCTACAAGCTTAGCTTTGTATCTCTCTACACTATCATGTGCCTGATATTTGATCTTATAAACCTACTTACAACCAATTGGTTGCTTCCCAGGTGGTAAAGGGACTAGCTTCCAAGTATGATTGGCCTTTAGTGCTGCTATTTCTGCCTGCATAGCTTCCTGTAAAACTGAGGAACTAGCTGCCTCTGAGTGAGTAGCAGTCTCTGTATGTAAATTAGATGCTAAAATATATGCTTTATACTTAGGTGACGATGACTGTAAAGAAAAGGAGTGGTCTGAAGTGTGTAGGGTACTGTGGTGAGAAGCAGTCTGGTTAAGTGAGTATAGATGATTGCAGTAATAATCATATAGATAACTTGGTGTCTTTCCCTGAGATGCCTGGCATTGGGGTTTATAGGTAATGCAATATCAATATAAGTGATAGGTATGTGTTTTGAATGTGCAAATGGCTGAGGAGTAGGCATTAAGGCTGAAGGTGATGATGAGGTGGAAGATATGTTGGTTGACTCAGGAGAAGTATTAAGGGAATTAGGTGCTAGAGATGATGAATTTTCAGACAAATTATCTAAGCTAAGGTGTGGAGTGAGGTTGGACTCAAAGGTTGGAGAGTAAGTTTCTTCAATAAAGCCATAATCAGAGGTTGTAGGGACAGTTGGTAATGAAGTAGGCAATTTGGGAAAATGTTGTGATGAGTGTTCATATGATGTAAGAGAAGGTTTTCTGAAAGGAAAGAAACATTCATCAATCTCAACATTTCTGGATATAAGGATGTCTTTCGTGGTTAGGTCCTGTAGGATATATCCTTTGGTAGTATGAGACATTCGAAGGAATACACATTCTTTGGATCTGGGATCAAACTTCCCTTTGTTTTGTTGTGTGTTGAAGGCAAATATCAGGCATCCAAATACTTTTAAGTTCTGGTAAGATGGAGATTTATTAAACAACAGCTCAAAGAGCGTTTTATTGGCTATGATAAGCGAAGGAATCAGGTTTATAAGATAAACGGCATGTTGTATACAAGACCCCCATAACTATATAGGTAGACTGACTTGGAATCTCAAAGCCCTGGCAACGTTTAAGATATGTTGGTGTTTTCTTTCCACCAGCCCATTTTGCTGAGGGGTGTATATGAAACTTGTCTAATGAATCATGCCTTTAGCAGCATAGAAAGAGTTCATTTTAAATTTTGGGTCATTGTCTGTTCTTATGGTCTTTACATTCTTTTCAAAATGAACAGACACATATGTACAAAAATTTTGTGAAATGCTTCTAGCTTCATATTTAGCTTTCAACAAATATACCCAAGTATATCTATTGTAATCATCAACAATGGTAAGAAAGAAACGTTGATGATACATAGTATGAAATTTGTAGATACCCCATATATCCACATGAAATAAGGAAAAGAAGAAACAGAAGTAGAATGAGAAACTGGAAATGGAATTTTTTTTTTGTCTAGCAAGGGGGCATATGTGATAGGGGACAGATACAGAAGACTCAACAACTTTAGGGTCCATCTTGTGGATTTCCCTTATTCTAGAACTTGAGACATGTCCAAGTCTTGAATGCCAAATAGAGGCATTGGACTCTGAAACACTAGATGTAGTGGTAGGAATAGAACTGTTGGCATAATGCTGCATTTCATCAGTATCACTTTCTGGCAGCTTTGGTGAGCCATGGAGCTTGTATAATCCTGAATCACTTTAGCTAAACCAATCATCTTCGCAGATTTCTGTTCGTGAATGAAACAGTGATTAGAATGAAATATTATGCTGTGTTGATTTTGTCTGGCAAGCTTACTGAGTGACAGTAAGTTGAAGCAAAAGGAAAGGATATGAAATACATTATTGAGTCGAAGATACTGATTAACAGTGACTGTTCAGACGTGAAGCACATCAAGAAGAACATTATTAGGCAGTTTTACTTGCAGAGAATTGACTGGATGAAAGGAATCAAATAGACTAAGAGAACAACAAATGTGATCACTGGCACCTGAGTCTAAAATCCATATGTTTAAACTTTTGTTTAATACATTACTTGTTGACATACCATTAGCAGGTAGTTGCTGAGCTGACATTACAGCGTGCACAGCCTCCTCTCTTTCTTCCTCAACAGACTTACTCTTATATCCTCTTTGTTGATGTTCCTTCAGCATATTCATCAGTTGCAGGTACCGATCTTACGTAAGCATCGCTGGTTCCTGACTTACTGTTATTTGTTGTGGCATTTGACGCATTACTCCTTCACTATCCGCAGAACTGCTTCCTCCTTCAAAATGAGGATCATGCAATCCAACACAGTTTATTCTTGCCTTTGGTTTATATCCTGGAGGGAATCTATGTTTCCTGTAGCACTTATCAACTGTGTGTCTTGAGTATCCACAGGGAGTGTCCACGGGACGTTTAAAATTTCCAAATTTATGCACATTCCCCCCATCTCCTATGTAATTTCCTTGTCCTTTTGGACCATTGAAACCTTTCCTAGATCGTTGAGGCCTTTGAAAACTGGATGTTTGTCCAGCAAACACTGAGGGAGCATCTCCCACACTCAACACAGGAAATGGATTATTAACGAAACCACTTTGTCTATTAGAGTACAACACTTTCCTTTCAAATTTAACAGCCATAGCAAATGTGGTATTAATATAGGCAATAGACTTAACAATAAAACTTGTGATTTCACAGGTTCAAAATCATCTGATAAACCTTTCAAGAACTTGATTACAAAACCATCCTCTATGTATTTGCTCACCTGAGCAGTAATATTGCAGGTACACCTATTGCAAGTGCAAGAAGGTAAAGATTTCAAAACGCTTAATTCTTCCCAAACTACCTTAAGTCTGGTGTAGTAATCCGTGACTGTAGAATTTTCTTGTTTAATTGAATAAAATTCCTCCTGTAGATCTAAAAGCCTAAATGCATCCGCATTTCCATATCTAAGTTTCAGATCTTTACAGATCTCAGCAGCATTATCAATCCACATTATACTTTGCGCAATTGAAGGACTTACAGAATTAGTGATCTAAGATTCCAACATATTGTTGGCTTTGATCCATGTAGAGTGCTTGCGCTCTTCCTCAGCAGGCTTAGGAATCGTACCATCAATGAAGCCTGCCTTATTTTTCGTCTCCAATACTCTGAGAATAGTTCTACTCCAGCCATGGTAACTTTGAGATGTCAAAAGAGATTGAATGAGCACAAGTGATGGACTATCACTTGGATGTATGTACAAAGGATCTTCTACAGGATCCATTGTACCAAAATTGATGGAGCTAGTTGTCATGATGTAAATACAGATAGCAACGAATTATCAATCAACAACTTTTAATCACTTCGCCGCTCTGATACCATGTCAAAATCCTTGCAATTCGCAAACTAGTATCAACAATATCAATAAAAAAACAAGATAGAACAAAGTTAAGAGAGGAATGTGTTTGAGAGAAAACAGAGAAACGGTTGAGGAAGAAAGATGATAGCTGCTCCTTCAAGAATCAAGAAAATGAATTGCACGTTTGATTGCAACAGATTTCAGCTCTTATAGCTGAAGGAAGAAGATAGATTGTGAAATTACAAAACATGACATTTTACTAAAGCAACCCAATTACTAAAATAACGGTATTATTGTCTTTTCACTTGATTTAAATTCTGCCGCAAGCGTAATCGTCCTCCCTTCTTCTTCCTGATTGCCCCACAACGCACCTCTTATTTTCTCTCCTTGATCCTCCTTTCTCACGTGTCTTCCTCCACTCAATTTTAGTTATTTCAGATCCACGTGACATGATCAACTCTCAGCTCTTAACCTTTTGCCTTGTATCTTCCTCATTCGTCCAACTCATAGGTGTTTGTATTCATTACGTAACTGTTCGACCAAATGCCTCCTGGCTATTTTTCCTGCGTAAGACCTCTTCCTTTGACAGGTTTGTGCTCCTCTATCACGTCCTCCAATTCCTTTGCATATAGCGTATTAGTTATTTATAATTTCTAATAACCGAAATGTTTTCTATCGAAACATCGAATATTCACCGTCCTCCATGTTAATCGCTCGGCACTCACTTTGATGCCAATTGTTAAAAAACCAACAACAATCGCTAGAAAAAAAAAGACAAAGAAAAAGAACGCAATAGGACTGTGGAAAAAGCACTTGTCGGCAGGCAAAAAAAACCACACACACAACTGGACTTTTTGCATTGTATTTAGGAGAATTTTATAATGCAACTTCAAGAAACTAAGATATAAAATACAACTAAGAAGTGAGTTAGTGGACGATGGGAATTCGTCGTCGAAGAAAATTACGAATGCAATAAATCCCTATGTTGACAAAAGTCGTCACTATGGAGAAGTTGAGGCTATGCAAAGCCTATGTTGGACTCAGACAAAGGTAGCCTAGTGATGGTAGCCTTATTTGATGATTGCAGTGAATAAACTGCAACAAGAAAGGATGGTCTTTAGTGGCAAGTGTTGAAAACTTGTCTTCAAGTGTGAGATTGTTAGGATGAAGAGAAGTATTAAGAAAAGTCTTATAAAAGGAATGAAGTGTGTAATATCAAATATACCTTTTATCTTATCTTTTAGTATGGTTTTCTGCTGTATTTTATATATTATTTTCTTGTAATAGCATTGTAAAATTCTTCTACAAACACAAGATATAAAAGCCTGCTCTGTGTGTGGTTTTTTTGACCGGCCAGCGAGTGCCTTCTCCTCGAAATTTTTTATGTTCTTCCTATTGTATTTTTTTTTTGTTTTGTCTTAATTTTCTTTTGCGTTTGTTATCGGTTTTAACAACAATAGCAATATCTGCTTCTCCGTAAGGGAAGTAACAAAGAAAATCAGAAACTAGTTTTACTTGCAAAAGTTGATTGTGCTCATTATTTTCTCGATTATCAACTACCAGTATAGTGGAGGGAACTTCATTAACGAGATCGTGCATGAGTTAAATAAACTATAGAAGAATTCAAGAAATTTTCAATCAACGCTTGAATACAATGAGTTGGTGCTGTATCTTTGCCAGTCCAGCTCTAACGAGGTGGAAGCGATCCTAAAAGATATCGATTACCTATCTTTCCTTTTAACATAGTGTTGGAATGCAAGAGGATCCTGATGTCTGAAGACTGGCTGAGACAGGTTCTTAATCAGTGCACTAGGTTGTCATTTCGTCGGGCAGATTGTTAAATGCGTCGAATAACTATTGCGTTGATTAATTCTTCATCTACATTGTACATAATTGTAATGTAGCTGCTTAGGTTCATTATATTATTATAACTCTGTAGATTAGGTATCATTTTTGGGGTTAATCAGATGTGTATAGCTCAACTTTGGTTTGCGAATATGGCCGTTGCACCTGTCACATCAAAGGCTAACGACAAGTTGGCTTCTTCCTTATATATATGCATTCATCCGATGCATTCAATAACATAGTGAATAAGAAGTGTTTTTCACTCACTTCAAGTGAGATTCAATTGATTGTTGTGCGATATTTCCTTATATGGTATCAGAGCCATTGAGCTCATCGTGTACAAGTGCTGTTTTTTGAACTGTTCATCATCTTCTTCTCGGAGTTCTGCTGTTTTTCGAATTATGCCTCAAGCAATCTTCCTGATATCAGTTAAATAAGTGATCTATCATATTGTTCTTTCATTATGATAAGTTATGGAGTCAATTGGAAGTGAAGCACCGTCCGTACCAGAACCTTCTGCTGCTGTTGCACCTACTGGTTCATCTGGAGCCAGTCAAGCATCCAACTCTGCTGATTCTACTCAAGTTGCCATCACTAATCATAAGTTGAATGGTAGCAACTACCTTTTCTGGTCTAGAGCACTAAAAATTTTTATTACAGGTAAAGGTAAGGAAGACTATCTCAAAGCTGATTCCAGCATTCCTGCGGAGAATGACTCCAGCTTCAAGCTGTGGAATACTGAGAATGCCATGATCATGTCATGGCTTATTGGATCAATGACCGCGGATGTAAGTAATAATTTCATTCTTTATGACTCTGCCTCTGAGATTTGGATGGAAGCTCAAGAAATGTACTACAAGGTGGATAACATTTCTTAGTTCTATGAACTTGATGTCATGCTACATGACATCACGCAAGGAGATTCACCTGTCAACGTATACTTTGGCCAACTAAAATAGATATGGAAACAAATTGATGTGCATGACACATATAAATGGCCCTCTCAAGAAGCTGACAAAATGTACAAGTCCATCACAGAGACCAAAAGAACTTTCAGGTTCCTGGCAGGCCTCAACAAGGAATTTGATGTTGTCAGGGGCAGGATTTTTGGAACAAGATCTCTACCCTCTATCAACAGTGTATTTTCTGAGATTACACAGGAGGAGAGTAGAATTAAATTAATGATGAGTTCTTCCTCCAACACTAAGGAAGCATCTATGGCTGCTAGTTCTAAGCAACCTCCATAGCTTCCTGCTGAGGCTGTTGCTAGTGTTGCAGGCAAAAGGTACATTCACTTGCCCAAAATGCTCAAAGAAGAGGTCCTGATCCTAACAAATTCTGCAAATTTTATAAGAAGCATGTGCAGCTGGAGGAAATGTGCTATGACAGACATGGTAGGCCTCCTGTGGGTTGCAGAAATTCTGAGTCATATACATGGAAGCATCAGTCATCCCCAGCAGGAAATTGGAGGGGGCCTAACCCCAACAACAGTTACAGTGGAGGGTATTCCAGCCATTGTGCCACAGGACCTGTTCCCACGATTCCTATCCAGAGCCAGCTTGATGCCGTCCTATAGTTCATGAAACAGCATCAGGCTCAGTGAGGGCCACTTGACATTAACCAGGAAGTAGTTCATGCCACCATGGGCACATATGGTAACAATTCTAAACCTTTGTACAATTGGATTATTAATTCTGATGCCACACACTATATGACCTGGTGCAGAGATCACCTTACTGATTTCACATTGTTTCACGCATCCATCAGTGTTAAAATTGCTAATAGTACTTGCATAAATATTGTTGGTAAGGGGAACCTATCAATAACTCCTGAACTGTGCCTAAAAAAGATATATTGTTTATACCCGAACTGAGCTTTAATTTAATCTCTGTTTGCAAGATTACTGAGGATAATCATTGTGATGTCAAATTCTCATCATCAGTGTTGTTTTTAGGAGACCTCCTGCAAGAGGATGATTGGCAGTGCTAACAAGATTAACGGCCTCTTCCTCTTAAAAGCAAAAGAACATACATCTCTCAGTACTCAAACTAGGATTGAAGCCCTGACTACATCTAGTAGGACTACTGAGAGTATTTTGTTATGGCATAGAAGACTAGGACATCTTAATTTTTTGTATCTAAAAAGGCTTATGCCAAATTTATTCTCTAATGTAAATCATTCTGATCTCTTTTGTGAGGAATGCCAATACGCAAAAGGTTGTGGCACATCATATCCTGGAAAGAATCATATTGAGTCTTCTGCATTGAATCTCATCCACCATGATGTTTAGGGTCCTGCAAGGGTCTCAAACATCAATGGGACATGATGGTTTATTACTTTTGTGGATGATCACACTAGAGTCACTTGGATATATTTAATGAAATATAAAACTAAAGTAGGTGATACAATCAACAGGTTTGTGGAAATGGTTAAGAATCAGTTTAATGTTACTATAAAAACTCTCAGGTCTGATAACGGATTGTAGTATTTTGAAAAACAATTAACTGAATACTTAAATACTAAGGGCATTCATCATCAGTCATCATGCACATACACTCCTCAACAAAATGGGGTACCAGAGAGGAAGAACAGACACCTTCTTGAGGTTACTAGGGCCCTCATGAGGACCATGAAGGTACCTAAGAATTACTGGGGAGAAGGTGTCCTAAATGCTACACATTTAATCAATAGAATGTCATCTAAAGTGTTAAACTATCATACACCTAAGTCTGTTCTTGTTAAAGATCATCCCAACACATGTCTGTTTTTTGAGCTACCATTAAGGGTGTTTGGATGCACTGTGTTTAGACATATCCCTGAATAATTCAGGAGTAAGCTGGATAAATGCATTTTTTTGATTACTCTCACACTCAAAAGCATGCAAATGTTACTCTCCTCAACCAAGGAGAATGTATGTGTCCCTTGATGTCGTATTTAATGAGACTTCTACGGTCTATTCTAAGGATTTTACTGAGCTTGACGGACAGAATGAAGCTGATTTTTGACGCATTATTGACATCACTAAGACTGATGTCAACACACCAAATGAGACTCCAGCTCAGGGGGAGTCTTTGGAAGCTCTGGCAAGGGATCCTTCTCAAGATGTTGAAGAAGAAGGAAACACTACTGATCCATCTGAAGTCTCTTCAACAGATAGAGCTATAACACCTCCTGATGACAGGCCTATTGCCACAAAAAAAAGGGGGTCAGAGAGTGTGTTAAGAAACTATATCCTTTAAACCACTTCGTATCAAACGATCAGTTATTCAAACATATAAAATCATTTTTTTCAAATTTGGATAGCATTCAGGTACCAAAGTCCATTCAAGAAGCTTTATCTGATCATTAGTGGAAGCAAGCTGTCCATGAAAAAATGACTGTCTGACTGAAGAATCAAACTTGGGAGCTGATACCTTCCGTTGAAGGCATTAGACCTGTGGGATGAAAGTGGATATTTACTGTGAAGTGCAACTCTGATGGCCCTATTAATGGGTATAAGGACAAACTAGTGACAAGAGGCTTTACTCAGGCACATAGCATTGACTATAGAGAAACATTTGCTCCTGCTGCCAAACTCAACATTGTAAGAATTCTATTTACTATTGTTGTAAATCTTGATTGGCCACTATATCAATTAGATATTAAAATTGCATTTTTAAATGGTGATCTTGAGATGAAAGTTCACATGGAGATTCCTCTAGGTTTTATCACAAGAGAAAATAGTAATATGGTCTGTAGGTTAAAGAAATCTTTATATGGCCTAAAGAAATCACCTAGGCCTGGTTTAGGAGGCTTAATGCTGTTGTACTCAACCTTGGCTTCATTCAAGCACACAGTGATCCACATTATTTGTCAAATATGCTAAGGATAGCATGTGCATTGTAATATTAGTGTATGTTGATGATATTATCTTAACTAGGAACAACCATCATGACATTGGTGAAACCAAGAGGCATCTGTCTAAGGATTTTAAGGTTAAGGATCTTGGACAGTTGAGGTATTTTCTTAGAATGGAAGTTGCTAGGACCTCAGGGGGTATCTGTATCTCCCATAGAAAATATGTACTTGATCTTTTGCAGGAAACAAAACATGTCTAGATGTAAGCCTGCCAACACACCTGTTGAGCCAGGTCACAAACCAATTGAGGTGTGGGATTCTAACTATACTAACAGGAACAAGTATTAGAGGCATACAGGTAAACTTATTTATCTTTCACACACCAAACCTGACATCTGCTATGGGGTAAGTTTTATTAGCCCAATTTATGTATAATTCTACTGCTGAGCACTACAATTATGCTCTCAGGATACTCAGTTACCTAAAGACCACTCCTGGACAAGGCCTATTCTTCAAGAAAACTGCTGACGGAGGTCTAAATATATACACTGATGCTGATTGAGCTGGCTCCAAGAGTGATTTGAGGTCTACATCTTGCTTTGCCACCTGCATATAGGGAAACTTAATCACTTGGAAGAGCAAAAAGCAGCCAGTAGTGTCCAGAAGCAGTGCAGAAGCAAAATTAAGGGCTCTATCTCTTGGTTCCTATGAGGGTCTCTGGATAAAAAGGGTAATGCAAGATCTAAGGCTATCTATTGAGGCTCCAATCAATGTATATTGTGACAACATTTCTGCCATCAACTGACTAAAAATAATGTTTAGCATGAAAAGTCAAAACACAATGAAATTGACAGGCATTTTCTAAGCAAGAAGGTTGAGGGAAAGATCTTAAAGCTACATCACATTCAGTCCAAATTTCAAGTGGCAGACATACTCACAAAGCAAGACACAGTACAAGTCTTCAGGTCCCTTCTTGGAAAGCTTGGTTGTATAAATATATACATACCTAGCTTGAGGGGGAGTGTTGGAATGCAAGAGGATCCTAATGCTTGAAGACTGACTAAGGGAGGTTCTTAATCAGTGCACTAGGTTCATTGGGACATTTCATCGAGCAGATTGTTAAATGCATCGAACACTTATTGCGTTGATTAATTCTTCATCTATATTGTACATAGTAGTAATATAGCTGCTTAGATTCATCGTATTATCGTTAATCTATAGATTATGTATCATTTTTAGGGTTAATCAGGTGTGTATAGCTCAACGTTGGTTTGCAAATATGGCCATTGCACCTGTCACATCAAAGGCTAGCGGCTAGTTGGCTTCTTCCTTGTATATATGCATTTATCCGGTGCATTCAATAACATAGCGAGTGAGAAGTGTTTTTCACTCACTTCAGGTGAGATTCAATTGATTGTTGTGTGATAGTTCTCTATAGATAGAAAATTTGATTAGCTATCTTCTTACCTATGTACAACGGGGTTGAAACAGACAACAGTTTGCCATAGATAGTGCTGCATCTGCTCCAACAAAGTTAAAACAATCCGATATCACAATGAGTCTTTAAGTAGTTTGTAAGACAAATAATATCATAAAGTGGTACGGGAGAAGAGTTTCCTACATGTTCTATGATGCTTAAGTCAGTTAGGACTTGAGTTTAGAATGCTAGAGAGCAATGCCAGAGAGCAGAGAATGCAGCTTTTGCTAGAATTGGTAAATGGAATGAACAATTTTGTTTCATTAATTCAACAGAGTATTACAACATGTCTTCTGATATTTTCATTTCTACCATATCTATGTTAACTTAATCAATCTGGATATGATTAGTTTCAATTATATCATAATCCTTAATCGCCTTTGAATGAATATCCTGCAAAAGGCAAAAACGTGGGTATATTAGGACAGTACAATCAAGATCTCGGGTAATTTGACTAAGAGACAATAATTTAGAAGATATTTGAGAAACATATAAACAATTTTGAAGCGTAAGGTATGTGGAGAGATGAACGGGTCCAATGCCTTGAACACGGATGAGGTCACCACTGGCAATTTCAATGTGCGATTTTTGAGGAGTGCTGAGATTAGAGAAATCGGTGGGATCATAAGTCATGGTGTCAGTGGCCCCACAATTGAGGATCCACTGTGGGTGTTTGGAGGACAAGGCTGTCCCTTTTCCAAATGAATAATGATTTTTTGAAATAGTTGTGGCGGTTATGGAAATATTTGTAAGCTGAGGGTGATTTGAGAGACTTTGTAAAGGTGGGGGGTTGAATAGGTAATTTTCGCAGGGGTACTTTGGGTAACTAACGCAGGTTAGGGCTGAAGCTAAGGCGAAGGGTAAAGATGTAAAATCACAGGGGTGAGGGTTGGGAATTTAAGGGATTCTTCTTGAAGGCCGCTGAGAGACTCTTCTTCTGGGTGTTTGTTCTTCGTACCTTCGGCTCCCTGTCTCTCTGCTCTCCCCTTCTCCATATCCTTACCTTTTGAGAGTTGATCTCCGCGGTCTCCACTAGTGCCCCTGGTACTCTCTATAGCACCTTGGAAGGCATCTCCAGTGCTGACAGCGATGACACCTATGTCTGGAGTTGCTGGCTGCTTGTCTGGTTTCCATCGTCTCTGTGCCTCCTACCAATCTGGATAACCCACTAGCTGAAAGCACATATCTTTGGTGTGCTTCCTCATGTCGCAGTGAGTACAAACCAATTTGGCTTTCTCCTCCTTGTCACCATCACGCGATGATGTTTGGGAGCATGGTGGTGCTGTCCCGCGTCTGTCCAGCCTGCCTTGAAGCTTCAACCCAAGGCCAATCCCTGATGATGAACCTGTTTCTGAAGGTATGCCTCTCAAGATCCCCATTCGTGCCTCTTCTCGCCGGATGTCTGCATATGCGCCTCCATCGTGGGAAGGTGCTCCTTTTTAAGAAGGTCCATCTTTAGACCCTCATATTTCCTGTCTATGGCTGTCAATGGTTGTAACAACCGCTGTTCTTGCTTCTTCTGGTTGTAAATGGCAATATCGCCTGGATCCTTCATTGGATTAGGGTCTCTGCCATCTATAGCATCCAGACTGATTTGAGTTGATTCCAACAGTCTTCTAACGATCCTTCTCCTTGTCTAACAGAGTGAGCCTTGCGATATAAATCAAAGATCTGGAATGTGTCCCACCGTGGTTGCAAGGCCATCCCACAAGGCTCTGGCCGTGGGGTGCTGCGGGACATTGGTGTCCAGTCTAGGTTCAATATTTTAAATTAGCCAGGTAAACACCAATCAGTCACGCTATTCCCACTGAAGGTATGCTGGGTCTGTGACAGTTGGAGATGGAGGTGTGCATGTGATGTGTGCAGTTTTCCCTCGCCCGCCAATTGCCTTTTTCATTAGCATTGACCACAGTGCATAATATGCTCCATTGAATTTGGAGCCCAGGGACAAATCGTCAGGATTGCTGACTCCTGTCTGGACACCAAGATTGTTCTTGAGTAAATTGACTAGTCGATGATCCTACCATCTTTCATCCTTAATCACTGATTCTCAATGATTCACTTTCCATCAGCTTTTACATGGTGAGTGGATGAACCTTTCATGAAGGAGAACTGTCATTGAAGTAGGACTCTTGGACGGTGACTTCAGTAGTGTTGGACAGATACTTTTTTCTGCTATTAATAATAGAGGATAACTTTACCTCGTAGAAGATTACTATAAAGGAGGTGTATTTTAATATAGATTATATCACCTTCGTCCTTATCCTATAAAAAATGTGATGATCTTTATCGTTTGAGTAGAAGAAGTGATCGCTCTGTCACTATTCATATGTCCAACACCCTGGACCCAAAAAGTACTCCCTGCAGGGACTTCTTGTTTACGAATATTACATACGCTCTTAGATCATCACCGATTAGTGTGTTATCAACTCATTACCAGTGTGCTCAATACCTTGTACTCGGGAGGTAAACGGCTGCACGGTCCGAACTCAATAGCTTTTCCGATACTGTTTCCCAATAAGGTCCCCGAATCATCGGTATTAGTATTGTCAAAATTTGGATAGAAATCAAAACAAATGATCAACTTGATCAAAACGTAACAAACAAGAAACAATTAGCTATGAAGAAGCTCGGAGCAAATGAAAATGGCGTTATGGCGCCAGAGGAGAATTTCAACTTGAGGAAGAAGGAAATTCTAAAATTTTATTCAATCTTCAAATGTACAGCTAATACAAGTATTTATACCAATCTAAAGAAGCATCTAGAAACATAAAAATACACGTGAGAAACAAGCTAGTTTACTACTGCACCAGCAAACTCTGTTACACCGGGCTAGCACCAGCTCCCGCATGTCACCCGTGCCATCCTTATGAAGTCTTGCGGTCCCAGCGTGCCTAACGTGCCAACCGTGCCATACGTGCCAAGACTTAGTTCGCTCCGGTGTGCCAACCGTGCCACACGTGCCAAAGTCTAAATCCTGTACTGCCAACCGTGCCAAGACTCAAGAACCTTGCCAACCAGCCATGCCAAGCACATGCCATGGCTAACCACCAACCATGACCTTCTTGTCACTTCCTATTTCTTGCTCCACAGTATCCATATCTTTAACACCCCCCCTCAATTCTGACTTCTTGTAAATATTACAGACTCCTAATGCAGAAGTCAGAAATTGCAACCTTTGAGAACTCAATGCCTTAGTGAACAGATCAGCCATCTGAAACTCAGTCTTGACTGGCATTGGCTTAATCACCCCCTCTTGAAACTTATCTCTGACAACATGACAATCCACCTCTATATGCTTTGTCCTCTCATGAAAAACTGGATTTTCAACAATATATATGGCACTCTTATTATCACAAAACAATTCTACAGGCTCTTTCTGTTCTATACCCAGGTCTTTCAACAAATACAACAACCACTGCACTTCACAAGTGGCTGCAGCAAGTGACCTGTATTCAGCCTCTGAGGAAGACCTTGAGACTGTAGTTTGTTTCTTTGCTTTCCAGGATACTAAAGCATTACCAAAGAACATACAATATCCTGTAACAGACCTTCTGGTTTCAGTACACCCAGCCCAGTCTGAATCTGAATAAGCCTTTAGCAACTTTGAACCTGTGCTGGGAAACAATAAACCCTGACCAGGATTACTCTTCAAATACCTAAGCAACCTGTGAACAGCCTTCATGTGCATTTCTGTGGGACAATCTAAGAACTGACTCAATTGTTGCACAGCATATGAAATGTCAGGTCTTGTAATAGTGAGATACAATAACTTTCCAATAATTCTCCTGTAACAAGAAACATCTGAGAATAAAGGTGAGTCATTATGTTCCAGTTTTAAATTTTGTTCCATGGGTGTCAAGGCAGGCTTAGCAGCCAAGAAACCTGTCTCTTCTAATAGTTCCAGTGCATACTTTCTTTGACAAATCATAATCCCCCCCTTAGACCTTGCCACCTCAAGTCCCAGAAAGTACCTCAGAACACCTAAGTCTTTGATTTGAAATGTGGAATGTAAATGAGTTTTCAGAGCTTGAATATGAGACAATGAATCACTAGCTATAATAATGTCATCAACGTAAATGAGCAAAGCAATAAAAGATTCTGAGGTTCGTTTAGTAAACAAAGTATAATCATTTTTGGACTGTTTGTAACCCTGAGACAGTAAATACACAGTAAGCTTTTCATTCCACTGTCTACTGGCTTGTTTAAGCCCATAAAGAGATTTCTGAAGCTTGCAAACTGCATTAGGGATGGAAGACTGAACTCCTTGAGGCAACTCCATATAAATCTCCTGATATAAATCACCATGAAGAAAGGCATTATTTATATCTAACTGATGCACATGCCAATGATTCACAGATGCCAAAGCCAAAAGAAGACGCACAGAGGTCATTTTTGCCACAGGTGAGAAGGTGTCAACATAATCTATACCTGGTTGCTGAGTGTACCCCTTTGCCACTAGCCTTGCTTTATAACGTTCAATTGACCCATCAGCCTTGCGCTTAACCTTATACACCCACTTACAGCCAATGGGTTGTTTACCAGGTGGCAAGGGAACAATGTCCCAGGTACGTGTAGCCTCCAAAGCTGCCAATTCAACCTGCATAGCTTGCTGCCAGGCTGCTGATGTAGCAGCCTGCTGGTAAGTCACAGGTTCCTGATCAGTACTAACGCTAAGGATATAGGACTTGTATTCAGGAGCCAAAGTTTCAAGAGAATGAAATGACTGTATAGGATATGGCACAGACTCAGATGGTTCCAAAGCATTAGAGGAATGACTGAGATTGCAATAATAATCCTGCAAATAAGATGGAGCATGTCTCTGCCTAACACATCTATGATCAGAATCAGAGGCAAGAGGCAAGTGGACCTCCAGGTGAGTTATTGGTATCTGATCATTTGGAGGGGATACTGACTCTTTTGAGGATGAAGAAGGAGATGAACACATTGAAGGCACTGATGACACTGAGGACGACTCAACTTCATCTGACTGAAGAGCATCAGGAGCAGGTGGCAACTGATGCAAGGGATGTTCTTGAGGAGGTGATGGGCACGGAGGCAGAGGTGCATCAGTCACAGCATGAGGAACTGAGACTGATGCTGATGGCAAGGAAGATTCATTAGAAAATGGGAAAGAATTCTCATGAAACAAGACATCTCTAGACACAATAACAGACTTGTCTTCAAGTTTTTGAACAATGTACCCCTTTGTATTCATGGGAAATCCAAGAAAGACACAAGGAAAAGCTCTGGGTGCAAACTTGGCTTTATGAGGAGTGTTGTCACATGCAAAGGCTAAACACCCAAATACTCTGAGATGAGAATATATAGGCTGACTATTATGCAAAATCTCATAAGGAGTTTTACACTGAAGTACAGGAGATGGCATCAAATTTATCAGATATGTAGCATGCTGAAGACAGAATCCCCAATAATCAATGGGCAATGAAGCATGAAATCTAAGTGCTCTAGTTACAACCAAAAGATGTTGGTGCTTCCTTTCAACCACTCCATTCTGTTGAGGAGTATGACTACAGGTTGTTTGATGGACTACCCCGTTTTGCATATAAAATTCAGTCATTTTAAATTCAAGTCCATTATCACTTCTGATAACCTTGATATGAACATTGAATTGAGTAAACACATAATGAAAGAAACTCTGCAAAATCTGTCTAACTTCAGATTTTGCCTTAAGCAAATATATCCAGGTATACCTTGAACAGTCATCAACTATAGTCAAAAAATATCTCTGATTGTACATTGTAGGGTGCCTATAAGGGCCCCATATATCAACATGAATAACATCAAAAGGACGCTTAGAGGCTGTAGCAGATATAGGAAACGGTGATCTTTTCAACTTTGCCAAAGGACAGACTGTACAGACACTATTCTGATCAAAAGAAGGTATTTCTGGATGTAACCTATGCAATTCTTGTATTCTAGTTGATGAGGCATGCCCAAGTCTGGCATGCCACAGATACGAATCAGAGTTAAGACTAGAGGAAGACAAAGCAGAAGGCAAAAGACATGTACTGAATTCTCCATACTGCAGAGGTAAACTGGAATCATGTATATAGTAAAGCCCATGATGCTTCCTAGCTGAACCAATCATCCTCCTGGACAACTGATCCTGAATCAAACAACCAGAATCATGAAATGAAACAAGCAGATGAGGGGAGTCAGTAAGCTTGCTGAGAGAGACAAGGTTAAAAGAGAATGAAGGAACATATAAGACATCCTTCAAGACCAGACCACTGTGCAATATAACCACTCCTCTATGAGTTGATTCAACTGTGACATTGTTAGGAAGCTTAATAGAAACATGATCAATGGGATTATAAGACTGAAACAAAGCCAAAGAGCATGAAATATGGTCAGTGGCTCCTGAATCCAAGATCCAAACGCAATCAGTACTTACAGAACGCTTACCTGTGGACATACCTGTCTGTGCTGTCATGACAGCTCCCTGCACCTCCTTATTTCCACTGCTTCCTGAAACAGCATCATCAATATCCAACAATTTTAAAAGCTTAGTAAACTGTTTTTGAGTAAGAGACTGCATAGCCTATGGAAATAGACCAGACAAAGGCATCTCAGCATCACAGTTCTGAACTCTCTCTTCAACCACCTCAGCTGCATTCACTTGATTCTTAAACTTAAATCCAGGAGGAAATCCATGCTTTCTGTAGCATCTATCACTTGTATGCCCTATCATACCACAGTGATTACATTGCAAACGTTTATTTCCTTCCTGATAAAATCTTCCATTTCCTCTCCTATATGTCTGTCCTTGCTTCTTATTAACATACGTGTTCGCTACAAAGCTCTCTTGATCATCACAATTTGAAATCAATGCTGTAGGTGCATTATTAAAACCAGTTGACACAGAATTATTAGTAATCTTCCTCTCAAACTTCAACGCCATCGCAAAAAACAGTTTTAATATCTGGTAGGGGAGTCATTACGAAGACCTGTGATCTTACTGGATCGAATTCCTCATTCAAGCCTTTGACAAACTTTATAACATAATCACTTTCAATGAACTGATTCACCTTTTTAGTTATATCACACACAACGAAGACAATCACATTTTGGTACAGATCTTAATGAAGCTAACTCTTCCCATAGTACCTTTAGCTTCGTAAAGTAATCATTTACGCTAAGATTTTCTTGCTTCACAGCATAAAACTCACATAACAAATCAGATAACCTGAAAGGATCACCACTTCCATACCTCATAGCTAAATCATTCCACACATCTAGAGCACTATCGTACCACATCACACTTTGTGCAATTGAAGGAGAAACGCAGTTCATGATCCAGGATTGGATCATTGTGTTTACCTGCCTCCATGCCTGAAACTGAGGATCATTTTGTGCAGGTTTAGCCATAGATCCGTCTATGAAGCAGGTTTTGTTCTTCACCAATAACGCCATTTGAAATGTCCTGCTCCAAGAGTGGTAATTATGCGGATTGAGTGGAGGTTGAACCAAGACAATTGCTGGACTATCATTTGGATGCAAGTAGTACGGGCTACTTGTTGGATTTTCATTGTTCACGTGATTGCTTCGCGAGCTAGATGAAGCAGCACTCGTATTAGCCATGCTTATATCTCAATTTAAGTGATTCGTAAGATAAATGTTGCGATGCAGTGTTTGATCATAAGCATACGATGAATCAATATCGAATTGTCATGGCTCTGATACCATGTCAAAATTTGGATAGAAATCAAAACAAATGATCAACTTGATCAAAACGTAACAAACAAGAAACAATTAGCTATGAAGAAGCTCGGAGCAAATGAAAATGGCGTTATGGCGCCAGAGGAGAATTTCAACTTGAGGAAGAAGGAAATTCTAAAATTTTATTCAATCTTCAAATGTACAGCTAATACAAGTATTTATACCAATCTAAAGAAGCATCTAGAAACATAAAAATACACGTGAGAAACAAGCTAGTTTACTACTGCACCAGCAAACTCTGTTACACTGGGCTAGCACCAGCTCCCGCATGTCACCCGTGCCATCCTTATGAAGTCTTGCGGTCCCAGCGTGCCTAACGTGCCAACCGTGCCATACGTGCCAAGACTTAGTTCGCTCCGGTGTGCCAACCGTGCCACACGTGCCAAAGTCTAAATCCTGTACTGCCAACCGTGCCAAGACTCAAGCACCTTGCCAACCAGCCATGCCAAGCACATGCCATGGCTAACCACCAACCATGACCTTCTTGTCACTTCCTATTTCTTGCTCCACAGTATCCATATCTTTAACAAGTATCATAGATTTTTATCGAAGACTCTCTTTCCGAGATTATTATGATGTGTCAAGGCGTAACTCGAAATGTGTACGAGCAGCCCATCAGATAATCATATGTCTTCATGATAACTAACTTTTCATTGCATTGTATGGGAGAACTCTGCCTTTCCCTTTACATATATTTTTAATTTCGGTGCATGCATTCTTCACAAGCATTTAGCTACAGTGATTTTCTTTTTAGAGCGGCAAAGCATATCGCTGATGTATGTGGACAGCAGATGTTCTAGTTATGGCGTGTTGCAAGGAAGTCGCAACTCGTAAGATGAACATTTACCAGTATCTTTAAGATTGTCAAAGAGATCAAATCTTGCTATTTGAACTGAAACATTCAAAATTAAGCTCTTATACCAATTGTTAGGTCCCGGGGGATTGAATAGTGTGTTCACCAAGTATGGATAATTTTTCGGATATTTTCTGATGATGAGTACAAATCAATACTTGGGTATGTCTTTAAAATGAATAAACTTGCGGAAGAGTAAAGAACACGAGATATATAGAGGTTCAAGTCAAAAGAATTACTCCTCTACCTTCTTGGTTTTTCACAAGAAGAATTTTTGAAAAGGAGATTGTTATTTTCTTTGGGGAAACAAAAATCAAATCAAAAGAAAATACAAACATTAATGTAGAACTAGGCCACTCACCTAGACAAGATCAAGAAATTACCAACCCCTTGAAGTCTAGCATGCAAAGAACTTCCTTGCTCCTCAAAGAATTCTTGTGGGAGTATGGTCGCCACTACACCATCAACTAACCCTCTAAGGTTTGGATTTCTTCAAGCAAGAAGCACCCTTGCTTCTTGACCAACAGTCTATACTTAGCTCCTCACAATCTTCACTCAAGAAGAAGACTCTTCTTCTTTACAAACACACTCTCATACACAAAGTAAAATCCACAATAATATAAGTACGTTGATAGTAAAAGCTTGAGAGAAACTTGAGAACTCGTGGTAGAAAGTTTTTTTTTTTAAAAAAATGATGAAAACCCTTGTTTTATTTACCTCCTAGCCGTTGTCTTGTGCTGCAAGGAGAAAGAGAAGTTTTGTCTCTTGTGATGACAAGTCTTCTTCCATAGAGATCTTCTCTTGGATTAATACAAGCTTCTTGAGGAAGCTTCATCTTGAAAGCTCAAAAAGGAAAGAGGGCATTCTCCAAAGTGGGAGTGGAACCTGTGATGTTTCACTAAAAGGGAGGGTACAAATGTCACGTAATCATAAGAAAGTGCAGCATAAAACATTTGTCAGCATAAAACATTTGTAACGTTGAGTCACATGAAGCGTCTGATGTGATTTATGAACAGTCATTCAATGTGACATGGAGCGTCTTATGTGTGTTGAAACTGGCGTTCAGTGTGACATGAAGCGCCTTAAGTGAATAAGGAACACCTGTTCAATGTCACATGAAGCGCCTTGTGGGCAACAAAACTTGTTCGAAGTCACATGAAGCAACTGATCTCAGCCTTCATACTTGTTCGAAGTAATTCTGAGTTCTATTAAAAGTGACTTGATATTCGTGCCCATTTTGGGGGGAAACAGTCACATTTGAGTTTTGTAGCACACATGAAGCGCCTATTAATGCGTTCAAAGTGTGTTGTTACACAGTTCGACATATGAGGCGCCTTATCTAGGCGTGCAAAGTGTTCTGGTTTCCAAACACTTCACATGAAGCGCCTTATGCAGCGTTCGAAATGTACTGGACTCCAGATACTTCACGTAGAGCGCCTTATGTAGGCGTTCGAAGTGTACTGGTCTCCAAACACTTCACATGAGGCGCCTTATCTAGACGTTTCAAGCATCAATTGTGCAAATTATCAAAATTTAACTCATTCTAACAACAAGAGTCTCACACGCAAATTCTGTTTTCGTTTCCAAATATATATGAATGATACTTCATTGTCAGGATGCAACTTAAGAGGAATACCCGCTTTGCATCAAAATGGAGATGTAGTAGTCGTGATTAGAATACCCTAATCAAATTAGTCGAAATTGTTAACAAAGACCGAGTTTATAGCGAGAAACTTCTTCTAGACTTATTTTATTATGAAAAGTCTATTATTACGAGGGTGAAATCGTTTATGAGAAGGAACTTGGAATTTCTAGTCTGGTTTTGCGTAACATACCAATTGACAAATAAAAAATAAGTAACTTCATTGAATTCCAGCTGATTCATATTTTTATATAGTCGTTAATCGAATACGCTGGTAAAGCGAATTACGACGTTTGCCTTTTAAAATGCTCCGGGGACTACTGAAAGGGTTTTCTTTGCCTTTTGGTATTAGGAATAGACTTAACTAAACTAAAAAAGGCGTTCCTCGTTCACTAGTTTCTCCCGTTCGTGCAGGGTTCGAAGAAGAAACGGATCACTTTTTGATCTGTTGTACGCAGTCTTATCCTACATTTATAGACTAAACTTGTGAAAATTCAATACAATCAAAAACTGAATTAAAAGAAAGTTGAACAATCACGTAAGAAACTCAATCGAGAAAGAAACTATCAAGCCAGACATTCAGGAAACGAAGAACTCCAAGAATGTGGCAGAACAAACGGAGAGAATGAGAGGAAAAGATGGAGAACACAATTGATTCAATTTCTTGATCCAAAGGAATGAATCATTGCAGAGGTTATGCATCAGCTTAAAAGGAAGAAGAAAACAACATGTGAAATGACTAAAAAGTCTCTCACTAACGTCTCCCTACTTTATTAAACATAAGGGCAAAACAGACAATTCATCCGTTTAAATCCACGTGCGCGTTTCCTTCTCTTCTTCCTCCTGGCCTCCTTCGTCACAACTGAGCCACCTCCGTTACCAACTGCGGGTCCACCTATTAACCACCCTCCTTGCTCCTTTCCAACTGACCCACGTGACACCTAAACCTCCTAATCTTCGATTGGTTCTCTATACTCAGTCAATTACACCCAAAACCGCTCTTGATCAGTGTGATGCATCACATGCTTCAACACCCCCCCCCTCAAGCTCAGACAGTTGAGCTTGCTGTGGCATATAAGTTTTGAACTCCAAGTGCACCAACCAACTGCATTGATCTTCTAAAATCTATCGCTTTAGTAAACAAATCTGCAAGTTGCATTTCAGTTCGTATGGGCATAAGCTTCAACGTACCATCATGTACCTTGTCTCTAACCACATGGCAGTCTATCTCTATGTGCTTGGTCCTTTCATGAAACACCGGGTTCTCTGCAATATAGATTGCACTCTTACAGTCGCAAAGGACCTCTACAGGCCTTTGATCCCCCAGTCGCAGATCTTTAATTAGGTACAAGAGCCATTGTACTTCACACGCCACTATAGCCATAGCCTTGTATTCTGCCTCCGCAGATGATCTAGATATTGTTGTTTGTTTCTTGGCTCTCCATGAAATCAATGCATCTTCAAGAAAAACACAATGCCCAGTGATGGATCTTCTTGTCTCATGGCAGCCTCCCCAATCCGCATCTACAAATGCTTTCAGCTTCATCTCACCACTTCTAGGGAGCAGAATTCCCTGCCCAACTGTTCCTTTCAAGTATCTGAGCACCCTATGCGCTGCTTTTAAGTGATTGCTAGTGGGACAGTCCATAAACTGACTAAGTTGTTGTACAACAAAGGCAATATCAAGTCTGGTGATGGTTAAATAGATCAACTTTCCTACCAACCTTCTGTATTGAGTGATATCTTCTAATGGTGATGAATCTTGATGTGTAAGGCTAAGATGTGTCTCCATTGGAGTCTTAGCGGGCTTAGCATCCACAAATCCTGCCTGATCTAATAGCTCCAATGTGTATTTCCTTTGATTAATATGAATTCCTCCTCTTGCTTGGGCCATTTCTATCCCCAAGAAAAATTTCAACTGTCCCAGGTCCTTAATCTTGAATTCATTATGCAGGGACTGCTTATGGAAATATGGATTCAAAGAATGATACATCTCTTGAAATGTATATAGATTTAGTATTGAGATCCTGTAATATATATCCCTTTGTGGTATATGAAAGCTCCAAAAATACACTTCTGTGTGCTCTGGTTGCAAAATTTTCCTTGTGACTCTGGGTGTTACTACCGAAAGCCAGACAACCAAAGACTCTAAGGATAGAGTAATCAGGCAATGATTTGTAAAGAAGCTCATGAGGTGTTTTGTGTTGAAGAAGAGGTGAAGGTGTGATATTAATGAGATACACTGAGTGTTGCACACAAAAGCCCCAGTAAGAAGAAGGTAGACATGATTGAAATCTGAGCGCCCTTGCCACATTCAAAATATGTTGGTGTTTTCTTTGAACAACACCATTTTGTTGGGGTGTGTTTACACAACTAGTTGGATGCAAAATACCATGGGATGCAAAGAAGGAATTCATCTTAAATTCTGGTCCATTATCAGACCTGATGACTTTGACCATGGCATCAAATTGAACTGAAAAATATTGGTAAAAGCTTTCAACAATAGACCTTGTTTCTGCTTTGGTTTTCATCAGATACACACAACAATACCTACTATAGTCATCAATTACAGTAAGAAAGTAATATTGTCTGTACAAAGTTGGATACTTATATGGACCTCAAATATCCATATGTACAAGAGAAAACAAGCTGGAAGAAACTGAACTGGAAATTGGAAAATGTGATCTCCTCTGTTTGGCTAGAGGACAGATTTTATAGACATGTGTTCATTCAGGAACAGTCACAAGGGGTTCAATTTTCTGGATTTCTTTCAACCTTGGGGTAGACAAATGCCCAAGTCTTGAATGACATAACAAGCTATCTGACAGATTGACAGCACATGCCAAGGAAATAGAAGAAGAAGGAGGGAACCTTGGTGTTCCATGTAGATAATAGAGGCCTTGATCTACCTCAACTGAACCAATCATCCTCTTGGTTCTGAGGTCCTGAATCAGGCAAACATTTGAACAAAAAATGAACGTTAACAAGTCTGTCTGACTGGGTAAGTTTGCTAAGTGATAATAGATTGAAGGCAAAAGATGGCACATAGAAAAAGTTGGTAAGAATAAGATTTGGGATTGACATGGATCGTTCCAATATGTGTGACTATGGCTAGAGACTGATCAGGCAATTTTAGTGATATAGTATTAACAGGCTGATATGAATCAAAGAGATGAATACTAGAACATATATGATCACTTGCCCTAGAGTCTAAGATCCATACATTTAAGTTTTGATGCATTACATTATCTAACAACTTACCAGAAGGTGTGACTTGCTGTGTTGACATAGCAGCATGACGTGTGTTTGAAGCATTTGCACCATCAGAAACTCCTTTCCTTCCTGCGTCATGATGCTCCTGCAATAGGTTCATCAGTTGAGCATACTGCTCATGTGTCAAAGTAGGAGCCGTTTGTGGCATCTGTTGCTGTGAATTATTTACTTCTGAACTCAAAGTCTCATATGCCTCATATCCGTCAAACTCATCCTGGCTCACACCACCTTCAAATGTTGCATTGTTTCCATCACTGCTCACCATGTTAATCTGACTTCTGGGTTTGTAACCTGGGGGATACCCATGTTTCTTGTAACATTTTTCAACTGTATGGCCAGTCATATTGCAATGACTACAGACTGGCATTATGGAACCACCTTGCTGGGACCTTGGCACATTCCGTCTAAATCCTCTCCTACACTGTTTCTGCCAAGAATTGTTAGGTACCCCTTCATTGTAAGATTTCTGAGCATACATATTACCTCTACCGGAACTATTCACATTCATCACTGCTGAGGGATTATTATTAAACTGTCCATTGCCCCCTGAGTAATTCATCTTTCTCTCCAACTTTACCGCCATAGCAAAGGCAATTTTCAGATCTGGTAATGGGGTGGACAACAATACTTGAGATTTTACTGCCTCAAATTCATCATTTAGACCTTTCAAGAACTTAATCACACAGTCATTCTCTACAAATTTGTTGATCTCCACTGTACGATTGCACGTACACCTATGGCATGTACACGTAGGAACTGATCTTAACACCATTAACTTCTCCCAAACACTTTTTAACTTCGTGTAATACTCTGTTACACTACTAGTGTTCTGCTTAATCGAATAGAATTCCTCGTGCAGGTCTGATAATCTAAAGGAATTAGCATTACCGTACCTGAATTTAAGATCATTCCAGATCTCAGCAACAGAATCCAACCATATGACGCTCTGGCCAATGCTTGGGCTCAGGGAATTAACCAACCAAGAAGCAACCATATTGTTGGTCTTTATCCAAGAGTTATAACGCCTTGTCCTCTCCACAGACTTTTCAATTGATCCATCATCAAAGCCTAATTTGTTCTTGGACTCCAATGCTCTCCTTACAGACCTACTCCAACCACGATAATTGTTTCCATCCATCAACGGTTGTACCAGTATCATGGCGGGGTTATCACTAGGATGAATATAAAACTGATCATCCGAAGGATCAAACGGAGTAGAAGGAGATGCACCTGATGAGGATGCAGCGGTATTATTGTTTGACGCCATGAATGTACCAAAATGCATCAACTAAAGCTCTGATACCATGTGAAAATTCAATACAATCAAAAATTGAATTAAAAGAAAGTTCAACAATCACGCGAGAAACTCAATCGAGAAAGAAACTATCAAGCCAGACATTCATGAAACGAAGAACTCCAAGAATGCGGCAGAACAAACGGAAAGAATGAGAAGAAAAGATGGAGAACACAATTGATTCAATTTCTTGATCCAAAGGAATGAATCATCGCAGTAGTTATGCATCAGCTTAAAAGGAAGAAGAAAACAACATCTGAAATGACTAAAAAGTCTCTCACTAACGTCTCCCTACTTTATTAAACATAAGGGCGAAACAGACATTTCATCCGTTTAAATCTACGCGCGCGTTTCTTTCTCTTCTTCCTCCTGGCCTCCTTCGTCACAACTGAGCCACCTCCGTTACCAACTGCGGGTCCACATATTAACCACCTTCCTTGCTCCGTTCCAACTGACCCACGTGATACCTAAACCTCCTAATTTTCGATTGGTTCTCTTTGCTCAATCAATTACACCCAAAACCGCTCTTGATCAGTGTGATGCATCACATGATTCAACAAATCTGAACTTTTAAAACTGAAAATTCTAACTTTAAATTTCTAAACTGGGTTTGCCAAATAGACTTACTGAGAATTAAAAAAGAAATCGGTGGCTTCCAGCTAATCAATATTTTCATATATCGACACAGTTCATGTGTCGCGCTTATTCATGGGTCATAGGGGTATATAGAAGGTCAGGCTTTTACTTTATAGTATATACAATTGCAACTTTTTTTTTTTTTGACAATAATATACAATTGCAACTTGAGGAGGACATACCTGCACAAAGTCAACGGTATTCTAATTCTTAAATGTAAACTTTAATTTTATTTCGGTTCCTTTGTCTGTACATCGAAGTAAATAAATTGAGAAAGACGGCAGCGGGTACATATTTTTGTCATAAATTTTACGCCTCCCTTTTTAACAAAAACAATAATACTCTTATAAGACATCTTGTAAATTTAAAAATTATTGCTTCTCCATATACTCCGTGATCGTGGTGTGCTGGATCATATACATCGTGATCCAGATGAATAATAACCCAAAAAAGGATCAATCGTTTTCAATATAGATTACTACATCAATTTTTCCATCTAGTTATCGAACTAAAGACTTTGTTACATTATATTCACCATTACGTTGTATTACTTCTAAATCCAGTCTGATTGAAAAATGTATCATTAGATTGCTGAAAATCATTCTTTGGGAAAATTGGTTTCATTTTTGTTTCATTTGTTGACTTTACATAGAAACATGTATTTTCATAAAAATAACAAAAAATTACATTGGGATACTGAAACTGTTTTAGCTTTGGATCTCGAGGAACTCGTCCCAAGAATATGTAGCTGGTACTAGGGTGATAACGAACGGAGCCGAACCGAATCGTAGGGTTTCGAATTTGGATTCGTTTAGTTAAATGAACTGTTCGGCTTGGTTCGTTTGCTGTAACGAGCTTCAAAATGTGTTGGATTTTGGTCTGAAAACACTATAACTGTTTATACCAGTCAAAGAGTTCATGAACAGTTTGGCTCGTTTTAGTAAATAAACCTAATTAGGTGTTCAAACTCGCTCGTTTAAAGAAAATTAATGAACTAACTCAAATCAAATACGAATCAAACTCGAATAGTTCGTAAATTGTTCGTCTCTTAACACCCCCTAGTTGGTACCCTAAATTAATTGTATCCCTGGATGAGGTTGGCTAAACTATTTGGTGCTTAAGCAAATGATGTTGCCAGTTAACAAGTTGGAGTGGAGAACTACCAAACATTTGAGTCCAATAGGTTATTTAATACATGAATATATTACATGACAACACATAGTAGAGATATATAGAATATAATATATGAATACATTGAATAAACTATATGTTATACAGTCTATGATAATTAACTAAATCATCATAACAAAGTGGGAAGAAAACTACTATGACGGTTGAAAGAGCATTGGACTTGTAGAATTTCGTAGATATTAAAGGAATTAATTTCCATTCAAGTTAAGAATAATTTAACATTGTGTCCCGTTTTATAAGGAGACAAATCTATTCCTAACGGTACTTTTTGAATTGACAGCAATCACTGTCAGTCACTATTAACTGACAGTCTCCGTAAATTACAATTGTTGTGGTAACGGCTAGTTACCAATGCAGCTCTGCTATGTACAATGAAAATGCAAATATTTACAAGCCTAAGTATAGCAGCTCTGCCTAATGCGTTGCTGCCTCAATTGTGCTTTGCCTCGTTACCTCAGTTCAACACTCTTCTTGTTTAGGTCAGCCTCCTTCAGCTCAGTTCGGCACAACTTCATTCTTCAGCGTTATTTACGTCTTTGTCCAGATCGGCCTAATTGAGCTCTGCTCGACGCACCTTTGCCGAGCTTATTTCTACACTCCCCCTCAAGCTTAGTTGCATATATTTAAACAACTAAGCTTGGACATCAAATATTGAAAAACTTTCATTGAGACTGGTTTGGTTGAGATATTTGCTATCTGCTTTTTTGTGGGAATGTACTGTATGCTGATCTCATTTCCTTCAATTTTTTCACGGATGAAATATCTATCTATTTCTACATGTTTTGACTTGTCGTGCTGGACTGGATTTTCTACCATACTTATAGCAGAAACACTATCACAAAAGATCTGTATAGGTAGCCTTGCCTGAATGCAGAGATCTTCTAGAATACTTCTGATCCATATGCCTTCACAGATTCCCAGTACAAGTGCTCTCAGCTCTGCTTCTGCACTGCTTCTTGATACTACAGGTTGTTTCTTTCTTTGCCATGTAACCAGGTTGCCTTATAGGAATGTTTCATAACCAGTTGTTGATCGTAGATCAGTTTTGCATCCTGTCCAATCTGCGTCTGTGTAGATCTAGATGCCTCAATCTGAGCTTTTCTTGAAGTATAGTCCCTGTCATGGTTCGTTCTTTATATAACTGAGGATTCTAAAAACAGTTTCGAGATGCTCATTAGTAGGACATTGCATATACTGTGATACATAACTCACTGCATAGCAAATATTAGGCCTAGTATGGGATAAATAGATTAATTTCCTAACTAATTTTTGATATCCTAGTTTATTTGTTGGAGTGTTATCCCAGTGGTCTCTAGGCTTGTATCCAGGCGCAACCGGGACGATAGCTGGTTTGCATCCGAGCAGACCAGTCTCCCTGAGAAGATCCAGTATGTATTTCCTTTGTGATATATAGAGTCCATTTTTGTTTCTTGCAATTTTCATTCCTAGGAAATATCTTAATGTTCCTAGATCTTTCACTTCAAATTGTTGTGATAAGTTATTCTTGATATTTTCTATGCCCTGTTTATCTCCTCCAGTAAGTATAATATTGTCTACATATACAATAATGACAGTTAGCTCCCCCTGAGCTGAACTTCGGGTGAACAGAGTGTGATCACTGTGTTTCTGATTAAATCCTAGCCTAGGTATTGTCTGGGTGAATGTTTTAAACCATGCCCGAGGTGACTGTTTTATACCATGCAGGGACTTTCGCAAATTGCAGACCTGATGTCTATTAGTTTCATTGTTAAAACCTGTTGGTATAGTCATATAGACTTCTTTGATCAGGTCTCCATTTAAAAAGGCGTTCTTTACATCTAGTTGATGCAGTTCCCAGTCAAGGTTAACTACAACAGAAAATATCACTCTTATAGTATTCAACTTAGCTACTGGTGCAAAGGTTTCTAAATAATCTATCTCATAGGTCTGAGTGAATCCCTTACCTAATAATCTGGCTTTGTATTTATTCACTGTGCCATCATTATTATATTTAGCAGTGAATACCAACCTACATCCTACTAGCTTTGTCTGAGCTGAGCTGGGGGTAAGTTCCCTGGTGTTATTTTTTGTCAAGGCATTCATTTCTTCATGCACAGCTTGTTTCCACTCAGGTTGGTTAATTGCTTCCTCTATATCTTTAGGAATAATGTTATTATTGAATGAGCACACAAATGTTCTAAAGTTTGGATTTAACTTATTATAGGATATGTATTCTTCTATAGGATACTTGGTGCAGGTTGGGTTCTTAGTGCATTCACAAATTCCTTTTCTTAGTGCAATTGGTCTATCATCAATTTGAGTCCTATGATTATATCCCGTGTTTTCTTCTACTTCAGTCAGAGGTGTTTGTTAGATGTACTAGATTGATCATTATAGCTTAGATTTTCCTAATTGTTTAACATGATTGGAGAATCAATCCTGGGTTGTATTTCAGTAGTTCCGAGCTGAGGTGTTTCATATCTCAGCTGTTGTGTGTAGCTCGGCTGAGCAATTGAGCTCGGCATATATGGTATTAGGTAAATAGGCTCATATTCATTTCCCCTTAACTCTACTGTTTCTTCTTCAGATCTATAATATGCAAGCTTTTCATTAAATGTAACATCTAATGTTATATACATTCGTATATTGGCTGGACAGTAGCTCTTATATCCTTTCTACGAATTAGCATATCCTAGAAAGATACAGTTAACAGACCTAGGATCCAGTTTACTCCTATGCCCGAGCTGAACATGCACATATGTTATGCATCCAGACAGTTTAGGTGGCATCTCTTTAAGTATATTAGTATGCGGATAATGATTAATGAGTATTTCCCTATGTGTTTTGAATGATAAAATTCTAGATTGCATTCTATTTATTAAGTAGGTAGTCGTAAGAAGTGTCTCACCCCAGTATTGTTTGGGTACATTCATTTTAAGCATAATTGATCTAGTTACTTCAAGAAGGTGTCTATTCTTTCTTTCAGCAACACCATTTTATTGAGGTGTATAAGTACATCAGGTCTTATACCATTTTTAATCATAAAATCTTGACTGTTTTATCTAGATATTCAGTTCCATTATCCGACCTCAAAGTTTTAATGTTACTACTGAACAGATTTTCAATAAATGTCATGTATCTTATAATTGTTTGTCCCACATCATTTTTATTTTTTAACAAGTAAAACAAAGTTACTATTGTGTGGTAATCTATAAATGTTATAAACCACTTAGCGCCATTAATGTTAGCTACTCTAGATGGACCCCATATGTCCGAGTGGACTAGATTAAATGGTGTTGAAGTCTTATATTCTTTGGCAAGATAACTATGTTTAGTATGTTTAGCCAACTGGTAAGTTTCACAAATAAGTTTTTCAACATCAGTTGAGCTGAATAATCTTAGTAATAATCGTTTAAGATATACAAAATTAGGATGACCTAGCCTGTTATGCCATAACAAAATTTCCTCTATACATAAATTTCTAGGGTGCAAAATACTAGAGTCCTGATCACTTGACAGCTCGGCTGTGCTGACCAAAGCTTTGTTTATTCAGCAACAAAAACAGGGCGGCAACCTGTTCCCTAGTAATGACATCAGCATCAAGTATGCTATTCACATGCTGAGCAGCACTATGTTCAGCAGCAACTGGTTTTTATGGTGGTCTCCAGGGAGCACTGCTGGTCTTCAGAGGTAGCCATGGTTTTCCTTCTAGGAGCATCTTTGCTAGAAGTTTCCAACAGTCATCTACTGTATGGCCTTCCTTCTTGCAATACTTACACATTTTGCCTTCAAAGGAGGGAAAGTGTTTTTTAACAGCCAGTCTAGATGCTTCTGCTGGCTTTTCAGAATAGAAAGCAGAGGATTCTACAGCGGCAGATCCTCTCATCATGACCTTCTTCCGGCTTTCTTCTTGTTTTATTTTAGCGAAGGCAATCTTCAAGGTATGTAGTGGTTTTGTACTCAGAATTTGACTTTGTCGGTGTCAAATTCTGGGTTTAGTCTAGTTAGGAAACAGAAGACCCACTTCCTTTCTGTGCTTTCTTTGTAAAGGGCAACATTAGTGGTGAAAAACTATTGATGTGCTTCAAAAATATCAATTTGCTGCCATGATTTGGTAAGCAGTGTGTAGTATTTGTGGACAACAAGTTGTCCCTGTTTCAGCTCATGAAGATGAGCTTCAACTTCGTATAATTCTAAGATGTTATCCTGTTTAGAATACATCTCATTGGCTGTAGCCCAAATTTCTGCTGTAGTTTTGTACATTATAAAATCATCAGCAATATCTGCTGCATCAAACGTATCAGCCAAGACATTATCATACTGTTTTCTGACTTCCACAGACGAAAGCTTGCAACAGTTTTGAATGGAACAGGAATTGTCTCATATAAATATTCTTCCTTGCATTTATCGGTGATGTACATTTCTACCCCTCGAGACCATGAGAGGTAGTTATCTCCGTTTAGCTTGTGACTGGTAATGGTTATGGAAGAATCATCAGTGATTTGATAACCACGCACTACCCCTGATAATTGTTCAGAGGTAGCAGTGGCCTCAGTAGATTCAGCAGGGCTCGAAGGTGTAGTCATTTTGAAGAAGAGATTTTAATTGTAGAAAACAGAGTATAGATTTATAGGTATTTTTGAATCAGAGATACTCTGATACCATGTAGAGATTGAAGGAATTAATTTCCATTCAAGTTAAGAATAATTTTATAACATTGTGTCTCTTTTATAGGGAGAGAAATCTGTTTCTAACGGCTATTTTTTGACTTGGACAGCAGTCATTGTCGGTCACTGTTAGTCTAGTATTAACTGTCAGTCTCTGTAAATTACAATGGTTGTGGTAAAGGCTAGTTACCAATATAGCTCTGCTATGTATAGCGAAAATACAAATATTTATAAGCCTAAGTATACCAGCTCTGCCTAATGCCTTTCTGCCTCAATTGTGCTTCGCCACGTTACCTCAGCTCAACACTCTTCTTGTTTAGGTCAGCCTCCTTCGGCTCAGTTCGGCATGACTTCATCCTTCAGCATTATTTACGTCTTTGTCTAGGTCGGCCTCCTTCAGGTCGGCCTAATTGAGCTCTCCTCAGCACACCTCTGCCGAGCTTATTTATACACTCTCCCTCAAGCTTAATTGTATATATTTAAATATCTAAGCTTGGATATCAAATATTAAAAAACTTTCATTGAGACTGGTTTGATTAAGATATCTGCTATCTGATTTTTGGTGGGAATGTACCATATGCTGATCTCATTTCCTTCAATTTTTTCACGGATGAAATGTCTATCTATTTCTACATGTTTTGACTTGTCGTGCTAGACTGGATTTTCTGCCATACTTATGGCAAAAACACTATCACAAAAAATCTGTATATGTAGCCTTGCCTGAATGTATAGATCTTCTAGAATTCTTTTGATCCATATGCCTTCACAGATTCCCAGTACAAGTGCTCTCTCCTCTGCTTCTTATGTAGAGATTGAAGGAATTAATTTCCATTCAAGAATAACATTGTGTATCTTTTATAGGGAGAGAATCTATCCTAACGGCTAATTTTTGACTTCGACAGCAGTCAATGTTAGTCTATTATTAACTGTCAGTCTCTGTAAATTACAATGGTGTGGTAACGGCTAGTTACCAATATAGCTCTGCTATGTACAGTGAAAATGCAAATATTTTCAAGCATAAGTATAGCAGCTCTGTCCAATGCATCGCTGCCTCAATTGTGCTTCATCTCGTTACCTCAGCTCAGCACTCTTCTTGTTTAGGTCAGCCTCCTTTAGCTCAGTTCGGCATGACTTCATTCTTCAGCATTATTTACGTCTTTGTCTAGGTTCGCCTCCTTCATGTCGGCCTAATTGAGCTCTGCTCGGCACACCTCTGCCGAGCTTATTTATACACTCCCCCCAAGCTTAATTGTATATATTTAAATAACTAAGTTTGGATATCAAATATTGAAAAACTTTCATTGAGACTGGTTTGATTAAGATATCTGCTATCTGATTTTTGGTGGGAATGTACCATATGCTTATCTCATTTCCTTCAATTTTTTCACGGATGAAATGTCTATCTATTTCTAAATGTTTTGGCTTGTCGTGCTAGACTAGATTTTCTGCCAAATTTATGGCAGAAACACTATCACAAAAGATCTGTATAGGTAGCCTTGCCTGAATGTAAAGATCTTCTAGAAATCTTTTGATCCATATGCCTTCACAGATTCCCAGTACAAGTGCTCTCAGCTCTGCTTCTTATGTAGAGATTGAAGGAATTAATTTCCATTCAAGTTAAGAATAACATTGTGTCCCTTTTATAGGGAGAGAATCTATCCTAACGGCTAATTTTTGACTTCGACAGCAGTCACTGTTAGTTTATTATTAACTGTTAGAATCTGTAAATTACAATGGATGTGGTGACGGCTAGTTACCAATTTAGCTCTGCAATGTACAGTGAAAATGCAAATATTTACAAGCCTAAGTATAGCAGCTCTGCCTAATGCGTTGCTGCCTCAATTGTGCTTCGCCTCATTACCTCAGCTCAGCACTCTTCTTGTTTAGGTCACCTCCTTCAGCTCAACTCGGCATGACTTCATTCTTTAGCAATATTCACGTCTTTGTCTAGATCGGCCTCCTTCATGTCGGCCTAATTGAGCTCTGCTTGGTACACCTCTGCCGAGGTTACTTCTACAAATTTGAACTCAAGAACTTTTATCTTAGAATCTCAGTTCTAGTATTTAAGCTTTATTGTCGGGGAGTTGGTTTGTTGACGTTGGCTAAGCCAGCATGAGGGTTGACGTTTGCAATGTTTTTATTGATAAGATTGAAGTTGACAGCACATTTGTTAAGCCGACTTATAACGTCGATTTCTTCCGTGGTTGAGCAGAGGAATTTCGCATTAAATATGCAAATTGCCAAGTCATTTAGACAGTGCAATTTCGTGAGAGAAAAAGACAGAAATAGAGTGAACCGTTCAGATTTCATTCATACATCCATCATATCGATCCAACAATCTTTTCAGACAAACAAAAGCAAGACCGTTTAGAAATTGGAGTAAGAGGAAGAGAAATGGAGAACTCAATAGCAATGAATGGTGGACAAGGTCCCAACAGCTACTTCAATAACTCTAAGTTACAGGTTTCCTCTTTGCAACAGATTTATAATCATAAAAGCACAAATAACATGCATATTTTAGTTACTCCGTCTCAAGCATAAGTATAATTATTGGTATTACTATTAAATTTTTTTTCTCTTGAACTTCCATTGGAAGATTCTGATTTTGAAATCCATGTTTTGAGTTCTTAGCTAATAATTTGATTTTCATCCACAATTTGTTAACCAGGAAAAAGGGATAGATCGGATGGAGATTTTACTGTCAACAGGCATCGAAGAGGCGCTTGAACTAGAAAATGAGCACATCTTTTCCATTGCAGATTTAGGCTGTTCAGTTGGTCCAAACACATTTAAATGTGTCGCCAATATTATTGAAGCAGTTGAGCGTAAATATACTAACCATGGCCGTGATCTCAAATTACCCGAATTTCAAGTGTTCTTCAATGATCATGTTTCCAACGATTTTAACACTCTTTTTAAGTCACTTCCATCAGACAAACACTACATGGCTGCTGGAGTCCCAGGGTCTTTTCACTGCCGAATTTTCCCCAAATCATCTATCAATTTGATGCATACATCTTTTACTCTTCATTGGATCTCCAAAGTGCCGGAGGAGGTAACAAAAGAGAGCTCTCCTTTATGGAACAAAGGTCGAATCACATATATGCGCAGCTCGCTTCAAGTACAGGAGGCTTTTAGGAATCAGTTCCTTAAGGACTTGCATGTATTCTTCTCGGCAAGATCAGAGGAACTCAAACCCGGTGGATTACTAGCGATCTTATTGGTTTGCCAGCCAGAGGAGACTGCACCTTCCATGGCATTTGGGGAGTTTTATGAAATCGTAGGAGATGCTCTCAATGACATGGCAATGGAGGTAACTGATTTTTTCTCTCAAGCACTTGATACATTCATATATAAGTCAGATTGGTATTAGTAGACGTGAACGCACATTGAAAATTAAAAATGACAAATGTGCATCATGTTAGAATTTCAGAGTTGCAGAGTATGAAGCGGAAGCAAGTGTTTTAAAGCATTTAGAAGGGCATTTGAGTAACACACATTGTAGAATATGGAAGAATAAACTTTAAAATAGAAGAGCTGGTTAGGAGGCTGAATAGTGTAAAATCATATTCAGACTTTTTAAGTTCTTCTCGCAGAACTTTTATTTTGAATGTATATGAGTTTGCCTTTTATAAGGCGTGGAAGAGGTGAGACACCTCAAGCTACCAACGACTATTTCTAACAGCTATATTCTATTTACAATTGTTTATATGGTCCACTAAGCTAGTGGATGTATGTATAGTATATTCGTATAAATACTTTTGTTGTAGTGTTCCTTTGTTTATCTCTTCAATGATGTTTCCGAGGTTTCTTATATTTGTCTAAGCATTTCAGTTCGACACTGCAGTCTCTGTTGATGCTATTAATATTTGATCTGTTGTTGTTTTGCTCAGCACAGCTTGGTCCACTTGTTTATTCCTTCACCTCGTCTCCTCAGCTTGACATCCGCCATTGCAGTTTTCTTTTAGTGCCTTCACTTCGTCACCTCGGCTTCGGCATTCTTTTAAACTCAGATACTATATTACCTTGGTCTTTCCTCATTTTAGCTTACCTCGGCTCGGCACTTCTTCTTTTGGCTTAGTACTCCATCTAGATTCTAACACTTTTGAGCTTGGTGATTTATCTCATCACACCAGCATTGCATCGTTTCACTTCGGCACTGCTTCCTGTCACCTCGACAATCACATTTTAGCTCGGCACTTCTTCTTAGCTCGAGTACTACTGACCTCACCTCGGCTAGGCACCTCGGTTTGGTACTTCTTCTACTTCTGTCTCACTTCAGCTTAGCACCTCAGCTCGGCATTCCTTATCTTTCCTTGCTCATCTTTGATCATCACCTCGGTATGGCACCTCGGCTCGATACTCCTTTACTCCTGTCTTTACTTCAGCTAGGCACCTTGTTAGAACAAGTTAAATTTTGATGATTTGAACAAATTTGTACTCCAAACGGTGGATTAGGCGCCTCATGTGGTGTGTTTGGAAGTCAATATACTTCGAACGCTTACATAAGGCGCTTCATGTGCCTTGGTGAATCCAGTACACTTCGAACGTCTACATTAGGCACATCATGTGAAGTGTCTGGACGCCCGAACACTTCAAAAGCCTACATTAGGCGCTTCATGTGTTCTGGGAAAAAGGCAAGACACTTTGAACGCCTACTTTAGACGCTTCATGTGTACCACCAAGTCAAAAGTACTTTTCCCCCCAAAATGGGCACGTACATCAAGTCCTTTCTGAGAAATGTCAGAACTAGTTCGAACAAGCATGAAGGCTGACATTAGGCGCTTCATGTGATTTCGAACGCCTTCAATTGCCCACATAAGGCGCTCTATGTGACTTCGAACGCCTGTTCAATTTCACATAAAACGCTCCAAGTCACATTGAACGCCTGTTCATTAAACACGTTAGGCGCTTCATGTGACCAACGTTACAAAAGTATTATGCTTCACTTTCTAACATCATTTGACTCTTTGTACCCTCCTCTTTTAGTGTTATTTTCACAGGTCCTCTCTCAAACCTGAAGAAGCCAGGTTTCCTATTTTGGCTTCCTTTTTGAAACTTCTCCAAAAGTGTTGCTACAAGCCAAGAGGAGATCTCAAATGAATAGGACACACCAACACAAGATGCCAAAATCCATTATTGGCTCTGCAAAGGTTTTCAAACGGGAAGAAATTTCAGAGGTGATAAAAACAAGGGCTCTTCCATTTCTTCAACAACTTTCTACACTTTCAATCTCTCAAGTTTTCTCTCAAAGCTCAAGCTCTCAAGATAGTTGTAAACTTTGTATATTTTTACTTTATTGTTGAGAGTGATTATTGTAAGAAGAAGAAGAGTCTTCTTTTTGGTGAGTAAAGGTTGTGAGAGGTGAAGTAGATTGTTGTTCAAGGAGCAAGGGTGCTTCTTGTTTGAGATTTCTAGACCTTGGAGGGTTAGTTGATAGTGTTGTGGTGCACTATTCTCCCTACAAGATTTCTTTGAGGGCAAAGAAGATCTTTGGAGGCTAGACTTCAAGGGGTTAGATTTCTTGGTTGTGGTCTAGGCGTGTGGCCTATTTTTCCATCTTGTTGGATTTTGTTTTTGATTGTTGTTTCCCCTATAGAAATAACAATCCCCATTTCAAAATCCTTCTTGTGAAAAATCAAGAAGGTAGAGGAGTAGAGTCATTTGACTTGAACCTCTATATATCTTTGTGTTCTTTACGTTTCTGCAAAGTTTCATTCATTTCAAAGAACACACTCAAGTATTGGCTGCACTCAAAAACAAAAAATATCCAAAAAAATATCCATACTTGGTGAACACTCTATTCAATCCCCTTCTAGTGTGTTCCAAGGGACCTAACAATTGGTATCAGAGCAAAATCTTGAGTATTTGAGTTCAAATAGCAAGACTTGATCTTTAAAGTATGGATCCCTTTATTTTTGATGATGCTAGTTCCCATAGTGGCGATGCCTCAAGAAGAAGGAGGCGAGAAACGCTTCTCCCTTCCATTTCCAGTGTACATGTCAAGGTTCCTATCTTTGATCCTCTCAACTACCCACTATGGAAATCAAACATGGAACATATCTTCGTTCTTGTGGGTACCGCATATGGAGAGAGGTATCAAAAGGTTCCACCATACCTTTTGATGTTGATGATCCTACTCCTGAAGAGGAGATGCAGTTTGCCATAAATAGCAAAGCTCTTGCTATTTTAAATGGCTCTCTTACTCCAAATGAGAGAGCTCAAATACAAGGTGTCCAATCCGCTCATGAAGCTTAGACAAAGCTAGAGATGATCCATGAAGGAACATCTCAATTGAGGAAGGCAAAAAGGAGACAGTTGATCAAACAATTCTACAACTTCAATGTCCCCAAAGGTGAAAAGATCGAAGAGTCCATTCAAAGATTCACCAAACTTGTCAACCTTCTCACTGCGGTTGGCAAGAAGATAGAGCAAGAGGATCTCAACCCTTACTTCCTAAATAGCTTAGGAAGAGAATGGAATGCAAAGGTGACGGTCATCGAAGAGTCCAAAGATCTTAAAAATATTTCTTTGGACGAACTCTACGGGAATCTCATTACTTATGAGATTCATCTTGATGCGCAAGAGAAGAACGACCCTATTCGCAACTCAACTAAAGCTCTTACTTGTGAGTCGGAGGACTCGGACGATGAAGTCGGACTTCTTGTTAGAAGATTCCAAAGTTTTGCTAGAAAGAATGAGGATGAAGCTAAAAGGTTCATCAAGGAGAAATTCTCCAAAGACAATGTGAAGAACAAAGACAACAAATGCTACAAGTGTAGGAAGTTTGGTCACTTCATGAAAGATTGTCGGGTGAAGGAGCCGAAACTCCAGGATAAGAAGGCCAACTACCAAAGGATGAAGGCCTTGCAAGCGGAAGTAGCCTATTGAGAGAGCATTCTTTCCGGGTCCGAGAGCGACAATGGCGACCATGATGATCTTGTACTCACGGGTGTAGTTCATGATGATCTTGACAAGGAGTTCTTTGCACTCATGGACATTGATGATGACATGGAGGTATGTAATATTTCATCTCACTATAGATTAATTGATGAAAGAGATGATTTAGTGCAAGAAAATAATTTTTTAGATTTAAAATATAAACGTGTCAAAAAGGAATTTAGAGCATGTTTAAATGAGTACAATGACACGTTAGAAAATCACATTGCATTACAACTTGAGCATGACATATTATTGACCATGCATGTGATTGCACTAAAAGAGAAACATGATTTGATGAAATCATGTGCTCAAGCCCTTGATGAAAAGAAAAATGATTCAATGGTAAGTGCTACAAAAGTAGAGGTTGCTAAGGATGCATCTAGGCCTATTATGGATGCTAAAATCAAGCCTAGTGCCATGTATGCATCTAAGAAGGAAAAACCAAAGGAACAAGCACAAAGTGTCAAGGAGTATAAAACCTCCTTGAAGAAACAACAGCACATGCCTAAGGGAAAGGCAAACACACCAAAGGTGTCTCAACCTTTGGTTCAAGTCGTGAAACAAAAACCTGCTTTGTTTTCAAAGAAGGTTGTTCCTAAAAAGGAATCACGAAATGTGCTAACGCACAAGCATGCACAATCTCACAAACATACTCCTACATGTTTTTATTGTAATAGAAAAGGTCATGTAGAAAGAGTATATAGGGCTAAAAATAACAAGAGTCTTGTGTGGGTGCCGAAAGGGGAAATGAAGGTAACTAACCATCAAGGACCCAAAACAAAAAGGGTACCAATATCATATGGCTCATTTGCAGGCCCTAGCACTCAATGGAGAAAGCGAAGAGAAGAAGGTTAAATGGGTCGTGGGCAGTGGGTGTTCCAACCATATGACGGGAGACAAAAGTCTTTTCCATAGACTCACTATGCAAGATGGAGGAGTTGTCCACTTTGGAGGTAGCAAAGGCCAAATCAAAGGACATGGTATTATGGGTAACAATTCCTTCTCTCTTAGTGATGTCTTATATGTAGTAGGACTTAAGTTTAACTTGATAAGTGTCAGTCAACTATGTGATGCTAATTATGAGGTAACGTTTTTGAAAACAAAGTGTGTTGTGAAAAGGGTAATGCTATTTTATTTGAGGCTTTGCGTTTCAAAAATATTTACAAACTTAGCATCAATGATTTGGTTTCTCAAAATGTATCTTGCCTAGTTGCTAAGAATGATTTGACACAACTATGGCATAGACGTCTCGGACATGTATGTTTCAAAACATTTAAATTTATTTGCGAAAATATTAAAGTCCGAGGCCTTCCAAAAATGAGTTTTGAAAACCATGACTTATGTGACACTTGTCAAAAGGCGAAGCTTGTGAAAACAAGCTTCAAACCAAAGACAAATATATCCACCTTCAAACCCCTACAATTGCTTCATATGGATTTGTATGGGGATGTTGGAACAAAAAGCTTGGGTGGTAAACATTATACCTTCGTTGTAGTAGATGACTATACTCGTTATACATGGGTGATGTTTCTTGATAAGAAAAATGATGCATGTAGTGAGTTTATGAATTTAAGTAGACGATTGGAAAATCACGTGGGTGACACCATTAAGACCATCCGTAGTGATCGTGGTGGTGAGTTTGATGGTGATTTCGAAAGGTTTTGTGAATCCAAAGGATACTCACATGACCTTTCGGCGCCTAGAACTCCACAACAAAATGGTGTGGCTGAATGAAAAAATAGAACTGTACAAGAAATGTGTAGAGCAATGTTAAATGAGTTCGGTTTACCCGAATATTTTTGGGCCGAAGTGGTAAATACCGCTTGCCATGTGATCAATCATGTATATTTGAGACCATACCTAAATGTGACACCTTATGAGCTTTGAAATGGTAAAGTTCCCAATATTGGGTATTTCAAAGTGTTTGGTTACAAGTGTTTCATACTTAATACCAAGGACACTTTGGACAAACTTGACCTCAAAGCGGATAAAAGTATCTTTTTAGGTTATGCCTCGAATAGTAAAGTATTTCGTGTTTTCAACAAAAGGAGTCAAAAGGTGGAAGAATCAATCCATGTTAAGTTTAATGAGTCACTTAGTGACGAACCTAAACTTAATGAGGATTGTGAAGAAAATGAAGATGTCACTCCTCAAGAAGAAATTCTTGAGGATATTCCTATGGTTGCTCATCAACAAGAGATTGTTGATGACCCTTCAAATGGAAACATCTTCATTGATTAGAGAGTAGAACCTATTGAAGGTACTCCTCCATCTTGTGTGCATGAACTTAGTGAGTCAAATAGTAATATTTCTCATACTCATGTTGTTGATACACAAAATTTAGAAAATGCATCGCATATTCCGAAAAATGAGATTCATTCGAATGATGAAGGTTCATCACTTCCGGAACGTGATCATGAGGAAGTTGGAGGAGATGTATACAATCTTTCTGGATCATTTAAGCATAAAAGTTCTCACCCACACGAGTTGGTCATAGGTGATTTAAATAGGGGTATCACCACACGAATAGAGAGAATGCATTTGTCTCTCTTATAGAGCCTAAAAATGTCAAAGATGCACTTCTTGATGAAAATTGGATCTTGGCTATGCAAGAAAAATTAAACTAATTTGAGAGAAGTGATGTTTGGGAGTTGGTTCCCAAACCACATGATCATCCTATTATTGGTACGAAATGGGTATTTCGTAACAAGATGGATGATCAAAGTAATGTCACTAGAAACAAGGCTAGGTTAGTTGCTCAAGGATACCGTCAAGAAGAAGGTATCGATTTTGATGAGACATTTGCACCCGTAGCACGGCTTGAGGCTATTAGGATGTTATTATCATATGCTTGTTATAGAGATTTTAAACTTTACCAAATGGATGTCAAATCCGCCTTCTTGAATGGTGTTATTCAAGAAGAAGTGTATGTTGCACAACCTCCCGGGTCTGAATGTCATGATTCACCTCATCATATCTTCAAACTTAAAAAGGCTTTTTATGGCCTCAAACAAGCTCCAAGAGCTTGGTACGAGAGGTTAAGTACTTTTCTTCTTGATAACGGATTCTCAAGAGGTAAAGTTGACACTACTTTGTTCATAAAAGAACAAGGTAGAAATCAATTGATAGTTCAAGTATATGTTGATGATATTATTTTTGGTACTACTAACAATTGTCTTTGTGAGCAATTTGCTAGTCTTATGTAAGGTGAAGTCGAGATGAGAATGATGGGATAACTAAATTATTTCCTTGGATTGCAAATCAAGCAAACCAAAGATGACGTGTACATTTCCCAAACCAAATATACAAAGGATTTGCTCAAGAAGTACAATTTTGGTGAAGGAAGAGAAGTAAACACACCTATGAGCACAAGTGTGAAGCTTCACAAGGATGAGAAAGGAAAGCATGTCGAGGTAACCTTGTATCGTGGCATTATAGGTAGTCTACTTTATTTGACGGCTAGTAGACCCGACCTTTTACATGCAGTGTGCGTATGTGCTAGATTTCAAAGTGATCCTAGGGATATGCATCTAGTTGCGGTAAAACGCATCCTTAGATACCTTAGATGTACTTTGAAATTTGAGTTATTTTATCCTAAGAATGCATGTTTTGATTTAAGAGGATATTATGACTCCGATTATGCGGGGAGTCTTGTTGATAGGAATAGCACCTCCGGAACTTGTCAGTTTCTTAGAGATTGTCTTGTTTCTTGGTTTTCCAAGAAACAAAACAGTGTGTCTCTTTCTACGGCGGAATCCGAATATGTGTCAGCCGACTCTTGTTGTGCACAATTGTTATGGATGACAAACACTTTGAATGATTATAGCATTCACTTCTCCAAAGTGCCTATTTTGTGTGATAACATTTCTGCTATCAATATTGCACAAAATCCCGTCCAACATAGCCGGACTAAGCACATTGAAGTGAGATATCATTTCATCCGTGATTGTGTACAAAAGAACTTGGTTACTGTGGAATTTGTTCCTACACGGAACCAATTAGCAGACATATTCACGAAACCTTTACCTAGTGATGTATTTGCATCTATAAGAAGTAGGTTGGGGTTGCTCAATATGGGTTAATAATAATCCATCTTGAGTTTTGAGCAAGAAAATTTTCAAAATTTTCAAGGTCAGTATACATAAGGCGCTTCATCACAGTTACTTCAGGCGTTCGATGTCACATCAAGCGCCTGATGTTAAGGGTGTCACTTGTTCGAAGTGACATCAGGCGCTTTATGTTCCTCATCACTAGCGTTCGAAGTTTGATTAAGCGCTTCATCAAAATGAGTTCACTTGTTCGAAGTGACATTAAGCGCTTTATCTACTTGTCCACAACCGTTCGAAGTGACTTCAGGCGCTTCATCTCGGTTTATGAAGTCGTTTGAAGTCACATAAGGCGCCTAAACCCTAAATCTTCACTGTCATTTCCGCCATCTCTTCAGCTTTTTGCGCCAATCAATAGCCATCAATTCCTGCCGCCATTTCTCTTCCCCACTATCTTCCCACGTCTCCCACTTCTCTACAATTTCCCAAGCACCTTCTCCATTTTCCAACCTCTTCATCTTCCTTCACTACTCCTACACTTACTCTCTCTCTCTCCCGTTATCCTTCATCATTAACATCCAAGCCCTTTCATCTTCTCCTCATTTCCTTTAAAGTCCATCCTTACTCTCATCTCTCCTTAATCTGTTCACTCTATTTTCTCAAGCCTTTCTCTTCTCCAACCTCAAATCAAACTCTCTCCCATAACATCTGCAGGTCCATCTAAACGCCCCCGAAGCCAAAAGCAAAAACAAACTGCGGGGGTTGTAGAACCACAAGAAATTATATCCATTCGTGAAAAGCTCTCCAAGGAAAATTTTTCTTGGTTAAAGAAATTTGATTCTGATATCAAGAAGCCACCTCGTCATGCTGATAAGGGAGTGCATCTGTTAATGTACTCAAATCTGCTCTTTAAAGAATGGGACACAAACAATCGTCCTATCATCCCACTAAAATTGCTTCGTCTCATTGATCTACCTGAGACTAGCAATGCCTTCCAGATCATTCCCTTGTTGGAACATCAAGGACGGACCTCTCTCTGGTCCAGATTTGATATGCAAAAATTTTTCCGAGAACACACCAAGCTGTTCTATGCCAACATGTGGGTTACCCCACAATCTGAGTCTCAACCATTTTCCCTGCACACTATTTTTGAAGGTACTCCTCTCAGCTTCACTATATCTGAAATCTGTGAAGTTCTGAGAATCAAAAATGAGGGGCTGAGTGACTTCTCGGTCTTTTACTGGAGTAGCAAATATAGCGTCCGTGAGCAGGAAGTGAAATTTGATCTGGGGTATTTCCCCTCTAAGAAGACTCAGAATATGCCCTTGGTGGACTGCATTTTGCTGGCTGTGGTCACCTATTGCGTAAACGGTAAGTCTACTAGAAATCCAAGCAACATGGATTTCTATATTACTTATCGTATCAAACATGAGACCCAGTTGAATCTTGCCTGGATCCTTGTAGAAGTCATGTTTGCTGCTCTCTGGAAAGGGTCCAAAGCATTACCTTTTGCCAATATTATTACGATTCTATTAAGGTCAAAAGGTATTGCAATTTCTGATATTGATCTGACCCCAGTCGCCAAGACGGACTTCTACGACAACTACAACATTGCTCAAGCCATTGATTCTCACAACGGAAGGCCACTACCATTCCTGACATTGCTGATGAGGTTGATGAAGGACCTCAGGAAGATAAAAGTGGTAGCAATTCGTCTGAGTTGCTATCACGAATAGCCTCACTTGAACGGACTATTCAACAGTTGTAGCTTCGTGATGCTGAGCATGAAGCTTGGCATGTGCGAAATGAACTTCACATGAACGCAGTTAAAAATGCTTTTATGCAGATCAGTCCATGGGCTATTCTCCCTAATTTTGATGATTTAGGGGGAGAAAGTGGTGGTGGTTGTGATGGTGCAGGCAGCTCTAGTGGTGTTGAAGGGTCCATGGGCATGGGCGGCTTCGCTGATTTTGCAGCTAGTGGTGGTTTTGGTTTTAGTGGACTCACACCTCCAAGTGGAGGTGCTAGTGATGAACATATGTAATTTTTTTGTGTTGTGTGAAAATTTCATTTTTGCAAGATAATTTGACTTGGTATTTTGCTAATCTTCAAATGATGTTGTCTAGTTACTTGCATCATCATTTTGTTCTTTCCAAATTATTTTTTTCTTGCACCAAGTGAGGGGGAGCATAAGTTAAAGGGGAGCTAACTTTAAAAGTTATGCATTTTGTGAAATCATCAAAAAGAGGGAGAACGTTAGAACAAGTTAAGTTTTGATGATTTGCACAAATTTGTCCTTCGAACGGTGGATTAGGCGCCTCATGTGGTGTGGTTGGAAGTCACTATACTTCGAACGCTGACATAAGACGCTTCATGTGCCTTGGTGAAATCCAGTACACTTCGAACGCCTACATTAGGCGCATCATGTGAAGTGTCTGGACGTCCGAACACTTCGAAAGCCTACATTAGGCGCTTTATGTGTTCTGGGAAAAAGGCAAGACACTTTGAATGCCTACTTTAGACGCTTCATGTGTACCACCAAGTCAAAAGTACTTTTCCCCCCAAAATGGGCACGTACATCAAGTCCTTTCTGAGAAATGTCAGAACTAGTTCGAACAAGCATGAAGGCTGACATTAGGCGCTTCATGTGATTTCGAACGCCTTCAATTGCCCACATAAGGCGCTCTATGTGACTTCGAACGCCTGTTCAATTTCACATAAGACATAACGAGGAATCCATCCTCACCTAAATCTGTACAAATTAGAAGACGCATTCCTGCGTTGCATTTGCCCGGACGCCCTCCACTAGTCTAGATAGCTAATTTAGGTGTCTCTGTCAAAAATCCGTGTGAGATTCAAAACTAACGATCAAATTGATCAATGTATAACGAACTAAGAACAATTGTGAAAGAAGAAATCGAATGACGAGTAAAGAATGCTCTGGCGCCAAAGTTGATGTCCTCAACTTGAGGAAGAAGAAGAATGAATCAGAAATTTTATTATGCTCTCCACCTTAGTAGTACAATCATTACTTGTATTTATAATAATCTAAGGAACTATCTAGAAACTAAAATTAACACGTGAGAAGTAAGTCGGTTTAATGTTGAAGTAGTAGCTTCTGCTGCAGAATTCTCAGGCAAGTCACCGAACGTCACCCGTGCCAATCCTTATACGCACCAAGCGTGCCACCGTGCCAACCTTGCCATGCGTGCCAAGACTAAGCGTGCCATGTACGCCAACCGTGCCATGCGTGCCAAGACTAAGCGTGCCATGCACACAACCGTGACATGCGTGCCAAGACTAAGCGTCAGCCAATGTCATCCGATTATATCACAGACTGCTTCTTCTTCTTATCTTCATCTGTATCTTTAACACCCCCCCTCAATTCTGACTTCTTGTAAATGTTGCAAACCCCTAAAGCAGAAGTCAGAAATTGCAGTCTCTGTGAACTCAATGCCTTAGTAAACAAATCAGCCACCTGAAACTCAGTCTTGACTGGCATTGGCTTAATCACCCCTTCTTGAAACTTGTCTCTAACTACATGACAGTCCACTTCTATATGTTTTGTTCTTTCATGAAACACTGGATTTTCTACTATATATATGGCACTCTTATTGTCACAAAACAGCTCCACAGGTTCTTTCTGTTCTACCCCCAGGTCCTTTAACAGATATAGTAACCACTGTACTTCACAAGTAGCTGCAGCAAGTGACCTGTACTCAGCCTCTGAAGAGGATCTTGACACTGTAGTCTGTTTCTTTGCTTTCCAAGACACCAGAGCATCACCAAAGAACATACAATACCCTGTAACAGATCTCCCGGTTTCAGTACACTCACCCCAGTCTGAATCTGAATAAGCCTTAAGCAATTTCGAACCTGTGCTAAGAAACAACAGTCCGTGACCAGGACTACCCTTCAGATACCTAAGCAACCTGTGAACAGCCTTCATATGCATTTCTGTGGGACAATCTAAAAACTGGCTTAATTGTTGGACAACATATGAAATATCAGGCCTTGTAATAGTGAGATACAATAACTTGCCAATAATGCTCCTGTAACAAGACACATCTGAAAATAAAGGTGAATCATTATGTTCCAGTTTTAGATTCTGCTCCATAAGTGTCAAAACAGGTTTAGCTGCCAAAAAACCTGTCTCTTCTAACAATTCCAGTGCATATTTTCTTTGACAAATCATAAACCCCCCCTGAGACCTTGCCACTTCAAGCCCCAGAAAATATCTAAGAACACCTAAATCTTTGATTTGAAATGTAGAATGCAAATGCTCTTTCACATGTTGAATATGAGATAATGAATCACTAGCTACAATAATGTCATCAACATAAATGAGCAAAGCTATGAAAGAATCTGAAGCTCTTTTAGTGAACAAGGTGTAATCATTTTTAGACTATTTATAACCCTGAGACAACAAGTACAAAGTAAGCTTTTCATTCCATTGTCTACTGGCCTGTTTAAGTCCATAAAGAGATTTCTGAAGCCTGCAAACTGCATTAGGGATGGATGACTGGACACCTTGAGGCAACTCCATATAAATCTCCTGATATAGATCACCATGAAGAAAGGCATTATTGATATCTAATTGATGTACATGCCAATGATTCACAGATGCCAAAGCCAAAAGTAGACGCACAGAAGTCATTTTGGCCACAGGGGAAAAGGTATCAACATAATCTATACCTGGTTGCTGGGTGTACCCCTTAGCCACAAGCCTAGCTTTATATCTCTCAATGGAGCCATCTGCCTTGCGTTTGACCTTGTAAACCCACTTACAGCCAATAGGCTGCTTACCCAGTGGCAAGGGAACAATGTCTCAGGTATGTGTGGCCTCTAAGGCTGCCAACTCAAGCTGCATAGCTTGCTGCCAGGCTGCTGATGCAGCAGCCTGCTGATATGTCACAGGTTCTTGTTCAGCACTGATGCTTAGGATGTAGGATTTGTATTCAGGAGCCAAAGCTTCAAGAGAGTGATATGCTTGTATAGGATATGGCACAGAGCCAGAAGATTCAAAAGTGTCAGAAGAGTGACTAAGATTGCAATAGTAATCCTGTAAATAGGACGGGGCATGCCTTGGTCTAGCACGTCTGTGATCAGAACCCGACACTGGAGGCAAATGAACTTCCAACTGAGCTACAGGTATCTGATCATTTGGAAGGAATCCTGAGGCCTTGGAGGACGAAGTAGGAGAAGATGACACTGAAGGCAATGGTGACTCTGAAGGAGACACAGTATCAGTCGAATGAGGAGTATCAGGAGAAGGTGGCAACTCATGTAAGGGATGTACTTGAGTAAGAGATGGACAAGAATTCAGAGGAATGTCAGACAGCATGAGAAACTGGGACTGATGCCGCCGGCAAAGAAGATCCATTAGAGAATTGAAATGAACTTTCATAAAATAGAACGTCTCTAGACACAATGACAGATTTGTCTTCCAGGTTTTGAAGGATATACCCCTTTGTATTCATAGGAAAACCAAGAAAAACACAAGGCATGGACCTGGGCTCAAATTTTTCCTTATGAGGGGTGTTGTCACAAGCAAACGCTAAACACCCAAATACTCTGAGATGAATATAAAAGGGCTGATTCTGATGTAAAATCTCATAAGGAGTCTTACTTTGAAGTACGGGTGATGGCATCAAATTTATTAAATAAGTGGCATGCTGAAGACAGAATCCCCAATACTCAATAGGCAATGAGGCATGAAACCTAAGTGATCTAGCCACAACCAAAAGGTGTTGGTGCTTTCTTTCAACCACCCCATTTTGTTGGGGAGTATAGTTACAGGTTGTCTGATGAACTACCCCATGTTGCATATAAAACTCAGACATTTTGAATTCAAGTCCATTATCACTCCTAACAATCTTGATATGAACGTTAAATTGAGTAAACACATAATGAAAGAAGCTCTGCAAAACTTGCCTAACCTCAGACTTCGCTTTGAGGAGATATATCCAAGTTTACCTTGAACATTCATCAACTATAGTCAGAAAATATTTTTGACTGTACATTGTAGGGTGCCTATAAGGGCCCTAAACATCAACATGAACAACATCAAAAGGAAGCTTAGAGGCTGTAACAGAAGTGGGAAATGGTGACCTCTTCAATTTCGCTAAGGGACACACTGTACAAACATTATTCTGATCAAAAGAAGGTATGTCTGGATGCAGCCTATGCAACTCTTGTATTCTAGTAGATGAGGCATGCCCAAGTCTGGCATGCCACAGATATGCATCAGACTCAAGACTAGCAGAAGACAAAGCAAAAGGCAAAAGACATGTAGTGGACACTTCACATTGCAGAGCTACACTGGAATCATATATGTAATAAAGCCCATGATGCTTCCTAGCTGAACCAATCATCCTCCTGGACAACTGATCCTGAATCAAACAACCAGAATCATGAAATGAAACAAGCAGATGTGGAGAGTCAATAAGCTTGCTGAGAGAGACAAGGTTGAAAGAAAACGAAGGAACGTATAAAACATCCTTCAAGACCAGACCACTATGCAAAACAACGATTCCTTTATGAGTGGATTCAACTGTGACATTGTTAGGAAGCTTAATAGAGACATGATCAATAGGATTATAAGACTGGAATAGCGACAAGGAACATAAAATGTGATCAGTGGCTCCTGAATCCAAGATCCACACACAACCAGTGCCTACAGATTGCTTACCTGTGAACATACCAGTCTGTGCCGTCATGACAGCTCCTTGTACCTCCTTATTTCCATTGCTTCCTGAAACAACATCATCAACATCCAACAATTTCAGGAGTTTAGTAAATTGTTTTTGAGTAAAAGATTGTGTAGATTGTGGAAACAAAACAGACGCAGGCAATTCAACATCACAGTTCGGAGATCTCTCTTCAATTGTTTCAGCAGCATTCACTTGACTTTTAAACTTGAATCCGGGGGGAAATCCGTGCTTTCTGTAGCATCTGTCACTCGTATGTCCAATCATACCACAATGATTACATTGCAAGCGCTTATTTCCTTCTTGATAAAATCTTCCATTTCCTCTTCTATATGATTGCCCTTGCTTTTTATTAACATACGTATTCGCTACAAAGCCTTCCTGATCATCACAATTTGCAGCCAACGCAGTAGGTGCATTGCTAAAGCCAGTTGACACAGCATTATTAGAAATTTTCCTTTCAAACTTTAATGCCATTGCAAAAACAGTCTTAATATCTGGTAAAAGAGTCATCACAAACACTTGTGATCTCACCGGATCAAATTCCTCATTCAGTCCTTTAACAAACTTTATGACGTAGTCACTTTCAATGAATTCATTCACCTTCTTAGTTATGTCACACACACATCGAAGGCAGTCACATTTTGGTATGGATCTTAGAGAAGCTAGTTCTTCCCATAGCACTTTCAGTTTTGTAAAATAATCATTTACGCTAAGACTTTCCTGCTTCACAGCATAAAATTCACATAGTAAATCAGATAATCTGAATGGATCACCACTTCCATACCTCATAGCTAGATCATTCCATACATCCAGAGCACTATCGTACCATATTATACTTTGCGCAATTGAAGGAGAGACGCAGTTCATGATCCAGGACTGGATCATGGTGTTTACCTGCCTCCATTGCTGAAATTGAGGATCATTTTGTGCAGGTTTAGGTATGGATCCATCGATGAAACAGGTCTTGTTCTTCACTAACAACGCCATTTGAAATGTTCTGCTCCATGAGTGGAAATTATGTGGATTGAGAGGAGGTTGAACCAGAACGATTGCTGGACTGTCATTCGGATGCAAGTAGTACGGGCTACTTGCCGGATTCTCATTGTTCACATGATTAATTCGTGAGCTAGATGAAGCAGCACTTGCATTCGCTATGTTTATACTACAGTCAAAGTGATTTACGAAAGGAAACACCGATGTGATGTAGAGTTTGATCAAGAGCGTTCAAGGAACTAACAACGAATTGTCATTGGCTCTGATACCATGTCAAAAATCTGTGTGAGATTCAAAACTAACGATCAAATTGATCAATGTATAACGAACTAAGAACAATTGTGAAAGAAGAAATCGAATGACGAGTAAAGAATGCTCTGGCGCCAAAGTTGATGTCCTCAACTTGAGGAAGAAGAAGAATGAATCAGAAATTTTATTATGCTCTCCACCTTAGTAGTACAATCATTACTTGTATTTATACTAATCTAAGGAACTATCTAGAAACTAAAATTAACACGTGAGAAGTAAGTCGGTTTAATGTTGAAGTAGTAGCTTATGCTGCAGAATTCTCAGGCAAGTCACCGAACGTCACCCGTGCCAATCCTTATATGCACCAAGCGTGCCACCGTACCAACCTTGCCATGCGTGCCAAGACTAAGCGTGCCATGTACGCCAACCGTGCCATGCGTGCCAAGACTAAGCGTGCCATGCACACAACCGTGCCATGCGTGCCAAGACTAAACGCCAGCCAATGTCATCCGATTATATCACAAACTGCTTCTTCTTCTTATCTTCATCTGTATCTTTAACGGTCTCCGTATAAATCAACCATAGAGAATTGTTCATGAACAGTAAACTAACGAATTATTAAACTGGTCAGGTGTAACGAAAAGAAGGGGAAAAGTAAAACAATTTAATCACAAGTCATATGTTATGTTATAACCAGACAATTATACAAACATAACAAGATATTATACAATCATGTAATCAAAATAAAACCATAAGTAAATATCAACTATACCGAGTTTATGTCATGGCTTATAAAATCAAAGTAACAAAGCATCCTAAGATAATCTCAGAACATTTTGAATCAGCTCAATCCAAATTATAAAGAATAAGTTATGACCAAAAAAACGTAAGTAGTTGAACTAGCTACCGCGAACATTCAGCATGCCCGCGGACGGTTCGGCCAGTTTTTTATTGTATGTCGAACCTTAGAACTTGACTTTTTGAACTTTCGGTAATACCCTTGAATGTTTAGCATTTTATGTCTGTGGGATGTTGTTCTTTCCTCAAACATTCGACCAACCTAATTGAGGGTTAGACTGTTGGATAATTATTCTCATGTAATGATAAGTTTCAATGTTTCTAGTTTTTAGGAAGTTAGATAAATATAGAGTTATCAAAAACCCTAAAATTTAGCAACCTTTTCCTAGTCAAATTTGGATTATGGAATGGACTAGAATTTGCACTAGACTAGTGTAGTTAGTCTATAAATAAGGAGGCCGGGTAGGGTCTTGATGCAATAAGAGAATTGTATTCGGTTTTGAGTTATTTTCCGAATAATAATACGAGGTCAGTTATGCTTCAAATTGCGCGAGTTAATTTCTTTCAACTTTAATTGGTATCAGAGCCAATAGGTTAAGAGAAGTTGTAGGCGTCATGTGTATGTGGTCCAAAGGAAAAAGGTGGTGCCGTGTCCTTTATCTTCACGGACGTGGGTACCAAGTGAACCTCAGATCCATTCTTCATCCTCTTCACGGAAGATTCGTGATTTCAAAGGAGTTCTCAATCCAAAACAATGAGCGATACTACCAAGAGTAGCGCTCAACCGAGGGGTAAAGAGGTCGGATCAACCCTCGTACAATGTCTGATGGGCTATGCAAATGAAAATTTTTCTAAGTGTTCACAAGATGTGGGATACAATAGATCTAGGCTCAGATATTGTAATCGCTCTTTTATTTCAATCAATTCTCAAAAACATGATACTACAAGTCGTCCATCAAGAGACATCTAAAGGAATTTGGGAAACATTAAAAACTAGACATCTAGGTGCCGAAAGAGTAAAGAAGGCGTGGCTCCAAACCCTAACCGCCGAGTTTGATAGACTCAAGATGGGAGAAACGGATTCTATAGATACATTTTCTGGAAAGTTGTCTGAAATTTCAGCAAGATCGACCTCCTAGGGCAGCCTCTAGAAGACTCGAAATTGGTGAAAAAGTTCCTTAATGGCTTGCCGAGGTCAAAGTATATACACATTGTTGCGTCTCTTGAATAAGTGTTGGATCAAAACAAGATTGACTTTGAAGATGTTATGGGTCGATTGAAAGCGTACGAAGAACGTATTAATGAAGAGGGAATCAATTCGTCTATACAAAATACTCTTCTTTATTCCTCTATATTGCCTCAACATAGAGGACCCATGGATCAAAGAAGCCGAGTCTGTAGCTCACGAGGGAGAGACCGACGCCGAGGCTGAGAAAATATGCAAGACAGAGCACAAAGCCAAGACAACACCTATGTCTCATACAACAACTGCGACTGAGGAGAAGGGGATCAAGAAAGGATTGCTCCAAAATCATATGCTATCGTTGCGATAAACTCAGACACTTTGCAAGCAAGTGTCCCGAGAGAAAAACAAGTATGAACGAGGCACACATAACCAATACACATGACGTAGACGAGGCGGTCTTTGTCCATGAGGTTGTCGATCATCTTCCGCAAGAAGTAAACTTGAATGAGAAGAACATAATTCCAAGCAAATTTATTTCTCAATAAAAGAAATCATGTGTGGTATCTAGATAATGGAGCAAGCAACCATATGTTGGGAAGTAAATCTTATTTTTCTGAGTTGAATAAAAATGTAAAAGGCAAAGTAAGGTTTGGCGATGGATCAAGTGTTAAAAGTGAAGGCAAATAGTCGATAATTCTTCAAGGAAAATCGGGGCGAGCAAAAGTTACTTAGTGAAGTATACTTTATACCAGAATTATAAAGTAATATAATTAGCCTTAGACAAGCTACGAAGGCCAGATGTGAAGAGAGGGTAAAGGGAAACTTCTTGACAATGTATGACAAGGGCGGCCGATTGTTGATGAAGATAGAAAAGAGTCCAAATTGTCTATACAAGATTTGTATAAAACCAGGTACTCCGATATGTCTTCAGGCCAAGATTGACGAAGTAGCATAGAAGTGCCATGCACGGCTTGGGCATGTCAACTTCGAAAGGAGATAGCGCATAGACTGCCTTGTATTAATCAATAGAACCGTATATGTGAATCTTGTCTTATCAGAAAACAATCAAGACTACCTTTTCCCCAACAATCTTCATATCGTGTAAGCGGCCTCTTGGAGCTTATTAATTGTGATTTGCTGGGCCCTATCATGCCGAGTACACTAGGCGGCAATAGGTTTGTTTTTGTGTTGATCGATGACTACTCACGATACATGTGGACGTTTATGTAGAAAGAAAAGTATAATGCACTTGAAGTCTTCAAGAGATTCAAATCTTGGCTGAAAGGCATACATCAAAAGAAATAAAAGTGTTTAGTACCGGTAGAGGAAGGGAGTATACTTCTACCAAATTCAACAATTTTTGTGAAAAGACCGGAAACATACGACACTTGACGACTCCATATATGTCTCAACAGAATAGAGTCATAGAACACCGTAATCGGATGCTAATGGAGATGACAAGAAGTATCTTGAAGGCTATGAGTGTGCCAAATTATATGTGGGGAGAAGCAGTACGTTATTCTACTTATTTAATTAATCTTCTTCCTACTAGAGCCTTGCAAAATCAAACACCGTATGAAAACTACAAAAGGTAAAAAAAACCAAGCCTACAACATTTAATGATACTTGGATGCCTTGCCTACACCAAAGATGATTCATCACACTTGAAGAAATTAGATGATAGATCGCACCCCTTAGTGCACCTTGGAATCGAGATGGGTACTAAGGGATATCGCCTTTTTGATCCCAAGACACGCAAAGTGCATGTGAGCCACGATGTAATGTTTGATGAAAGAGTTGGATGGAAATGGGAGACACATGGACACGAGGCAACCAAACCACTGGAAATGTTTCAAATGGTTTGGGGCATGACGATGGATGGGCCAAAATCAAGCACGCCAAGACCGTCTGTACCAACCCGGAGCATGCCAACACAAGCTTACTGGCCTGCGGACACAAACAGTCCGCCTGTTCCACCTGAAGAAAATTCACCCGAGCACGAAGGGGTTGCCCCACCACTAAATATGTGAAAGTCTAGCCGTATGAAGCAATAAACTCGATATATTGATGATAATGTGCTAACATCCAATATTGATCAAGAAGAATTTTTAATTATGATTAACAATGAGCGAAGAAATTTTCAAGAAGCTAAAGGTTCGAGAGATTGGATGCTTGTAATAAAAAATGAGATAGATTCCATCAATAAAAATGAGACGTGGATGTTGGTCGACAAACCCAATGGCGTCACACCTGTCGGGTTAAAATAGATATTCAAGATTAAGAGGAATGCTGATGGTTCCATAAACAAATACAAAGCATGCATAGTTGCAAAAGGCTATGTCCAACAATTCGGTATTGACTATAATGAAGTATTTGCACCAGTAACACGCATTGAAACCATCCGACTTCTTGTTGCTTTGGCCGCCTCACTTGGTTGAGAAATACATCATCTTAACGTGAAGACGGCTTTCTTACATGGCGAGTTAAAAGATCAAGTGCATGTGTCACAACCCGAAGGTTATAAAAAGAGGGGAGAAGAAGATAAAGTCTACAAACTTTCAAAGGCATTGTACATATTGCAACAAGCACCGAGAGCTTGGAATATTAAGCTAGATGAAATTTTGAAAGGCTTGGATTTTATGCAATGCTCCAAAGAAAATTCCGTGTACAAAAGGTTAAGGGACAAAAGATTACTTGTTGTGGTCGTGTATGTGAACGATTTATTTGTAACCAGAACTAGCGCATTAATTATCAAAGACTTCAAGCAACATATATCAACTAAATTCGAAATATCCGACCTTGGCAAACTGACACATTATCTCAGCATTAAGGTCATTTAAGCACACGAAGGAATTAAAATGAAGCAAGAGAGTTATGCTTTGAGAATACTTAAAGATGCGGGTCTACATAATTGTAATGCAACAAATGCTCCTATGGATCTCAGCACTAAACTCATAAAATCCGAGAATGAAGTAGTAGAGGGCACACACTGTCGAAGATTGGTAGGATGTTTAAGATACTTGTTACATACAAGTCTTGATCTTGCCTACTCGGTTGGAGTTATGAGCCGCTATATGCAAGACCCGAGAAAGTCCCACTGACATGCCATTAAACATATTCTAAGGTACTTGAAAGGAGTGACAACTCTTGGAATAATGTTTAGATGAGGAACTATTAAACATATTGTTGGATATAGTGATAGTAGTAACAATATAGGTCAAGATGATGGCAAGAGCACTACGTGACATGTATTCTACTTCAATAATTCTCCAATCTCATGGTGTTCACAAAAGAAAAAGACCATTGCATTGTCTTCATGTGAAGCCAAATTTATGGCAGCCACCGCTGCTGCGTGTCAAGCCATTTGGCTTCAGGAATTGTTGTATGAAGTAACAAGTTAGAGGCAAGAAAATTGGTAATACGTCTAGACAACAAGTCGGCAATTGCACTTACCAAGAATCCCATGTTTCATGGAATGACTACGCATATACATACACGTTATCATTTTATTTGAGAATGCATGGAGAAAGGGTTAGATGAAGTCGAGCATGTAAGCGGAGATGAGCAAAAGGCGAACATCTTAACAAAACCGTTGGCGCGAACGGGATTCAAAGAAATACAAAGCTTGATAGGCATTGAAGAAATCCCAAGATTATATTCGGAAATTAAGGAGGAAAATGTTAGATAATTATCCTCATGTAATGATAAGTTTCAAAGTTCCTAGTTTATAGGAACTTAGATAAATATAGAGTTATCAAAAACCCTAAAATTTAGCAACATTTTCATATTCAAATTTGGATTATAGAATGGGCTAGAGTTTTGCACTAGACAAGTGCAGTTAGTTATAAATAAGGAGGCCGGGTAGGGCCTTGATGAGGCTGGGTAGGGCCTTGATGCAAGAAGAGAATTGAATTCGGTTTTGAGTTATTTTCCGAACAATAATACGAGACGATTTATGTTTGAAATTGCGCAGGTTAATTTGTTTTAACTTTATGGACCAGGTTTCAATAGATATCAAACCTTAAAAACCGAGGCCCATGCATGTTCATTTAGCATCACTTTGCAACTATGAACAACTCGCCTTCTCATGTCTAAAACGTATGCGCGCAACCTCAATTTACCCCAAATCAATCATATATCCCAACTACGCTTTCACAATGATCGCAAATGTTAATAACAAGTTTTAGTCATATACATTCATCTAATAGCAAGAAACAACAATTGAAAGACATGGGCAATGCTAATGTACGAACCATATATGGAAAAACCCTTACCTTCATAATATTACACCAGCAAAAATCTCACAAGTTATGGTCTTTTTGGCACTAACCCTTACCTTCATAATGTTGCTGCAGCAAAAATCTCACAACTTATGGTCTTTTTGGCACTAACGCAATCCTTAAGCACAAATGCAGGCTCTACAGCTCAATTTGATGTATTATTAGGATGAAGACAAATATTAGAAAAAGTCTTATAAGAGGAATGAAGTGTTATCTTTATCCCTTAGTATAGTTTTCTAGTTGTATTTTGTATCTTATTTCCTTGTAGTTGAATTGTAAAATTCTTCTGTAAATACAAGACATATAAGCCGACTGTGTGTGGTTTTTTTTGGCCCGTCGACGAGTGTTTTTCTATGGAATTTTTCGCGCTCTTCATAATGCATTCTTTTGCTTTGTCTTTACCTTTCCCTTACGTTTGTTCTTGGTTTTTTAACAACTGGTATCAGAGTGAGTGATGAGCGATCAACATGGAAGACGGCAAGATGAATATTCGATATTTCGACAGAGAATACTTTGGTTGTTGGAAATTACAAATAACCGACATGTTGCAAAGAAGTTGGAGGATGTGATTTTAGAGCACAAACCCGATACCATAGAGGATATGGTGTGGAAAAAATTAGATTGTCGAGCACTTGGACTCATTTCCAATACCATCTCAATGGATACGGCTCCACACATCGCCAACGGAACCATAAATTTTGGTTTTATCAAGAGGTTGTCAGACTTGTTTGGAAAGCCGTCAAGTTTCAAGAAAAATCATATTCTTCCAAGGGAGTTTCAACTACAAATGACCAAATATGTTGCGATCTTGGACGCCAGAAAAGAGATGGTATGGATACTTAATTTTCTGAAAGAAATTGGAAAGAATAAAAGTAGCAGACCGCTCTTCAACGATGGCCAGAGTGATTTCTGTCTCGCGAAGAACCTGGTCTATCAATCGAGAACGAAGCACATTCAGTTGAAGTATCCTTACATACGCGAGTAAGAGACGATGGGACTCTGTCGTTGAAGAAAATTACGGATGCAATACATCATGCGTATATGTTCACGAAAGTCATCGCTATGGAGAAGCTGAGGCTATGCAAAGCCTCGGTTGGACTCGGACAAACGTATCTGAGTGGCCTTATTTGATGATTGGAGTGAAAAAAATGCAACAAGAAAGGATGGTCGCTAAGTGGCAAATATTGTGAACTTGTCTTCAAGTGGGAGATTGTTATGATAAAGACAAGTATTAGAAAAAGTCTTATATGAGGAATGAAGTGTTTGATATCAAATATAACTCTATCTTTATCTCTTAGCAGAGTTTTCTAGTTGTATTTTATATCTTATTTTCTTGTAGCTGCATTGTAAACTTCTCTTATAAATACAAGACATAAAGACTGGCTGTGTGTTTGGTTTTTTGGCAGGCCAACGAGTGCATTTTTCACGGAAATGTTTCGTGTATTTTCTACTTCATTCTTTTATTTTGTTCTTTTTTTCCTTGTGTTTGTGCTCGGCTATAACAACAATATCAATATCTGATTCTCCCTAAGGAAAGTAACAAAGAAAATTAGAAAATATTTTTTCTTGCAAAAGTTGATTGTGCTCATTATTTTCTCGATCATTAACTCCCTGTAGGTGGTTTTTACTAGTTTTGTGAGGGAATTTCATTAATGAGATCGTGCATGTGTTACATAAAACTATAGGAGAATCCAAGAAATTGCAAATCAGCACTAGAATACAATGAGTTGGTGATGTATCTTTGTTAGTCCAGTTCTAACGAGGTTGAAGCGATCCTATTGTTGAGATAACTTTCTTTAGTTAGGAGATTTGGGAGTTAAGATTGTATCCCAATCAAAATCAATTCAAAATCAGATCCCGTAGATTAGGATTGTGATTGATTTCTTTTATATTATAAATCTAAATGTGGTGTAAACAGTTGATTCAATGAAACAAATTGGTTATCATTCAAATCTGTTTCTTAAAGTCTACATAGTATCAGAGCAAAGTGTTGTGATCCTCCAATAAGATCAAACATGGATCTCATCATCACCAACAACCAAAATTGTTCAAAATCAAACACACAGCAACCAAAATCCCTGAATACCGTCAACCAACCCAAACTCAGAAAAAAAAAAGGTCGAAATAAAAATCATGGAACTCAGAGAAAGCCTCATCACGGTTCCATATACCTTGTTCTCAACCTTCAGCCAAAAATCAGCACATCAACCATTAAACAGCCACCTGCGGTGAAATCAACAGAAAAATATCAGCCAACAGAGATAACAAGCCAGAAAATAGTGAATTAGCAGTCCAATTAGCTATCTGCTTAACAACTTCAATCTTCAGCCACCAAGTCCAAGTCCTGATAATTTATCCATTGGGATCAAACTCAGTGGGACAATTATCGACTCTGGACAACCTTGATCAGAAGAGCTGTAGGGGTAGGGGCCGGAATCAGCGCCTCACTGGTGTTCCTCCTCCTCTGGCTCCCACGGATACGAAATTCCCCTAATGGGAGACAGGAGACCACTGTGTATTCAAGTGGCTCATACAGAACGTTAAGCCAAGCCTAATCAACAATGTGTCGCAGTACCCAACACCAAAGGCACTGTGAGACGGCCTGGCAGTGACATATGGCATGGTTTCAGACTCTTTGCAAGTCTTTGACTTGCACAAGTGGGCTAGTACCATCAAACAAAGGGGCAACAACTTGGAAGAAATTTGGAATAAGTTTCAAGGAATCTGGATGGAAATTGATCGACGGGACCCCAATCCAATGAGGGATCCCGAAGATATCACCATCTACAACAATAAAATTCAAGAACAGCGGCTGTACCAACTGTTGATGGCAATGGAAGAGAGTTTTGACATGGTCAAGAGAGAAATGCTGAAGAGGAAACCACTGCCTTATCCAGATGCAGTCTATGCTGCAATCAGAAGGGAGGACGTACGAATGACGATTTTAAGGGGAGGATGTACAAGAGTGCTTCAAATTGGTTGGGTATAACGAATAGTGGGGCAGCAAGCAGGCCAGAGCAAAAGATATAGGAGGGACAGGGAGAGCTACGGCAGTTGTGGGCATCAATCAAAATATTGACGCCAGTAAAGGCAGAGAAGCGGTAAGAGAGAAGTTGGAGGAAGAAGAAGGATGCGCCAGAAGCCGCTGCCAAAATGAAGGGGGCGGCCAACACTCATGTAGGGTTGGGGGTTTTATATCCCCCAGCCCAAGTTCTGTCTTTCCAAATTTACCCACTGCCCTGTGATGTTTTCCCTAAAAGTTGCGTTTTGACCGAATTGCCCTCCCAGTCAAACAGTTTTTGTCCTCCTCAAATTCCAGATTTACCCCTCCAGCCTAACCGCCCTAATGTAATCCCAAAAACACCCTTACCTTTAAAAAACTTCAGTTATGCAAATTACCTAAATACCCCACAAATAAAACCTCACCAAGTTGGCATCCCTGATAAACATAATCGCTGGATTCTTGATTACGGTGCCACCAATACCATGACCTTTGACCCTGCCGACTTTACCCATCTATCTACCTCTGACTTACTCAAATCACACATTGAAACAGCAAATGGTAACCTAGTTCCGGTTCAAGACAGTGGGACCATTTCCTTTTCACCAACCCTACACCTAAGAAATTGTCTCTAGGTTCTCACTTTATCTTCTAAATTACTGTCATTAAGCTAAATTACCAAACAATTTCACTGTGTCATTCACATATATCTCGACTTCTGCCTTTTGCAGGACATTCATACGCAAGAGATCATTGGGCGTGGCACTAAGAGTCATGGACTATACTATATGGAGGAGGTTGCTCAAAAGGGCCAGTCTATGCTTGCCCACCAGACGACTGAACGACAAATGTGGTTGTAGCACCGGTGTTTGGGTCATCCTTCCTTTGGTTATCTTCGTACTCTGTTTCCTCAGTTTTTTATTCAGTCTAGTGAACATCGTATTTGTGATACTTGTATCCTTGCGAAACATCACAAGGGTACTTTTTGTCCTAATAATACTCGAGTTAGTCATTGCTTCTCACTGGTTCACTCTGATGTGTGGGGACCAGCACCATTTTCCACACCCCAGGGCTTTAAATATTTTGTACTTTTTATCGACGATTATTCACGCATGACCTGAGTTTGCTTTCTCAAACATAAATCTGAATTCCCAATTAAATTTATTCATTTCTTCCATATGATTGAAACCCAGTTTGGTAAAAAATCCAAATTCTCTGCTCTGACAATGGCGGTGAATATATGTCCAAACATTTACAAACCTTCTTCCAAAGTAATGGTCTTGTTCATCAAACCTCCTGTTCGCACACTCCGCAACAAAATAGAGTTGCCGAATGAAAAAACTGACTACTACTAGAAATGGCCAATTCCATGATGATCGAGTCAAGTGTGCCCAAAACTTTTTGGTCCAAAGCAATAGCTACCTCAGTATATCTCATTAATCGCCTTCCACCTTAAGTCAACAAACACCTATTCAAGCCCTTGCTACACAAGTTGACATACCATCTATTATGACTCTACCACCCAAAATATTCGGGTGCAGAGTCTACATACATATTCCCAAGAAAGATTGAATCAAACTTGACCCATGTGCTATCAAATGTGTCTTCGTTGGGTATGTTACTCACCAAAAGGGCTATCGATGCTATGATCCTCTTACCCAGCGAATTCATGTCACTCTCGATAGCGTCTTTGTTGAGGCTGAATATTTCTTTAAACACCATACTCAGACCGAGGGGAAGACATATAGTGAGCCTTTCGTCTGGTTTCATAACCTCAAGGAGTCAGAGGTTGTCCAACAAGGACAAGCAGGTGGCGCCACCAAGCAAGCCCAGTCCATAATCGATAGTCCAGAAGCTCGAAGGTTATCACCTGATGAATCTCTGATTGTAGGTGTCCTACAATAGGTAAGCGAGTTATCCCCTGAATCTCTTGATAACAATTCTCATGAGACTGTTGAACACCCTAAACCCCCCGAATGAGCAGCAAGTACATGTTCTACCTCAAAGATGAAATCGAGGAGTTCCACCTCAGAGGTACTCCCCCTGAGAGGACAACTAAGCCATCCAAACATCCAATAAATGGTTCTGAAGGGAGGGCATTACTGGCATATATTGAGAAGATTCCGCGAAGTGTTGACAAAGCAATTCAATAGGAAGAGTGGAAGACGGCAATGGAAATCGAGATGGAGGCGTTGAAGAAAAACCTAACGTGGGAGAAGTGTGTACTACCAGAAAGAAAGCGACCGGTGGGATGTCGGTGGGTATTTACAATGAATTATACGGCAGACGGCACGATTGAGCGACATAAAGCCAGACTGGTAGCAAAAGGATATATACAGACATATCGGATCGATTATTCAGAAATATTCTCCCTGGTAGCCAAGATTGATACAATCAGGGTCTTGTTCTCTATTGTTGTGAATGAAGGATAGTTGTTGCACCGATTTGATGTTATGAATACCTTTCCACACGGAGAACTCAAAGAAGAAGTCCATATGGAAGCGTCACTTGGCTCGGTTTCTGAGAAAATGAGGTATGTCGACTCAGACGATCGCTTTATGGACTTAAGTAGTCTCTGAGGGCTTGGTTTGGAAGATTTACTCTTGTCATAAAGCAGAATGGATATAAACATAGTAATGTAGATCACACACTCTTCCTGAAATAGTGAGGTAACTTAATTACATGCCTCATAATCTATGTGGACGATATGGTTATTTCAGGAAGTGACACAGAGGAGATAGCTCGGCTCAGGGAGAGTTTGTTTTCAGACTTCGAAATGAAAGATTTAGGAGAGTTGAAGTATTTTCTCAGGATCGAGGTGCTTCGCTCAGAAAAAAATCTGTTTATATCCCAAAAGAAGTATACTCTAAATCTGTTGGCCGAAGTGGGAATGCTAGACTGCAAGCTAAGCAAGACCCCTGTAATGGTGAATCAAAAGTTACAGATTAAAGAGGGAGTTCTGACAGTAGATAAAGAACAGTATCAGAGGCTAGTTGGAAAGCTGATATATCTCGCTCACACACGACCAGATATAGCCTACGCAGTTGGGGTAGTGACTCAGTTTATGCATAAATCTCAGGAAGAACGCATGGTAGTCGTGATGCGAGTCCTGCGCTACCTAAAACGGACTCCCGAAAGGGGGATTTGGTACAGAAATCATGGTCATCTTGACGTTGAATTGTTCACCGATGCAGATTGGGCAAGCAACTTGGGTGATAGGAGATCAACCTCCAAGTATTTCTCTCTGGTAGGAGGAAATCTGGTGACTTTGCGGAGTAAGAAACAGAAGGTGATCGCATTGTCTAGCGCAGAGGCCGAGTTTAAGGGAATATCTAAAGGGATTGTGGAGGTTCTCTGGATTGACAAGCAGTTGAAGGAAGTAGGGTTCCCTCCGAAGTGTCCTGCGAAGCTAAAGTGTGACAATCAAGCAGCTATTAGGATTTCGGAAAATCCAGTACAGCATGACAGAACCAAGCACATTGAGGTTGATCGGCACTTCATAAAAGGAAAACTCGAAGCAAGAATAGTAGAAGTACCATTCATTCGATTCAAAGATCAGCTTGCAGATATTCTCACAAAAGTGGTCAGTGGACAAGTGTTCGAGGCGGCTTTGCACAAGTTGAGCATCGGTTATCCCGCTGATCAACTTGAGGGGAGTGTTGAGATAAATGTCTTTAGTTAGGAGATTGGGAGTTAAGATTGTATCCCAATCAAAATCAATTCAAAGTCAGATTCCGTAGATTAGGATTGTGATTGAATTCTTTTGTAATATAAATTCAAATGTGGTGTAAACAGTAATGAAACAAATTGGTTTTCGTTCAAATCTGTTTCTTAAAGTCTACACCTATTAGATATCGATTAGCTATCTTTCTTTTTAACACATAAAATTCGATTAGCTTACCTATCTACAGAGGGGTTGTAACCGACAACAATTAGAAATGGATAGTCTGGTGTGCGCTCCAACGAAGTTGAAGCGATCCGATATCACAACAAATCTTCAAGTAGTCTGTAAGACAAACAATATCATAAACTGGTACAGGGAAGGGTTTCCTATAGGTCTCGTATATGTTCTATAATGCTTAACCCAGTAAAGACTTGTGGAGAGTTTAGAATACTAGAAAGCAGAGAATGTAGCTTTTACATTGTGAGTGGACGAACCTTTCACAAAGGAGAAACTCTCGTTGAAGTAGGACTCTTGGACAGTGACTTCAGTAGAGTCCCGGTAGGACTGATACTCATTTTCTGCTACATGGTAAATTTAAATATTATTGCTTCTCCATGTACTCTGTAATCGTAGTGTATATTATGCTATAATACGATATCATTTGTATAGTGATCTAGGTGTGTAAATATAAAAAAAAGGATCAATTGTTTTCAATATATATTAATACATCAATTTTTCTATCTAATCATTGAAACAATTGTTGGGATTAATTCGAGATACGTGTAATGCGCAGCACGTTGATAAAGTTTATACGAATTAATCATAAGATGGATGTTATGTATGATAACATTATATGTCGCATATGTCACGTAATAATATTATTTGTTACGTATAACATCCACACGATCATCGGGTATGTTTGTGGATGTATAGTGTCGTCTAAAACAAAAACCCCGAATATATAGAAAGTCATATGGTCAGAGACCGCAATAGATGGGCCCAAAGTGCAACGACCATAAAGTATACGACGTCTGGTCTCCTAGGGGCGACAACCCACGTGTGGCTAGTAGATAATTGTTGGTACATGAATTAAATATTATATTTATTACTAAATATTAAATAATATTTGATAATGGATAAAGATAACTTGATGACAATATCAAGTATTTCCCTAGATAACGAAATCTCTATCCATAAAGGAAGATGGTTTGGTTTTGGATACAACTCTAAACCCTAAACTCATCAGGATTCTTCCTTTCTGTCACTATATAAAGGAGGAGGGCTTCACCTCCTCATAGTACAGTGAAACCGGCAGACTACAGCTGTACCAACCAATTTTTCATAAAGCCCACACTGTCTAGCCTTTCTACCAGGTAAAGCAGTGAATTGTCAAATCCGAGCAAGGGGTGCATCAACAATTGGTGGGAGGTCAAGGGGTGCATCAACAATTGATGGGAGGTCGTGAATCCTTGGATCAAACCAGATTCATCATCGCAACAGCCGTAATACAACGTGTTCAGATTAACATCAGCAGTGGAATAAGGTATAATTTCTACATTTTGTTAATTACTTTGTCCATTGATTCAATTAAATAGTCCTATTCATAGATTTATTAAATTAAACCCAACAACAATAACTTTGTTACATTATACTCACCGTTATGTTAGTTTTAATCCAGTCTCTTATCTAAATGCATCGTTGGATTACTGGAAATCGTTCTTTGAGAAAATTGGTTTCTTTTTTTGTTTCTTTTGTTGACCTTACGTAGGAAGACGTATTTCAGGAAAAGATGACAAAAAATTATACTTGAACACAAAATTTGTTTTAGCTATGGATCTCGAGCAACTCATCCCAATAATATGTAGTTGCGACCCTAAATAAAATGTATCCCTGGATGAGGTTGGCTAAACTGTTTGGTGCTTAAGCAAATGACGCTGCCAGTTAACAAGTTGGAGTGGAAAACTACCAGACGTTTGGAGGCAAATGACATTGCCAGTTAACAAGTTGGAATGGAAAACTACCAAACTTTTGGAGTTCGTTAGGTTCTTCTTTGTACATGAAAATATTACATGACAACACATACAAAAGATACGAAATATAATTTATGAATAAATCGAATAAACTATGTGGTATACAATATATTATAATTCACTAAACCATCACAATAAGATGAGAAGAAAACTACTATAACGGTTAAAGGAATATTGGACTTGTAAAAATTTAAACTCAAGACCTTTTATTTTAGAATCTAAGTTCTACCATTTGAGTTACGTCTTATTGTCTTGGAGTTGGTTTGTTGATGTTGGCTAAGCCCACATTAGGCCTGACGTTTAATTGATAAGATTGAAGTTGACCGCACATTTGTTAAGCCGGCTTATAAGGGCGATTCTTCCGTGTTTGAGCAGAGGAATTTGCTATAAATATGTAAATTGCCAAGTCATTTAGACAGTGCAATTTCGTGAGATAAAAGTGGGAGAAAAAGAGAGAAGTAGGGTGAACCCTTCCGATTTCATACATCCATTAAATAGATCCAACAATCTTTCCAGACAAACAAAAGCAAGACCGTTTAGAAATTGAAGTAAGAGGAAGAGAAATGGAGAACTCAATAGCGATGAATGGTGGACAAGGCCCCGACAGCTACTTCAAGAACTCTAAGTTTCAGGTTTCCTCTTTGCAACAAATTTATAATTATAAAAGCAAAATTAGCATCTACATTTTTCTCCATCATATACCATACATAACATACACATTTTAGGTACTCCATTTCAAGCATAAATATAATTATTTTTTGTACTATTTTTTCCCCTCTTAAACATCCATCATGTAATCGAAGATTCAGAATTTGAAATCTATGGTTTGACTTCTTAGCTGACAATTTGATTTTCATTCAAAATTTGTTAACAAGGAAAAAGGGATAGATCAGATAAAGGTTTTACTGTCAACAAGCATCGAAGAGGCGATTGAACTAGAAAATGAGCACATCTTTACCATTGCGGATTTAGGCTGTTCAGTTGGTCCAAACACATTCAAATGTGTCGCTAATATTATTGAAGCAGTAGAGCGTAAATATACTAACCATGGCCGTGATCTCAAATTACCCGAATTTCAAGTGTTCTTCAACGATCATGTTTCCAACGATTTTAACACTCTTTTTAAGTCACTTCCATCAGACAAACAGTACATGACTGCTGGAGTCCCAGGGTCTTTTCGTGGCCGAATTTTCCCCAAATCATCTATCAACTTTATGCATACATCTTTTACTCTTCACTGGATCTCCAAAGTGCCGGAGGAGGTCACAAAAGAGAGCTCTCCTTTATGGAACAAAGGTCGAATAACGTATACACGCAGCTCGCTTCAAGTACAACAGGCTTTTAGGAATCAGTTCCTTAAGGATTTGCATGCGTTCTTTTTGGCAAGATCAGAGGAACTCAAACCCGGTGGGTTACTGGCGATCATAGCGGTTTGTCGGCCAGAAGAGACTCCACCTTCCATATCATCTGGGGAGTTTTATGAAATCGTAGGAGATGCTCTCAATGACATGGAAATGGAGGTAACTAACTGATTTTTTCTCTTAAAAACTTGATACATTCATACATAAGTCAGATTGGTAATTAGTTAAATTGACTAATAGTTTTAAGAAAATTGATTGAAAATTTTGGATCCTGTTGCCAAAAGTAGAATTCGAAAACTAAGTACACCGATAACAGCACTGAAACCTATGTAAAAACATTTAAAGAAATGAAACCGTTTGCAACATAAATTTATAATTCCACTTCAATTTATCTGACATTGGTTACACATCCTTTTAAATATTCTGACGTGGGTTTCCTTCATGTGTTAGATCTACCCAATTTCAATATAGAATTGAATTAAGCGTCGTAATATAATTAAGGAAAAAGGAGTATCGTGTGTTTGTGCTTGGATAAAACAAAGCGGTGAGAAATTTATCCAGTAGCCTCAAACAATTAGACCTTTAGAGTGATAAAACTTTCGTACGTGTTTTCTTTGCTTTAGTATACTAAACCATTAAGAACTCCAAAGATTTATATGCTTTTCAAGTTATTTTTTTCATATATATTTCCAGTTTCTTAATTTGTTCAACCATTGTGTATCTTCTCTCTTAAATGTATACAGTTACTTAAAAAAGAAGGTACACAATGTTGAATAAAATATACAAAATATATTTGAAAAAACGTATAGAAAAACTCGTAATATGCATCATTATAGATCTGGTGATACAATGGTCTTTCTCATAGTTGCCCCTCATCATAAGTTTCACTTGCGTTTTATTTTGGGTGCCTCATATTCGATCTAAATGTTATTACACTTATGTGCAGGGACTGATAAGCGAAGGATTGGTGGATTCTTTCAATCTGCCAATTTACATTCCTACTGCATGTGAAATCACTCAACTTCTTCCAAGTATGAAGGATTTTAGCATAGTCAAAATTGACAAGATAGCCCCAGATGTAAAGCTAAACAAGGTGGAAGACATTGACCTTATATTGGCGATTATGAGGTCAACTTTGGAGGACACCTTGTGTAAACACTTTGGAAGCCACATTATGGAAGAACTCTTCCGTAGGAACCGCATGAAACTCGAAGCTTTCGCAAAGACCCCAAGTTTTAATCATACGTTTCCCAAATTTGAGCATCTGTTTCTGATGATCAAGCTTTCTCATTATTTGCCTTGAATTGCTGCATGGAATTATGGAAATGCAAACGTGCACCGTAATTTTTAATTCTGTGGGAGCTTGCTAGCTCATCAAATTCTTTTTTACCCCAAGTATTTCGGTTTGTATCTTGCCCATATCTGTATGCAAAATAATCACTGTTGTACCTGTATAATTGTTCATTTATCATTACAAATTCTTACAAGTTCCCTATTTTCATTTTCTGTTGAACTCTATAAGACATAATGAGGAAACCATCCTCCCCTAAATCTGTACAAAAAATAACCACCGTTGTACCTGTAATAATTTTTCATTTATCATTACAAATGTTTACAAGTTCCCTATATTCATTTTCTGTTGTACTTGACTCAATTAACACCGGAAACTGGCTGATGACATGCTGCAGCCAGTTTTAGTATATCTTACCGCCAAAACCAATTCCTCCTCCAAAATAACGTATTCGCCTTCCCTCCCTTCTGCTGCTACTATTTTCCTCTGTTTTCCCTCCATAAATTAGCCCCCCAATTTACAAAATCAACCAATATACATCAATAATTCACATTCCTTATTCTTCCCCCTCCCTCTATTGTGCTTTAAGATGACTTCTTCATCCTTGGTGGTCGCTGGAGGAGGGCTAAATTGGATGTGGTAAGACGCTACTATTATGGTATGAAAATGACAGAGACAACTTTGGGTGATTTCGAGGCTTACTTTTGTATGCTTCGTGAACATGTTGGAAAATGAATTGTTTTGATGAATTTAAAAGATGTTTGAAAATGACATAAAAAGATATTTCATAATTTGGAATTAGAACAAAAATCCAAGGGAGATTCATGGTGTTTTCTCTTTCCAATCTTGCTCAAATTTCTTGTGGACTTTACTCTAACATAATACATGCTTCCTTGACTATTATATCCATGTCTAAGCTATTCTAGGTTGGCTATTGATGATCAAATCACTCCATAGGGTGGCTAAAGATTATTTGGACATTATCTTGACATTTGATGTAGTTGAAGACATGGTGGGGGCTTCAAAAACGTGGTGAACATCTCCTATAAATAGATGAAGCTTGGATGAGGCAAATACACACTTTCACCATCATCAAGCTTCATTCTTCATTGTTGTATATTTTTCTCATATGTGTGAAAGTGCTTAAAGCTTGTTAAGCCTTTCTTTGTTCTTCATTGTTGTATATTGAGAGATATGTAGTCTAACACAAGAGGAACCATAAACATTTGATCTCTTGCTTGTGTTTAGACAAGAAAGAAAGTGTGATCCCTACTACTTCATTCAACCTACTGTGAGAAAGTTCTTGAGAGAACTTTGTTGAAGTTGTGAGGAAGCAAGAACTTGTTCTTGCTTATAGTTGTTGTTGTTGAGGTTGCACAAAGTGTATGTGCAACAAGTTGTTGCTGCTGTTGTTGGTATTGCACAAATTGGTTGGGCAATAAGTTATTGCTATTGTAGTTATTGCTTGCACTAGAGTTAGTGTAAGTGTTGCTGTTGTTGTTCTTGTTCCTTAACAAAGGTAATAAGAAAGTTGCTGTTGAAAATCCACTTTGAAAGCAAAGTGGTAGTGGAGTAGAATCATTTAAGATTCGAACCACTCTAAATCTTGTGTCTTCACTCATTATCTCTCATCTCCTTCTTTGTTGATTTTGAATACATTTGTTTTGTATTGAGCTAAACCAAGAAAATTCCACAAAATTGCCCAACACTCTATTCACCCCCTCTAGAGTGTTCATCACGGACCTTACAGAACAGTTTCCATAGTCCATTTGATTTCTTCTCGGGTTTCTTGATCATTCTTGATTGTGTAGGATTTTGGGCCGGTGTCACCTTTCTTGTCAAAGGGTCCTTTCATGCCAAAGGGTCCAGCAGTAGACTTCCATTTCTAATCACTTTTGCCTCCTGCAAGTAAAAAGAGTTTTCATCTTCGCAAGTTTCTTGAGAGCCCTTAGGTTATTCATCCAAGAAGAAGACGTTTCTTGTGATGGTTTAGGTAATTGCGGTGCTTTATCTTTCTTTCTAGCATTGGCAGTACAGATGCTGTTACGGCCCAAATTTTTGGATCAATAGAAATGAAATAATATAATGAAAAATGGAACGTGAAGGTGATGTCAATAAAATTTCGATAGAATTTAAAATTTATTTACGACTAATAAAGACATCGACATTAAATATCGGGGTTAGAAACACTCGGAAAAATAACCGAACGATAAGTCATCGGATATAGTGGGACTAGACGAAACTAGATAAGGAACCATTCGGACCTAAGATATGATTTAAATAATTTAGTCAGTAACAACCTAAGTCGATATATGTAAATCAAACAAAATAAAAATATCCGATATGATAACTTCAATACACACTTTTATCACAGTTTCTCCTACTTTACCCTACATGGCATAAAAGACAAATTCCCACCCTCCCCAATAACCCTATGGCCGTCCCTTACCCCTCCTCACATGTCAACATCCCTTTTTTTCTTTTTTCTTACACACTCTCTTACACACATCACATTTCACCATCATTTTGTTAGGTCCCTTAGAACACACTAGAAGGGGAGGGTTGAATAGTGTGTTCAACAAGTATGGAAATTTTCTTGAATATTTTTTGTTTTTGAGTGCAACTAATACTTGTGTGTGTTCTTGAAAAGAGTAAAACTTTGCGGAAGCGTAAGGAACATAAAGATGTATAGAGGTTCAAGTCAAATGACTCTACTCCTCTACCTTCTTGATTTTTCACAAGAAGGATTTTGAATGGGGGATTGTTATTTCTATGGGAGAAACAACAATCAAAACAAAATCCAATACAATGGAAAACTAGGGCACACGCCTAGACCACAACCAAGAAAACTAACCCCTTGAAGTCTAGCCTCCAAAGAACTTCTTTGCCCTCAAGGAATTCTTGTAGGGAGTATAGTGCACCACCACACTATCAACTCACCCACCAAGGCTTAGATTTATCAAACAAGAAGCACCCTTGCTTCTTGACCAACAATCTACACATAGCCTCTCACAACCTTCACTCAACAAGAAGAACACTGTTCTTCTTTACAATACAACTCTCACAAATAAAGTAAAATCACAATACAACTATTTTGAGAGCTTGAGCCTTGAGAGAAACTTGAGAGCTTAAATGGTAGAAAGTTGGAGAAGAATGAGATCAAACCCTTGTTTTATCTCCTTTGAAATTTCCTGCCGGTTTGAAAATTCTGCAGAGCCAATAATGGGCTTTGTCTTCTTGTGATGGCATGTCCTCTTTATTGAAGATCTTCTCTTGGTTGATAGCAACCTTCTTGGAGAAGCTTCTTGTTGAAAGCTAAAAGAGGAAATATGACTCCTTCAAGAATGAGAGAGAACCTGTGAAAATAGCACTAAAAGAGAGGGTACAAATGTCAAGTAAGCATTAGAAAACAAGGCATAAGACATTTGTGACGTTAGTCACATGAAGCGCCTAATTTGTTTAATGAACATGCGTTCAATGTGACATAGAGTGCTTTATATGAAATTTAACAGGCGTTCGATGTCACATAAAGCGCCTTATGTGGGCAGCTGAAAGCGTTCAAAGTCACATAAAGCACTTAATCTCAGCCTTCATGCTTGTTCGAAGTAATTCTGACTTTTATCAGAAAGTTGCTTGATGTACATGCCCATTTTGAGGGTAAAAGTACTTTTGACTATGTGATACACATGAAGCGCCTAATATATGCGTTTGGAGTGTACTGAAATTCAGCCACAACACATGACGCCTAATGTAGGCGTTCGAAGTGTACTTGAATTCAACAACAACACATGAAGCGCCTTTTGTAGGCATCCGTAGTGTACTGGTTTCCAGAGTCTTTACATGAGGCGCCTTATGTAGCCGTTTGAAGTATATTAACCTTCAAATACTTCATATGAGACGCCTAATCAGGCGTTCCAAGTACCAATTGTGCAAATCATTAAAACTTAACATATTCTAACATTCTCCATCTTTTTGATGATTTCACAATGTGCATAACTTTTCAAAGTTAGCTCCCCCTTAACCTATGCTCCCCCTCACTTAATGCGTAAGCAATTCTTAACTTGGACTTGATGAGTCAAAACTGATGACGCAATCAATGTTTAACCAAAGAAACATCATCAAATTTTAACAACAAAAAAATGAATCCATTTTTATTTCCAAGTCAGACTTTTTGTACATGTGAAAAAGGAAATCAAGAAAACTAAAGACAATTTTTGATGAAGAATTAAGCATTTCCACCACCAGCACCTCCATTTGGAGGTGTGATTTCTCCAAAGCCAAAACATCCACTGGTTGCAAAATCAGCGAATCCACTCATGGACCCTTCAGCACCACCAGAACCGCCTGTCACACCACCACCACCACCACTTTCTCTCCCTAAATCATCAAAATCAGGAGGAAGTGCCCATGGACTGATCTTCATGAAAGCATTTTTAAATGCTGTCATGCGGTATTCGTTTCGCATATGCCGAGCTTCATGCTCTGCATCACAAAGTTGCAACTGTTGAACAATCTGTTCAAGTGAGGCGATTCGTGATAGCAACTCAGAAGCATTGCTACCTTCTGCATCTTCTTGAGGTCCTTCATCGACCTCATCAGTTATATCTGTAATGGTAGTGGCTTTTCGGCGTTGAGAATCAATGGCTTGAGCAGTGTTGAAGTTATCATAGAATTCCGTCATAGCCACTTGTGTCAGCTCTCCATCAGGAATGACGATACCTTTGGACTTTAGCAGAATGGTAACAATATTGGCAAAAGGTAACGCTTTTGAACCTTTCCGGAGAGCAGCGATCATGACTTTTACTATGATCTATGCAAGATTAAGCTGGGTCTCATGTTTGATGTGGTAAGTGAGATAGAAATCCATGTTGCTTGGATTTCTAGTGGAATTGCCATTAACTCAGTAGGTGGCCACAGCCAGCAAAATACGATCCACCAGGGACATATTCTGAGTCTTCCTTGAGGAAAAATACACCAGATTAAATTTCACATCCTGCTTACGAACTCTGTATTTACTACTCCAGTCAAATACGGAGAAATCACTCAGTCCCTCATTTCTTATTCTAATAACATCACAGATTTCGTGTATAGAAAAGCTGAGGGGTGTACCCGCAATGACATTATGCAGGGAAAATTGTTTAGACTTAGATTGTGGAGTAATCCACATGTTGGCATAGAATAGCCTGGCGTGATCTCTAGAGAATTTTTGCATGTCAAGTCTGGACCAGAGAGAGGTCCAACCTTGATGTTCCAACAGAGATATGACCTGATTTGCATTGTGACTCTCACTGAAATCACTGAGGCGAATCAATTTGAGAGGAATGACGGGCATGTTGCTGCTGCTCTATTCTTCATAGAGCATGTGTGAATACATGGACACATGAATGCCCTTACCCACGTGAGGAGGTGGATTTTTGATGTCAGAGTCAAACTTCTTTATACAAGGAAAATAATCCTTGGAGAGCTCTTCACGAAGAGATCTGATTTCTTGCGGTTCTATAACGCCAGCAGTTTGCTTGCATTTGTGGCTTTCTGGGCGTTTGGAAGGTCCTGCGGATGTCATTTGAGAATGTATGGTTGAAGGTTTGAGAAGAGGAGTGAGGAAGGGATTTTAAGATTTGTGAAAGAGATGGAAGAGAAAGATAGAATTTAAAGGAGAGAAGAGGGAAAGTTAGCAGCGGATGGAATATAGGGATATATGGAAAAATGGAAGAGTGGGGAAGTGGAGATTGAATAAGGAAGATGAAGAGTTGAGAGAGAAGATGGAATAGGGAAGAAGAAGATGAAGGAGAAAAGGCTTGGGAAATGGAGGAAGTGGGGAAATGTGGGAGAGAATTGTGGGGAAGAGAGAAAGGAAAATGGCGGCAGAAATTGATGTCTATTGATTGGGACAAAAAGTTGAAGAGACGCTTGGATTGACAATGAATTAGGGTTTAGGCACTTAATGTGACTTCGAACGACTTCATAAACTGGGATGAAGCACCTGAAGTCACTTGGAACGGTTGTGGATGAGTGGATTAAGCGCTTAATATCACTTTGAACAAGTGAACCACTTTGAATAAAGCGCTTAATGCCACTTTGAACACGTGTATTAAGAAACATAAAGCGCCTAATGTCACTTCGAACGAGTGACATCCTTAGCATCAGGTGCTTAATGTGACATTGAACGCCTGAACTAACTGTGATGAAGTGCCTTATGTGTACTGACCTTGAAAATTCAAAAATTTTCTTGCTCAAAACTTAAGATGGGTTATTATCAGCCCATGTTAAGCAACTCCAACCTACTTCTTATTGATGCAAATACATCACTAGGCAAGGGTTTCGTAAATATGTCTGCTAATTGGTCATGGGTATGAACAAATTCCACACTAACCAAGTTCTTTTGTACGCAATCACGGATGAAATGATATCTCACTTCAATGTGACTATGTTGGACAGGGCTTTGAGCAATGTTGATAGCATACGTGTTATCACACAAAATAGGCACTTTTGGAGAAGTGAATGTTATAATCATTTAAAGTGTTTGTCATCCATAACAATTATGCATAACAAGAGGCGGCTGACACATATTCGGATTCCGCCGTAGAAAGAGAAACATTGTTTTGTTTCTTAGATAACCAAGAAACAAGACAGTCTCCGAGAAATTGACACGTCTCGGATGTACTCTTTCTATCAACAAGACTCCCTGCATAATCGGAGTCACAATATCCACTTAAATCAAAACATGCATTTTTAGGATAAAATAGCCCAAATTTCAAAGTACATCTAAGGTATCTAAGAATACGTTTTATCGCAATTAGATGCGTTTCCCTTGGATCACTTTGAAATCTAGCACATACGCAAACTGCATGTAAAATATCGGGTCTACTCGCAGTTAAGTAAAGTAGACTACCTATAATACCACGATACAAGGTTACCTCGATATGATTTCCTTTCTCATCCTTCTCAAGCTTGGCACTTGTGCTCATTGGTGTGTTTACTTCTCTTCCTTCACCAAAATTGTACATCTTGAGCAAGTCCTTTGTGTATTTGGTTTGAGAAATATACACGCCTTCTTCGATTTGCTTGATTTGTAGTCCAAGGAAGTAATTTAGCTCTCACATCATGCTTATCTCGAATTCACCTTGCATTAAACTAGCAAATTGCTCACAAAGACAATTGTTAGTAGCACCAAAAATAATATCATCAACATATACTTGTACAATTAATTGATTTCTACCTTGTTCTTTTATAAACAAAGTAGTGTCAACTTTACCTCTTGAGAATCCATTATTAAGAAGAAAAATACTGAACCTCTCGTACCAAGCTCTTGGAGCTTGTTTAAGACCATAAAGAGCCTTTTTAAGTTTGAAAACATGATGTGGTGAATCATGACATTCAAACCTGGGAGGTTGTGCAACATACACTTCTTCTTGAATAACACCATTCAAGAAGGCGGATTTAACATCCATTTCGTGAAGTTTCAAATCTGTATAGCAAGCATATGCCAATAACATTCTAATGGCTTCAAGAAGTGCTACGGGTGCATATGTCCCATCAAAATCGATACCTTCTTCTTGATGGCATCCTTGAGTAACTAATCTAGCTTTGTTTCAAGTAACATTTTCTTGATCATCCATCTTGTTACGAAATACCCATTTTGTATCAATAATGGGATGATCAAGTGGTTTGGGAACCAATTCTCAAACATCACTTCTTTCAAATTGGTTTAACTCTTCTTGCATAGCCAAGATCCAATTTTCATCAAGAAGTGCATCTTTGACGTTTTTAGGCTCTATAAGAGAAACGAATGCGTTCTCTCTATATTGCCTTCGTGTGGTGATACTCCTATTTAGATCACCTATGACCAACTCATGTGGGTGAGAATTTTTATGCTTGAATGATCTAAGAAGGTTAGAGATATCTCCTCCAACTTCCTCATGATCACTTTCCAGAAGAGACGTATCCTCATTATTTAGATGATTTTCATTTTTCGGAATAAGAGATGCATTTGCTACATTTTCTGTGTCAACAATATGATCGTGAGATATATTTCTATTTGACTCACTAAGTTCATGCACACTAGGTGGAGGAGTACCTTCAATAGGTTCTACCCTCAAGTCAATGAAGATGTTTCCATTTGGAGGCTTATCAACAATCTCTCGTTGATGAACAACCGTTGGAATGTCCTCAAGAATTTCTTCTTGAGGAGTCACATCTTCATTTTCTTTAAAATCCTCATTAAGTTTAGGTTCGTCATTAAGTGACTCATTAAACTTAACATGGATTGACTCTTTCACCTTGTGACTCCTTTTGTTGAAAACACGAAATGCTTTACTATTCGAGGCATAACCTAAAAAGATACATTCATCTGCTTTGAGGTCAAGTTTGTCCAAAGTGTCCTTGGTATTAAGTATGAAACACTTGCAACCAAACACTTTGAAATACCCAATGTTGGGAACTTTTCCATTCCAATGCTCATAAGGTGTCACATTTAGGTATGGTCTCAAATATACACGATTAATCACATGGCAAGTGGCATTTACCGCTTCGGCCCAAAAATATTTGGGCAAACCGAACTCATTTAACATCCCTCTACACATTTCTTGTATAGTTCTATTCTTTCGTTCGGCTACACCATTTTATTGTGGAGTTCTAGGTGCCGAAAGATCATGTGAGTATCCTTTGGATTTAGAAAACCTTTCAAACTCACCATTAAACTCATCACCACGATCACTACGGATGGTTTTGATGGTGTCACACGTGTGATTTTCAAATTGTTTACTTAAATTCATGAACTCGCTACATGCATCGTTTTTCTTAGCAAGAAACATCACCCATGTATAACGAGTATAGTCATCTACTACCACGAAGGTATAATGTTTACCACCCAAACTCTTTGTTCCAACATCCCATACAAATCCATATGTAGTAATTGTAGGGGTTTGGAGGTGGATATATTTGTTTTTGGTTTAAAGCTTATTTTCACAAGATTTGCCTTTTGACAAGTGTCACATAAGTCATGATTTTCGAAACTCTTTTTCGGAAGGCCTCAGACTTTCTTGTTTTCACAAATAAGTTTAAACATTTTGAAACATACATGTTCGAGACGTCTATGCCATAGTTACGTCAAATAATTTTTAGCAACTAGGCAAGATAAATTTTGAGAAACTAAACCATTGATGATAAGTTTGTAAATGTTTTTGAAACGTAAATCCTCTAATAAGATGGTATTATCCTTTTTCACAACACACTTTGTTTTCAAAAACAAAACTTCATAATTAGCATCACATAGTTGACTGACACTTATCAAGTTAAACTTTAATCCCACAACATATAAGACATCACTAAGAGATAAGGAATTGTTACCCACAATACCATGTCCTTTGATTTGGCCTTGGCTACCTCCAAAGTGGACAACTCCTCCATCTTGCATAGTGAGTCTATGAAAGAGACTTTTGTCTCCTGTCATATGGTTAGAACACCCATTGTCCACGACCCATTTGACCTTCTTGTCGTCGCTTTCTCCATTGAGTGCTAGGGCCTGTTAATGAACCATATGATATTGGTACCCTTTTGATTTTGGGTCCTTGAAGGTTAGTCGCCTTCATTTCGCCTTTGGGCACCCGCACAAGATTCTTATTATTTTTGACTCTACACACTCTCTCTACATGACCTTTTTTATTACAATGAAAACATGTAGGAATGTGTTTGTGTGTATAAGGATGTATCCCTGGATGAGGTTGGCTTTAAGAAAATGACGCTGCCAGTTAACAAGTTGGAGTGGAAAACTACCAGACGTTTGGAGGCAAATGACATTGCCAGTTAACAAGTTGGAATGGAAAACTACCAAACGTACCTACTCCAACCATTCACAAAACCTATCACAAAACCTATCTTATTCTTGCTCCCTCCGTTGCTCCCTCCGTTGTCTTTTATTCACACTCTTTCATCCAAGAATTGTACCTCCTTGCTCCCTCCATTGGCTTCTCAATTGTACCATTCACAAAACCTATCTTATTCTTGGACTCCAACGCACTTCTTACGGACATACTCCAACCATGGTAATTATTCCCATCAAGCAACGGCTGAACCAAGACTGTGGAAGGATTATCACTTGGATGAATGAAGTATGGATCGTCAGATGGATCCATTGGAATCGAAGGTGATGCAGAAGAGGAGGACGCCATTGAATTGTTGTCTGATACAGAGAAGGTACTAAAATTCATCAAACAAGCTCTGATACTATGTAAAATTTCTAACAACTCCTCAAAATGTAAGCGATTGCAACAAAATTCCAAACAAGAAGACAATAAGCTTGCTCAAGGAGAAAGAAGAAGCGAAAGGAAGAGACCAGAGAGAGAATAAAAGACAATTCAAATTGCTGCGATTTCACAAAAATTGTAACTAACTTCTTCGGTTGGTTACATCACAGGCTTAAAAGGGAGAAAGACGATACCCAATGCAAAATGTCAAAAACACCCCCAGACATGCTTCGCTTACTCCTAATTACATAAGGGCAAAATGGTCATTTCATACATTTAAAAACTAATTCGCGCGCATAACACTCCTTCCTCCTCAGCTCTTCTCCGCACCATCTGCACACTCCCTACCATTTGCGTCTGTCCCCATGGTAGCCGTCTGTCTTCTTCAACAACTACTCATCCACGTGACACCTAAAGGTGTCAATCGTTGATTGGTCCCTTGATCAGCTATTTGTCCTGGCTTAAACACCCCCCTCAAGATCAGCTATCTGATCTTGGCTTGGCATATAGACTGTGAATCCCCATTGCATTGACCAACTGTGCAGACCTCTTACAATCCAGAGCCTTAGTAAATAAATCTGCAAGCTGCACTTCCGTTCTCACGGGCATCAATTTTAATGTTCCATCCTGTACCTTGTCCCTTACCACATGGCAGTCAATCTCTATGTGCTTCGTTCTTTCATGAAATATAGGATTTTCTGCGATGTGTATTGCACTCTTGCAATCACAGAAGACCTCCACGGGTTTCTGTCCTCCCAGACCCAAATCATCCAACAAATATAAGAGCCACTGAATCTCACAAGTGACCAAAGCCATTGCCCTGTATTCCGCCTCCGCTGATGATCTGGATACAGTCATCTGTTTCTTAGCCTTCCATGAGATTATTGCACTCCCTAAGAAGATGCAGTACCCTTTGACTGACCTCCTTGTTTCATGACAGCCACCCCAGTCAGCGTCTACAAATGCCTTCAGTCTCAATTCACCAGTGTTTGGAAATAGCAATCCTTGTCCCACTGTGCCCTTGATATATCTGAGTACTCTGTGTGCTGCCTTCATATGGTTTTCAGTAGGATAGTCCATAAATTGACTAAGTTGCTGAACTGCAAACGCAATGTCTGGTCTAGAAATGGTAAGGTATATTAATTTGCCCACTAGTCTTCTATACTGAGTAGAGTCAAGCAACAAAGGTGAATCATTATGGGTCATGCTCGAATGACTTTCCATTGGAGTTCTGGCAGGCTTAGCCTCTGTGAATCCAGCTTGTTCAAGCATTTCTAATGTGTACTTCCTTTGATTTATATGAATGCCTTCCTTTCCCTGAGCTAACTCAATGCCCAAAAAGAATTTCAGCCTGCCTAAGTCCTTGATCTTGAACTCATCATTTAGTGCCTGCTTGATCTCTGTAATGGCCCTCTCGGTGTCACAAGTGACAATGATATCATCAACATATACCAAAAGAATCAAGAGAGATGGACCAGCATGCTTAGTGAACATAGTGTAATCACACTTAGATTGTTGGAAGCCCTTTCCAACCAGAAACCTAGTCAAGGTCGCATTCCATTCCCTACTAGCCTGTTTAAGCCCATACAATGACTTATGCAACTTACATACCTTACTGCAATCAGACACATCCAAACCTGGGAGAGGCAACATATAAATCTCTTCATGCAAATCTCCGTGCAAAAACGCATTGTTTACATCTAGCTGATGAATGGGCCATTGAAACTGAGCTACCATGGCTAGGATGACCCTTACTGTGGTCATCTTGGCCACTGGCGAAAATGTGTCTTGGTAGTCTAGGTCATACTGCTGAGTATATCTTTTGGCCACCAACCACGCTTTGTGTCTCTCCACCGTGCCATCAGCCTTTAGATTGACTATGTACACCTATTTGCATCCAATGGTATGTTTGCCCTCAGGCAATGTCACCAAACTCCACGTCTCGTTGGCTTCCAGTGCTGCCAATTCTGTTGCCATAGCTGCCTGCCATACAGCTCATCCAGCAGCCTCTGCATAATTCTTAGGTTCTGTGTGTGCATTCAAACTATAAATGTATGCTTTGTATTGCGGAGCTAATGATGCATAAGACATGTAATTGTGCATAGGATGAGGAGAAGTGTGTTTGGGCATAGAGTCAGCATGTGATGTAGTCAATGAATTATATTGGTAGTCTTGAACATATAAGGGAGGACGTCTGGATCGTTGAGGCTTTGCTTCAAGGGGTTATTGTTTTGAATTATTGGAAGGTCAATCACAATGGAACCATGCTGCAGGGGTTCATGTGTGGGTGACTGTGTCGAAGTGGGTGGAGTCAGATCATCGGGATGAAGGCTGTCTGATGATGGTTCTTGGGATGAAGGTGAGTTGGGAGACTGTGGAGATGAATTGTTTGGGCTGTGATTGATTTAGGGCGTGTCAGGTGTTTTTGTATAATTGGTAGGTTGTGATGTGTTGGGAAAAAATTGGTAGTCTGAGTCAGTGGAGCAAGAAGGTATGAATGAAGGGATCACCCGATCTGAGTCAGTATGTGCCTCAAAACGAAAGGAAAAGGTTGATTCAAAGAACACAACATCTCTTAAGATATATACATCCTTGGTATTCAGGTCCTGTAGAATATATCCTTTTGTAGTATGTGACAGTCCAAGAAACACACTTCTGTGAGCTCTAGCTTCAAACTTTTCTTTATGCGCATGAGTATTGGTTCCAAAGGCTAGGCAGCCAAAGGTCCTGAGGTTGCTGTATGTAGGTAGTGTTTTGTAAAGAAGTTCATGTGGGATTTTATGTTGAAGAATAGGGGTAAGAGTGATGTTAATGAGGTATACTGAGTGTTGGATACAGAAACCCCAGTAAGTAGATGGAGATGAGACCGGAACCTAAGCGCTCTTGCTACATTGAGGATATGTTGGTGCTTCCTTTCAACAATCCCATTCTGTTGAGGGGTGTTGACACATGTGGTCTGGTGCAATATACCATGAGAGGCATAGAATGCATTCATTTTGAATTCCTGTCCGTTATCAGTTCTTATAGTTTTGATCTTGGCATCAAAATGAACAGACACAAAATGGTAGAAACTCTCAACAATGGACCTGGTTTCACCTTTATTATTCATCAAGTACACCCAACGGTATCTACTACAATCATCAACTATAGTAACAAAGTAGTGATGTTTATACAATGTAGGGTATTTATATGGTCCCCAAATGTCTATGTGTATAAGGGAGAAAGGGCTATCAGAGGATGAAATGGAGACTGGAAATGGATTTCTCTTTTGTTTTGCAAGGGGACAAACTGTACATTCATACTCAGAATCTGGCACATGCACCTTTGGCTCAATCTTCTGAACTTCCTTTTGTCTTTTTACGGACATATGTCCTAGTCTTGAGTGCCACAACATACCATCTGAAAGGCTGGCTGTACATGTCAGGTGGGATGAATGAGAAGCAGCTGGTTTTGGATTGCCATAAAGATGGTAAAGGCCTTGATCTACCTCAGCTGAACCAATCATCTTCTTGGTTCTGAGGTACTGAATTAGGCAGACATTGGAACAGAAAGCAACAGCAAATAGGTTTGATTGAGTGAGTTTACTGAGTGACAAAAGATTAAACGCAAATGCTGGCACATAGAAGACATTGGTAAGAACCAGATTGGAATTTATACTGACTGTGCCAACATATGTGACCTTGGCTAGAGATTTATCTGGCAGTGTCACAGAAATAGCTTCAATAGGACGATAGGAGTCAAACAAGTGAATGCAAGAACATATGTGATCACTAGCTCCAGAATCCAAAATCCATACATTTAAGTTTGAAAACAGTACATTACCTGAAGCATTACCAGAGGTTGTGGACTGCTGGGCTGACATAACAGCATGACGAACATTGTCAACAGCACTAGAATCAATCAAACTCTTCCCTGCTCCTTCTTGTCACTCCTGCAACAAACTCATTAATTGAGCATACTGCTCTTGTGTCAACATAGGAGTCATTTGAGTCATAGCATTTTGCGGTCCATACAGTCCCGGATTCACATCATCATATGCACCATACTCCTCATATTCTGCAGCATTGACATTGTCTCCTACCATCACACCACTACCTTCGTTACTGACCATGTTTATATGACTCTTGGGTTTATACCCTGGGGCGTATCCATGCTTTTTATAGCACTTATCAACCGTATGACCAGTCATGTTACAATGACTGCATATAGGAATCTTGCTATTGTTCTGATTATACCTGGGCATCTCACGTCTAAAACCTCTACCACGCTGCCTCTACCAAGCATTAGGCATGTAACCATCGCTATAACCCCTAGAATCATATGTATTGCCCCTACCTGCGCCATTGACATTCATCACCATCGAAGGATTATTACTGAATCCACATTGACTCACTGAATAGTTCAACTTCCTCTCCAATTTCACCGCCATAGCAAATGCAGACTTTAAGTCCGGTAAGGGAGTAGACAACAACACTTGTGATTTTACCGCCTCAAACTGGTCATTCAGACCCTTCAAAAACTTAATTACACAATCCTTTTCCACAAATTTGTTAATCTCAACTGTGAGATTATAGGTGCATCTTCTGCACGTACAAGCGGGCACTAATCTTAACACCAACAACTCTTCCCACACGCTTTTCAATTTTGTGTAATATTCAGCCACACTACTGTTTTCTTGCTTAATAGAATAGAATTCTTCATGTAAATCTTAAAGTCTAAAGGAATCAGCATTGCCATACCTGAATTTCAAGTCATTCCAGATATCCATTGCAGAATCCAACCATATCACACTCTGGCTGATGCTGGGAGTCAAAGAATTAATCAACCAAGACGCCACCATATTGTTGGCTTTCATCCGAGAATTGTACCTCCTTGCTCCCTCCGTTGGCTTCTCAATTCTACCATTCACAAAACCTATCTTATTCTTGGACTCCAACGCTCTTCTTACAGACCTACTCCAACCATGGTAATTATTCCCATCAAGCAACGGCTGAACCAAGACTGTGGAAGGATTATCACTTGGATGAATAAAGTATGGATCGTCAGATGGATCCATTGGAATCGAAGGTGATGTAGAAGAGGAGGACGCCATTGAATTGTTGTCTGATACAGCGAAGGTACTAAAATTCATCAAACAAGCTCTGATACTATGTAAAATTTCTAACAACTCCTCAAAATGTAAGCGATTGCAACAAAATTCCAAACAAGAAGACAAGAAGCTTGCTCAAGGAGCAAGAAGAAGCGAAAGGAAGAGACCAGAGAGAGAATAAAAGACAATTCAAATTGCTGCGATTTCACAAGAATTGTAACTAACTTCTTCGGTTGGTTACATCACAGGCTTAAAAGGGAGAAAGACGATACCCAATGCAAAATGTCAAAAACACCCCCAGACATGCTTCGCTTACTCCTAATTACATAATGGCAAAATGGTCATTTCATACATTTAAAAACTAATTCGCGCGCTTAACACTCCTTCCTCCTCAGCTCTTCTCCGCACCATCTGCACACTCCCTACCATTTGCGTCCGTCCCCATGGTAACCGTCTGTCTTCTTCAACAACTACTCATCCACGTGACACCTAAAGGTGTAAATCATTGATTGGTCCCTTGATTTAAGCATTAGCACGCCAGTTTGCCACTGACGTCTCAGGCTTTTTGCCATGGCTTCAACAAGCATAAAAATAATGATTGTTTGTACTATTTTTCCCCCTCTTAAACATCCATCATGTAATCGAAGATTCAGAATTTGAAATCTATGGTTTGACTTCTTAGCTGACAATTTGATTTTCATTCAAAATTTGTTAACCAGGAAAAAGGGATAGATCAGATAAAGGTTTTACTGTCAACAAGCATCGAAGAGGCGATTGAACTAGAAAATGAGCAAATCTTTTCCATTGCGGATTTAGGCTGTTCAGTTGGTCCAAACACATTCAAATGTGTCGCTAATATTATTGAAGCAGTTGAGCGTAAATATACTAACCATGGCCGTGATCTCAAATTACCCGAATTTCAAGTGTTCTTCAACGATCATGTTTCCAACGATTTTAACACTCTTTTTAAGTCACTTCCATCAGACAAACAGTACATGACTGCTGGAGTCCCGGGGTCTTTTCGTGGCCGAATTTTCCCCAAATCATCTATCAACTTTATGCATACATCTTTTACTCTTCACTGGATCTCCAAAGTGCCGGAGGAGGTCACAAAAGAGAGCTCTCCTTTATGGAACAAAGGTCGAATCACGTATACACGCAGCTCGCTTCAAGTACAACAGGCTTTTAGGAATCAGTTCCTTAAGGATTTGCATGCGTTCTTTTTGGCAAGATCAGAGGAACTCAAACCCGGTGGGTTACTGGCGATCTTAGCGGTTTGTCGGCCAGAAGAGACTCCACCTTCCATATTATCTGGGGAGTTTTATGAAATTGTAGGAGATGCTCTCAATGACATGGCAATGGAGGTAACTAATTGATTTTTTCTCTTAAAAACTTGATACATTCATACATAAGTCAGATTGGTAATTAGTTAAATTGACTAATAGTTTTAAGAAAATTGATTGAAAATTTTGGATCCTGTTGCCAAAAGTAGAATTCGAAAACTCAGTACACGGATAACAGCACTGAAACCTATGTAAAAAAATTTAAATAAATGAAACCGTTCGCAACATAAATTTATAATTCCACTTCAATTTATTTGACATTGGTTACACATCCTTTTAAATATTCTCACATGGGTTTCCTTCATGTGTTAAATCTACCCAATTTCAATATAGAATTGAATTAAGCGTCATAATATGATTTAAGGAAAAAGGAGTATCGTGTGTTTGTGCTTGGATAAAACAAATGTTAGGTTCGTGAAACACACTAGAAAGGGGGGTTGAATAGTGTGTTAATCTAAGTATGGTTCTTTTTCGATTCTTTTTGCAATGAGAGTAACTAAACCAATACTTGATGTGTTCTTTGAAGGAAATAACTTGCGGAAATGAAAGAACACCAAATTTATAGAGGTTCAAGTCAAAGACTCTACACCTCTACCTTCTTGCTTTGTACAAGAAGGATTTTTGAACAAGGGATTGTTATTTCTCTTTTGGGGGGAAACAACAATCAAAATAAATACAAGAACAAAACTAGGTTTTGCAACCCTAGCTCAAGAACACGAAAAATCAACCTCTTTGAAGCCTAGCCTCCTCAAGATCTTCTTTGCACCAAAGAAACCTTCTATGGAGTATGATGTAACCTCTACACCATCAACTAGCTCTTGGAAGCTTGATTTTCGGCAAAACAAGAAGGCGCCTTGCTTCTTGACCAACAACTCAAATCTTACTCCTCACAATCCTCACTAAGAAGAAGATCACTTCTCCTTTACAATAACACACTCTCAACAATAAAGTAATATTACAATGATTTTGAGAGTAAAAATACAATGAAGACTTGAGAGCTTGAGATGAATAGTTAGTCTTAAAAAATGAAGTCTTCAAACCCTTATAGCTTCAAAATTCCATCCGTTGGGAAGAGAGAAGAGGGAAAATGATATCCTCTCATATGTTGACACATCACCATCTTGAGAAAGTCTTGGGATTAAGTCAAGACTTCTTGAGGAAGTCTTGTGTATAAAGCTCAAACTAGTAAGATATTCTCACCAACCAAGGATTTGTAATTTGAAAAGTAGCCACAAAAGTCATGATTGCATGGGGAAAACAAAAAGTTCTTTTTGTCAAACAAAAAGTACAGGAGAGAGAAAATTACTCCAGTTCGTACCTTCTATTCGCGCATCAGACTTGTGGATGTAGTGCTCAATAGAGCGTTCGAAACTTGACAACCTCATTTGTCTTACCTGATAGAGCGCTACTTGGCCTAGTTTGAAACTTTCGGCCCTGAAGACTTAATATCATAACTTAGAGCTGAAGCGTTCGATAAAGCGTTTGAAACTCCCTAAACAAGATAGTTTTATTTCTCTGATCTGTTAGAGCGCTACTAGGCCCAATTTGAAACTTTCGGCACTCAGAAGTAGCGCTCCATAGAGCGTTTGAGTTTTATTTCTCTGATTTTGTTAGAGCGCTACTAGGCCCAGTTTGAAACTTTCGGCCCTCAGAAGCAGCGCTCCATAGAGCGTTTGATTTCTCAGAAAACACTTTCTTTATTATTTAAAGGTATGTAAAAAACACTTGTTTTTGAACCTTCTCTCTTTTTGTGGGCAAATCATCAAAACCAATTCTAGTATTAACAATCTCCCTCTTTTTGATGATTTCACAATAAGCTCCCCCTCACTAGAAGCATCTAATGCTCCCCCTTTCTATATGCCTTTTTCAAGCACTGTTTTTATCTTCTAACCTCAATATGCTCTATACAAAACAAATCGAGGCTTAGCATAGTAAGTACTACATGTAGATGCTTCATGCAGAGATAAACATAACACAATACTCTTGAAACACAGATAATGCCCACATAGTTGTTTTCTGCTACACACCATAAAACTACATATAAGACTACTAACATTCATAGAACAGAGTTATACCATGAAAAAAAACAGCATCATAAATACTTAGATCATAAAACCTAACAGACAACAGAATCTCCAACTCTAACTTCAGTAGCACCACTATCATCATTCAATACCAGCAGAAGGGACATCAGCAGCAGAGACAGACAGACAGAAACTTCATACATCAGCATCAGAGACCATCAGACAGAAACTTCATACACCATCAGCATAGACCAGCAGACACACCAGCACACAACCAGCACACAACCACCAGCAAACATACCCACAACCCACAAACATTTCCAGCAAACATACCCACAACCCACAAACATTCTCCCCCTAAATCATCAAAAACTTAGCCAGATTTGGGTTCATGTTTGAAGGATTTGAAAAGCTTAGCCTTTAGCAATTTAGATTTCAAGTACTCATAACGAGCACTGAGAAGGGAATGGTCCTGTGCTAATTGGCTGTGGGCTGCCTTTAACTCAACCAATTCATGTTCCATGGCAGAGAATTTGTCTTGAACAGCAGCCTCAATATTCGACCTTTCAGCTTCATCCCTGGTGGCTGAGTTATCTGTGGGATTTCTATTTTTCTGGGAATTTTTAATTTGAGCAATGTTCATGGCATCATACCATTCTTTCTGACTAATGTTATCCAGATAAATTGGAGGGATATCAATGCCCACATGATCAAGCAGAACATAGATACAGTTGGCATAGGGAAGATTTCTAGAGGACTTGGTTAAAGCAGCGGTAACAGTGGTCAGAAAAATTCACCCAAAGTTCAGTTGGCGTCCATTTAGAATGCAATATGTGACATAAAAATCCATATTGCTGGGATTTCTGTTAACCTTGCCATTGATACAAGCCATAACAATGCCTAACATCACTCTACTGGTTAAAGGCATTTTTTGAAGTTTCTTGGAAGGTAGAAAGCCTAGGTTAGTCTTAACCTCTGTTTCAGATACCTTGTAAGGACAACCATAAACAGCAAACGTGCTTTCACCTTCATTCCTTACCCCAAGCGCATCACAAAGTGTTTGAATTGAAAAGGACAAGGGAATACCGTCAATCACAGAATTTAAGGATATCAATTTGGCTTCACTATCAAACTTAGCCCAGAAATTTGCATAAAACAACATAGTGTATCTAAGAGAATATCCTTTCATTTTTTTATGAGACCATAATCTGTCTAGTCCTTGTGCTTCTAACAACACAACAACGTCTTGGACCTCAGGAATAGTTCGAAGTTTCAGAAGTTCAACAATTTTAAGTGGAGAAATAGGCCTGCTATTATTATCCCACTCATTAAAAATCAACTGAGAATACCTGTTAAGATGAACACCAACTCCCATTCCTGAGGGCTTTTCGTTGATATATGCAGTATCCTTGGCAACCCATGGAATATTTTCCATCCTTAAACTGTTTCGAATTGCGATTAGCTCTTCACTTTCCTCAAAGACTGCAAAAGCTTTTTGAGATTTTGATTTTGAGCCCTTACCCTTTTTCGATCCGGTCTGTTTGGAAGAAGATGCCATTTTGATTTCAGAAAGTAGGAGAAGATGAAAGGGATTTGAAGGTTTATTTTGTGGAGAATCACTGAAGAAGGATTGAAGTTTTATGGGTTCAGAATGATAAGAGTGAGCAGTTAATGCAATGTTTAGGAGTTATGGCTTTGACGGTTTTGAGGATGAAAAGGCGGAGAAGTTAAGGGAACTTTTCAGAGGAAACATGCATTAACTGCAGAGAGAAGAAAAGTGGTGATAAGACCAGACGACAGTTTTGGAAATTTTGGGGGGGAATATAGCGCATGTTTATTTTGGAATAATTTATTGATTTTACAATAGCCAGCTGTATTAAGTGTGAACCATTCCTAGGGCTATATTTTCAGACAGCATTTTCAATGCTACAATGAGCTCTTGAATTTCCCAGGACTTTATTTCAGCTCAACACATTCTAACGTTATTTGTCCGTTTTAAATTAAGATTTAATTTATATTGAGTAATCCTAATTTACTCCTAATAGACTCAAACACTTCACTTGGTAATGGTTTGGTAAATATGTCCGCTAGTTGATCACTAGTAGGAACAAATTCAACACAAACCAATTCTTTTTGAACATAGTCCCTAATGAAGTGATGTCTCACTTCAATATGTTTGGTTCTACTGTGATGAACCAGATTTTGTGCAATATTTATAGCAGAAGTATTGTCACATAGAATAGGTATTTTTCAAAAATGAACATTATAATCATTTAATGTGTGTGACATCCACAATAATTGTGCACAGCACGATGCGGCCGAAATATATTTGGTTTCTGCAGTAGAAAGAGCAACACTATTTTGTTTCTTGAAAAACCAAGATACAAGACAATCTCCAAGAAATTGACAAGTTCTGGATGTGCTCTTTCTATCAACAAGACTTCCGGCATAGTCAGAGTCACTATAATCTCTAAGATCAAAGCATGCATTTTTACGATAAAATAAACCAAACTTCAAAGTTCCTCTAAGGTAACGAAATATACGTTTTACTGCAATGAGATGCATTTCTCTAGGATCACTTTGAAATCTAGCACATAAACATACGGCATGCAAAATGTCAGGCCTACTAGCAGTTAAATAAAGTAGACTACCAATTATGCCACGATACAAGGTTACCTCAATTTTCTTTCCCTTTTCATCTTTGTCAAGTTTCAAACTTGTGCTCATAGGAGTGTTCACATTTCTTCCTTCACCAAAGTTGTACTTTTTGAGCAAGTCCCTTGTATACTTGGTTTGAGAAATGTATACTCCATCTTGAGTTTGTTTGATTTGGAGTCTAAGAAAATAAGTGAGTTCTCCCATCATACTCATTTCAAATTCACCTTGCATCAAACTAGCAAATTGCTCACAAAGAAGATTGTTAGTAGCACCAAAAATAATATCATCAACATATACTTGAACAAGCAAATGATGTTTACCTTATTCTTTGATAAACAAAGTAGTATCTACTTTACATCTTGAAAATCCATTATTTAGAAGAATTGTACTCAACCTATCATACCAAGCTCTAGGAGCTTGTTTAAGGTCATAGAGTGCCTTTTTAAGTCTATAGACATGATGTAAATAATCATGACGTTCAAACCCGGAAGGTTGATCCACATATACCTCTTCTTGAATAATTCCATTCAAGAAGGCGGATTTAACATCCATTTGGTAAAGCGTGAAGTCCTTGTAACAAGCATATGCTAACAACATTCTTATGGCTTCAAGTCGTGCTACGGGTGCAAATGTTTCATCAAAATCAATTCCCTCTTCTTGACGATAACCTTGAGCAACTAATATAGCCTTATTCCTTGTGACATTACCTTGATCATCCATTTTGTTACGAAATACCCATTTTGTGCCAATAATAGGATGATCATGAGGTTTGGGAACCAATTCCCAAACATCACTTCTTTCAAATTGATTTAGCTCTTCTTGCATAGCTAAAATCCAATCCTCATCAAGAAGTGCTTCCTTAATATTCTTTGGTTCTAAAAGTGACACAAATGCATTTTCTCTAAATTGTCTTCTAGTAGTGATACCACGATTTATATCACCCATAATTAATTCATGAGGATGTGAGTTTTTGTGCTTAAATGACCTAGGAAGATTGGATACATCTCCTCCAACTTCCACGTGATCACTTTCCGGAAGAGACAAATGATCATTTTCAATATGTTCATCATTTTCCGAAAAATGAGATGCATCAACCACATTTTGTGTTTAATCAAAAGGAGCGTGTGAAGTGTCGCTATTTGTTTCACTTTGATCCTTAACACTAGGTAGACGACTTCCTTCAATAGGATCAATTTTTAAGTCAATGAAGATTTTTCCTTTAGGTGGTTCATCAACAATCTCTTCTTGATGAACAACCGTTGGAACAATATCAAGCTCTTCTTCCTGAGAAGTTTTATCTTCAACATCTTCATGTTCATTATTAAGTTTAGTTTCATCATCAAGTGATTCACTAAACTTAACATGAATAGACTCTTTCACCTTTTTGCTTCTTTTGTTAAAAACACGAAATGCTTTACTATTTGATGCATAGCCCAAAAATATGCCCTCATCCGCTTTGAAATCAAGCTTGTCCAAAATGTCTTTAGTATTAAGTATGAAACACTTGCAACCAAACACTTTGAAATACCCAATGTTGGGGACTTTGCCATTCCATTTAAGTATGGTCTCAAATAGACGCGATTAATTACATGACAAGCGGCATTAACCGCTTCGGCCCAAAAATACTTGGGCAAGCCGAACTCATTAAGCATTGCCCTACTCATTTCTTGTAGGGTTCGATTTTTGCATTCGGCTACACCATTTTGTTGGGGAGTTCTTGGAGCCAAAAAGTTATGTACATATCCCTTGGATACACAAAACTTTTGGAAATCTCCATCAAACTCACCACCACGATCACATCTAATGGTCTTAATGGTGTCACTCATGTAATTTTCCAATTGCCTACATAGATTAACAAACTCATGACATGCATCACTTTTCTTTGCAAGAAACATTACCCATGTATATCTAGTGTAATCATTTACTACCACAAATGTGTAATGTTTTCCACCCAAGCTTTTTGTACCAATATCCCCATACAAATCCATATGTAACATTTGTAGAGGCTTGGAGGTGGAAATATTTGTTTTGGGCCTAAAGCTTGTTTTCACAAGCTTTGCTTTTTGACAAGTGCTACAAAGTTCTTGGTTTTCAAAATTCATTTTGGGAAGCCCTCGAACTTTTTCGTTTTCACAAATATATTTAAAAGTTTTAAAACAAACATGTCCAAGGTATCTATGCCAAAGTTGTGCCAAATCATTTTTAGCTACTAAGAATGAAACATTTTGTGGAACCAAATCATTTATGCTAAGTTTGTAAATGTTTTTGTCCCTCAAGGCTTCAAACATAACAACATTGTCCCTTTTTACAATGCATTTTGCTTTCACAAATGTAACTTTAAAATTTGTATCACACAATTGGCTCACACTTATCAAATTGTACTTAAGCCCATCCACATAAAGTACATCACTAAGAGAGAAGGAATCGTTACCCACAATACCATGTCCTTTGATTTGGCCTTTGCTACCTCCAAAGTGGACAACTCCTCCATCTTACGTAGTGATCTTATGAAACAATCTTTTGTTTCCCGTCATATGGTTGGAACACCCACTGTCCACGACCCATTGGGTGTCTTTGTCCTTGATGTCTCCATTTAGTGCGAGGGCCTACAAAATCAACAAATGATGTTGGTACCCTTTTAGTTTTGGGTCCGAGAGGGTTAGAAGTGTGCACTTGACCCTTTGGCACCCATACAAGATGTGTATTTTTCTTAGCTCTACACAATCGTTCTACATGACCTTTCTTATTGCAATAAAAGCATGTAGGAATACGTTTGTAAAAATTTGGGCGATCATGATGTGTATGTATAGACATATTTAGAGAGTGAGAATGATCATGATGCTTATGTGTAGGCATAATCCGTGATTCATTTTTATGCATGTTCTTCCTTGGTATCAAGGAAGATGTTTTGACAACGGGCTTGACCAAAGGTTTTGATACCTTCGTTGCTTTTGCCTTGCTATGAGGCATATGTCTTTGCTTTTTCAAAGAAGATTTTGATTCTTTGAATGAGGGAGTGACAACACCACTTGGTTTTGTGAACTTTATCAAGGGCATAGTAGAAGGTTTCATGCTCACACTAGATGCATCATAGCCTAAACCGGTTTTATCAATGCAAGCTCTTTGACTAATTAGCATCTTGTTTAAAGCATGCTTCCCTTCAAACATCTTTTCCATGGTGCTCAAATGAATTTCACTTTCATATTTCAAACAACAATTTTCATTAGCAACAATCTCATACATGGTCATAAGTAAATCATACTCAAGGTGCAATGTAATGTTGTTTTCAAGTGTGACATTATATTCATTGATGCATTCTCTAAAGTCTTGTTTGACACGCTTATATTTTAAACTTAACAAATCATTCTTCTCAATCATATCATCAAGTTCATCTTGCAATTTATAATGAGAAGATCTAGAGCATACCTCCATGTCATCTTCAATGGCCATGAAACAAGAATATTCCCTATCAAGATCATCATCACTCATAGCTATAAGGGCAAGATCCTTGTCATCGTCATGGTCACCTTCGGAGTCGGATAAGAGACTATCCCAATGAGCTACTTCCGCTTGAAGAACCTTCTTTTGATAGATAACTTTCTTATCTTTAGGATGAGGATCCTTCACTCTACAATCCTTCATGTAATGACCATATTTTCCACATTTGAAACATTTGTTATCTTGGTCCTTCAACTTATCTTTATCCTTTGATAATGTTCCCTTGATAAATCTTTTTGCCTCATCTCCATTCTTTCTAGCAAACCGTTTGAACCTTCTCACAAGAAGTTCAAACTCATCATCCGAATCATCCGTATCACATACCAACGCTTTAGGTGATTGTTTGATAGGATCATTTTTCTCTTGTTCCTTAAGTTGAATCTCATGAGTCATAAGATTCCCATACAATTCATCCAATGTAAGAGTTTCAAGATCCTTTGACTATTCTATAGCCGTCACCTTTGGATTCCACTCTCTTCCCAAGCTATTTAGAAGTCGGCGGTTAAGATCCTCTTGCTCAATCTTCTTTCCCACCGCATTAAGCAAATTTACAAGCTTAGTGAACCGTTGGATGGTATCCTATATCTTTTCACCCTTGGGGACGGAAAAATTATAGAATTGTTTCATCAACATCCTCCTTCTTTCTTTTCTAACTTGTGAGGTACCTTCATGAATCAATTCCAACTTTACCCATGCTTCATGAGCCGATTGAACACCTTGAATTTTAGCTCTATCATTTGGAGTAAGAGAACTATTCAAGATGTCAGGAGCCTTTCCATTTATAGCAAATAGCAACTCCTCTTCTTGAGTTGGATTATCATAATCAATAGGAGCCTTTGAGCCCTCTGTAACTTCTTTCCAAATCCGATAACCACAACCCCTAAGATGAGTCTCCATGTTGGATTTCCATAAAGAGTAATTATTTGGATCAAACATAGGTACTTTGGTATGGATGTTTGAAACGGAAGGTATCAAATTTTCTTGTCTTCTTCTTCTAGTTCTAGAAGATTCACCACCCGAAGATTCCCAATCATAAAGTGTTTCTTCCATACTAGATAGGATCAAGCCTTGCTATTTGACTAACAAACAATCAAGGTTAGGCTCTGATACCAATTGTTAGGTCCGTGAAACACACTAGAAGGGAGGTTGAATAGTGTGTTAATCTAAGTATGGTTCTTTTTCGATTCTTTTTGCAATGAGAGTAACTAAACCAATACTTGATGTGTTCTTTGAAGGAAATAACTTGCGGAAATGAAAGAACACCAAATTTATAGAGGTTCAAGTCAAAGACTCTACTCCTCTACCTTCTTGCTTTGTACAAGAAAGATTTTTGAATAAGGGATTGTTATTTCTCTTTTTGGGGGAACAACAATCAAAATAAATACAAGAACAAAACTAGGTTTTGCAACCCTAGCTCAAGAACACGAAAAATAAACCTCTTTGAAGCCTAGCCTCCTCAAGATCTTCCTTGCACCAAAGAAACCTTCTATGGAGTATGATGTAACCTCTACACCATCAACTAGCTCTTGGAAGCTTGATTTTCGCCAAAACAAGAAGGCACCTTGCTTCTTGACCAACAACTCAAATCTTACTCCTCACAATCCTCACTAAGAAGAAGATCACTTCTCCTTTACAATAACACACTCTCAACAATAAAGTAATATTACAATGATTTTGAGAGCAAAAATACAATGAAGACTTGAGAGCTTGAGATGAATAGTTAGTCTTCAAACCTTTATAGCTTCAAAATTCCATCCGTTGGGAAGAGAGAGAAGAGGGAAAAGGACATCCTCTCATATGTTGACACATCACCATATTGAGAAAGTCTTCTTGGGATTAAGTCAAGACTTCTTGAGGAAGTCTTGTGTATAAAGCTCAAACTAGTAAGATATTCTCACCAGCCAAGGATTCGTAATTTGAAAAGTAGCCACAAAAGTCATGATTGCATGGGGAAAACAAAATGTTCTTTTTGTCAAACAAAAAGTACAGGAAAGAGAAAATTACTCTAGTTCGTACCTTCTATTCGCGCATCAGACTTGTGGATGTAGCGCTCAATAGAGCGTTCGAAACTTGACAACCTCATTTGTCTTACCTGATAGAGTGCTACTTGGCCTAGTTTGAAACTTTCAGCCCTGAAGACTTAATATCATAACTTAGAGCTGAAGCGCTCGATAAAGCGTTTGAAACTCCCTAAACAAGATAGTTTTATTTCTCTGATCTGTTAGAGCGCTACTAGGCCCAGTTTGAAACTTTCGGCCCTCAGAAGTAGCGCTCCATTTTATTTCTCTGATTTTGTTAGAGCGCTATTAGGCCCAGTTTGAAACTTTCGGCCCTCAGAAGTAGTGCTCCATAGAGCGTTTGATTTCTCAGAAAACATTTCTTTATTATTTAAAGGTATGTCAAAAACACTTGTTTTTGAACCTTCTCTCTTTTTGTGTGCAAATCTTCAAAACCAATTCTAGCATTAACAACAAAGCGGTGAGAAATTTATCCAGTAGCCTCAAACAATTGGACTTTTAGAGTGATAAAACTTTCGTACGTGTTTTCTTTGCTTTAGTATACTAAACCATTAAGAACTCCAAAGATTTATATGCTTTTCAAGTTATTTTTTTCATATATATTTCCAGTTTCTTAATTTGTTCAACCATTGTGTATCTTTTCTCTTAAATGTATACAGTTACTTAAAAAAGAAGGTACACAATGTTGAATAAAATATACAAAATATATTTGAAAAAACGTATAGAAAAACTCGTAATATGCATCATTATAGATCTGGTGATACAATGGTCTTTCTCATAGTTGCCCCTCATCATAAGTTTCACTTGCGTTTTATTTTGGGTGCCTCATATTCGATCTAAATGTTATTACACTTATGTGCAGGGACTGATAAGCGAAGGATTGGTGGATTCTTTCAATCTGCCAATTTACATTCCTACTGCATGTGAAATCACTCAACTTCTTCCAAGTATGAAGGATTTTAGCATAGTCAAAATTGACAAGATAGCCCCAGATGTAAAGCTAAACAAGGTGGAAGACATTGACCTTATATTGACGATTATGAGGTCAACTTTGGAGGACACCTTGTTTAAACACTTTGGAAGCCACATTATGGAAGAACTCTTCCGTAGGAACCGCATGAAACTCGAAGCTTTCGCAAAGGCCCCAAGTTTTAATCATACGTTTCCCAAATGTGAGCATCTGTTTCTGATGATCAAGCTTTCTCATTATTTGCCTTGAATTGCTGCATGGAATTATGGAAATGCAAACGTGCACCGTAATTTTTAATTCTGTGGGAGCTTGCTAGCTCATCAAATTCCTTTTTACCCCAAGTATTTCGGTTTGTATCTTGCCCATATCTGTATGCAAAATAATCACTGTTGTACCTGTATAATTGTTCATTTATCATTACAAATTCTTACAAGTTCCCTATTTTCATTTTCTGTTGAACTCTATAAGACTTAATGAGGAAACCATCCTCCCCTAAATCTGTACAAAAAATAACCACCGTTGTACCTGTAATAATTTTTCATTTATCGTTACAAATTCTTACAAGTTCCCTATATTCATTTTCTGTTGTACTTGACTCAATTAACACCGGGAACTGGTTGATGACATGATGCCGCCAGTTTTAGTATATCTTACCGCCAAAACCAATTCCTCCTCCAAAATAACGTCTTCGCCTTCCCTCCCTTCTGCTGCTACTGTTTTCCTCTGGTTTCCCTCCATAAATTAGCCCCCCAATTTACAAAATCAACCAATATACATCAATAATTCACATTCTTTATTCTTTCCCCTCCCTCTATTGTGCTTTAAGATGACTTCTTCATCCTTGGTGGTCACTGGAGGAGGGCTAAATTGGATGTGGAAAGCCGCTACTATTGTGGTATGAAAATGACAAAGACAACTTTGGGTGGTTTCGAGGCTTACTTTTGTATGCTTCGGGAACAGTTTCCATAGTCCATTTAATTTCTTCTCGGGTTTCTTGATCATTCTTGATTGTGTAGGATTTTGGGCCGGTGTCACCTTTCCTGCCAAAGGGTCCAGTAGTAGACTTCCATTTCTAATCACTTTTGCCTCCTGCTAAGTAAAAAGAGTTTTCATCTTCACAAGTTTGTTGAGAGCCCTTATGGTTATTCATCCAAGAAGAAGACGTTTCTTGTGATGGTTTAGGTAATTGTGGTGCTTTATCTTTCTTTCTAGCATTGGCAGTACAGATGCTGTTACGATCTAAATTTTTGGATCAATAGCAATGAAATAATATAATGAAAAATGGAACACGAAGGTGATGTCAATAAAATTTCGATAGAATTTAAAATTTATTTAGGACTAATAAAGACATCGACATTAAATATCGGGGTTAGAAACGCTCGAAAAAATAACCGAACGATAAGTCATCGGATATAGTGAGACTAGACGAAACTAGATAACGAACCATTCGGACCTAAGATATGATTTAAATAATTTAGTCGGCAACAACCTAAGTCGGTAGATGTAAATCAAACAAAATAAAAATATCCGATACGATAACTTCAATACACACTTTTATCACAGTTTCTCCTACTTTACCCTACATGGCATAAAAGACAAATTCCCACCCTCCCCAATAACCCTATGGCCGCCCCTTACCCCTCATCACATGTCAACATCCCTTTTTTTCTTTTTCTTACACACTCTCTTACACACATCACACTTCACCATCATTTTGTTAGGTCCCTTAGAACACACTAGAAGGGGAGGGTTGAATAGTGTGTTCACCAAGTATGGATATTTTCTTTAATATTTTTCGTTTTTGAGTGCAACTAATACTTGGGTGTGTTCTTGAAAAGAGTAAAACTTTGCGGAAGCGTAAGGAACACAAAGATGTATAGAGGTTCAAGTCAAATGACTCTACTCCTCTACCTTCTTGATTTTTCACAAGAAGGATTTTGAATAGGGGATTGTTATTTCTATGGGAGAAACAAGAATCAAAACAAAATCTAGTACAATGGAAAACTTGGCCACACGCCTAGACCATAACCAAGAAAACTAACCCCTTGAAGTCTAGCCTCCAAAGAACTTCTTGCCCTCAAAGAATTCTTGTAGGGAGTATAGTGCACCAACACACTATCAACTCACCCACCAAGGCTTAGATTTCTCAAACAAGAAGCACCCTTGCTTCTTGACCAACAATCTACACTTAGCCTCTCACAATCTTCACTCAACAAGAAGAACACTTTTCTTCTTTACATGAGAGCTTGAGCCTTGACAGAAAGTTCAGAGCTTGAATGGTAGAAAGTTGAAGAAGAATGAGAAGAAACCCTTGTTTTATCTCCTTTGAAATTACATGCCCATTTGAAAATTCTGCAGAGCCAGTAATGGGCTTTGTCTTCTTGTGATGGCATGTCCTCTTCATTGAATATCTTCTCTTGGCTGATAGCAACCTTCTTGGAGAAGCTTTTTGTTGAAAGCTAAAAGAGGAAATATGACTCCTTCAAGGATGAGAGAGAACCTGTAAAAATAGCACTAAAAGAGAGGGTACAAATGTCAAGTAAGCATTAGAAAACAAGGCATAAGACATTTGTGACGTTGGTCACATGAAGCGCCTAATCTGTTTAATGAATAGGCGTTCAATGTGACATAGAGCGCTTTATATGAAATTGAACAGGCGTTCGATGTCACATAAAGCGCCTTATGTGGGCAGCTGAAAGCGTTTGAAGTCACATGAAGCGCCTAATCTCAGCCTTCATGCTTGTTCGAAGTAATTCTGACTTTTATCAGAAAGTTGCTTGATGTACGTGCCCATTTTGGGGGAAAAGTACTTTTGACTCTATGATACACATGAAGCGCCTAATGTAGGCATTCGAAGTGTACTGAAATTCAGCCACAACACATGAAGGGCCTAATATAGGCGTTCGAAGTGTACTGGAATTCAACCACAACATATAAAGCGCCTTATGTAGGCATTCGAAGTGTACTGGTTTCCAGAGCATTTACATGAGGCGCCTTATGTAGGCGTTCGAAGTATACTGGCCTTCAAAAACTTCACATGAGGCGTCTAATTAGGCGTTCCAAGTACCAATTGTGCAAATCATTAAAACTTAACATATTCTAACATTCTCCCTCTTTTTGATGATTTCACAATGTGCATAACTTTTCAAAGTTTGCTCCCCCTTAACCTATGCTCCCCCTCATTTAATGCGTAAGCAATTCTTAACTTGGATTTGATGAGTCAAAACTGATGACGCAATCAATGTTTAACCAAAGAAACATCATCAAATTTTAACAAGAAAAAAATGAATCCATTTTTATTTCCAAGTCAGAATTTTTGTACATGTCAAGAAGGAAATCAAGAAAACTAAAGACAATTTTTGACAAAGAATTAAGCATTTCCACCACCAGCACCTCCATTTGGAGGTGTGAATCCTCCAAAGCCAAAGCCTCCACTGGTTGCAAAATCAGCGAATCCACTCATGGACCCTTCAGCACCACCAGAGCCGCCTGTAGCACCACCACCACCACCACCACTTTGTCCCCCTAAATCATCAAAATCAGGAGGAAGCGCCCATGGACTGATCTACATGAAAGCATTTTTAAATGCTGTCATGCGGTATTCGTTTCGCGCATGCTGAGCTTCATGCTCTGCATCATGAAGTTGCAACTGTTGAACAATCTGTTCAAGTGAGGCAATTCGTGATAGCAACTCAGAAGCATTGCTACCTCCTGCATCTTCTTGAGGTCCTTCATCGACCTCATCAGTTATATCCGTAATGGTAGTGGCTTTTCGGCGTTGAGAATCGATGGCTTGAGCAGTGTTGAAGTTATCATAGAAGTCTGTCTTAGCCACTTGTGTCAGCTCTCTATCAGGAATGACGATACCTTTGGACTTTAGCAGAATGGTAACGATATTGGCAAAAGGTAAAGCTTTTGAACTTTTCCGGAGAGCAGCGATCATGACTTTTACTATGATCCATGCAAGATTAAGTTGGGTCTCATGTTTGATGTGGTAAGTGACATAGAAATCCATGTTGCTTGGATTTCTAGTGGACTTGCCATTAACGCAGTAGGTGGCCACAGCCAGCAAAATACGATCCACCAGGGACATATTCTGAGTCCTCCTTGAGGAAAAATGCACCAAATTAAATTTCACATCCTGCTTACGAACTCTGTATTTACTACTCCAGTCAAATATGGTGAAATCACTCAGTCCCTCATTTCTTATTCTAAGAACATCACAGATTTTCTGTATAGAAAAGATGAGAGGTGTACCCACAATGACAATATGCAGGGAAAATGGTTTAGACTGAGATTGTGGAGTAATCCATATGTTGGCATAGAATAGCCTGGTGTGATCTCTAGATAATTTTTGCATGTCAAGTCTGGACCAGAGAGAGGTCCAACCTTGATGTTCCAACAGAGATATGACCTGATTCGCATTGTGAGTCTCACTGAAGTCACTAAGGCGAATCAATTTGAGAGGAATGACGGGCATGTTTCTGTTGCTCTATTCTTCATAGAGCATATGTGAATACATAGACACATGAATGCCCTTACCCACGTGAGGAGGTGGATTTTTGATGTCAGAGTCAAACTTCCATAAATTAGCCCCCCCAATTTACAAAATCAACCAATATACATCAATAATTCACATTCCTTATTCTTCCCCCTCCCTCTATAGTGCTTTAAGATGACTTCTTCATCCTTGGTGGTCGCTGGAGGAGGGCTAAATTGGATGTCGAAAGCCGCTACTATTGTGGTATGAAAATGACAAAGACAACTTTGGGTGATTTCGAGGCTTACTTTTGTATGCTTCGGGAACAGTTTCCATAGTCCATTTGATTTCTTCTCGGGTTTCTTGATCATTCTTGATTGTGTAGGATTTTGGGCCGGTGTCACCTTTCCTGCCAAAGGGTCCAGTAGTAGACTTCCATTTTCTAATCACTTTTGCCTCCTGCTAAGTAAAAAGAGTTTTCATCTTCACAAGTTTGTTGAGAGCCCTTATGTTTATTCATCCAAGAAGAAGACGTTTTTTGTGATTGTTTAGGTAATTGTGGTGCTTTATCTTTCTTTCTAGCATTGGCAGTACAGATGCTGTTACGACCCAAATTTTTAGATCAATAGCAATGAAATAATATAATGAAAAATGGAACGCAAAGGTGATGTCAATAAAATTTCGATAGAATTTAAAATTTATTTAGGACTAATAAAGACATCGACATTAAATATCGGGGTAAGAAACGCTTGGAAAAGTAACCGAACGATAAGTCATCGGATATAGTGAGACTAGACGAAACTAGATAACGAACCATTCGGACCTAAGATATGATTTAAATAATTTAGTCGGTAACAACCTAAGTCGGTAGATGTAAATCAAACAAAATAAAAATATCTGATATGATAACTTCAATACACACTTTTATCACAGTTTCTCCTACTTTACCCTACATGGCATAAAAGACAAATTCCCACCCTCTCCAATAACCCTATGGCCGCCCCTTACCCCTCCTCACATGTCAACATTCCTTTTTTTCTTTTTCTTACACACTCTCTTACACACATCACACTTCACCATCATTTTGTTAGGTCCCTTAGAACACACTAGAAGGGGAGGGTTGAATAGTGTGTTCACCAAGTATGGAAAGTTTCTTGAATATTTTTCGTTTTTGAGTGCAACTAATACTTGGGTGTGTTCTTGAAAAGAGTAAAACTTTGCGGAAGCGTAAGGAACATAAAGATGTATAGAGGTTCAAGTCAAATGACTCTACTCCTCTACCTTCTTGATTTTTCACAAGAAGGATTTTGAATGGGGGATTGTTATTTCTATGGGAGAAACAAGAATCAAAACAAAATCCAATACAATGGAAAACTAGGCCACACCCCTAGACCACAACCAAGAAAACTAACCCCTTGAAATCTAGCCTCCAAAGAACTTCTTTGCCCTCAAAGAATTCTTGTAGGGAGTATAGTGCACCATCACACTATCAACTCACCCACCAAGGCTTAGATTTCTCAAACAAGAAGCACCCTTGCTTCTTGACCAACAATCTACACATAGCCTCTCACAACCTTCACTCAACAAGAAGAACACTGTTCTTCTTTACAATACAACTCTCACAAATAAAGTAAAATCACAATATAACTATTTTGAGAGCTTGAGCCTTGTGAGAAACTTGAGAGCTTGAATGGTAGAAAGTTGGAGAAGAATGAGATGAAACCCTTGTTTTATCTTTTTTGAAATTTCATGCCCATTTGAAAATTCTACAGAGCCAATAATAGGCTTTGTCTTCTTGTGATGGCATGTCCTCTTCATTGAAGATCTTCTCTTGGCTGATAGCAACCTTCTTGGAGAAGCTTCTTGTTGAAAGCTAAAAGAGGGAAATATGACTCCTTCATGAATGAGAGAGAACCTGTGAAAATAGCACTAAAAGAGAGGGTACAAATGTCAAGTAAGCATTAGAAAACAAGGCATAAGATATTTGTGACGTTGGTCACATGAAGCGCCTAATCTGTTTAATGAACGTGCGTTCAATGTGACATAGAGCGCTTTATATGAAATTTAACAGGCATTCAATGTCACATAAAGCACCTTATGTGGGCAGCTGAAAGCGCTCAAAGTCACATGAAGCACCTAATCTCAGCCTTCATGCTTGTTCGAAGTAATTCTGACTTTTATGAGAAAGTTGCTTGATGTACATGCCCATTTTGAGGGAAAAAGTACTTTTGACTATGTGATACACATGAAGTGCCTAATATATGCGTTTGGAGTGTACTGAAATTCAGCCACAACACATGACGCCAAATGTAGGCGTTCGAAGTGTACTGGAATTCAACAACAACACATGAAGCGCCTTATGTAGGCATTCGTAGTGTACTGATTTCCAGAGCCTTTATATGAGGCGCCTTATGTAGGCGTTCGAAGCATACTAACCTTCAAAAACTTCATATGAGGCGCCTAATCAGGCGTTTCAAGTACCAATTGTGCAAATCATCAAAACTTAACATATTCTAACACATTTCCTCCACTTTCTCCAAAACTCACTCCACTACAATTTTTCTCTTTCCCCCCATCTTCATCTCATGGTTGAAACACCAACAAAAGGAGAAGCTTTCTTCTTCTCCATTCACACTCTAATATAATTATTTTCCAACAAAACTCTCTCTTTCTTCCAAGAAACAAACAAGTTCTCCAACACCCTCTTTTCTTAATTCATGACCGTGAGTTCATCCATGAGTAAGGAAGAATTTTTCTTCTCTTCTCATCATCTACATCCATCCAAGACTAAGTTCCAACATCTCCTTCATCCTTCAAACAAATAACAAAGTCTTCCAAGCCCAATTTTTTTTCTTGTTTGGCCGAGACTACCAAGGTAAGGAGCAAGGTGTAATTTTCTTCTTTTTATCTCATACACACCTCCAATACACTAACAACAACAACCTCCTTCATTCTTCACACCATGGCCGGATTTTTGATGTTGAAAACTAAGGGTTGCAAGGTAAAGAACACTATCTAAGTTAAATCATTCTTTCTCTATTTATCCATTTCCATAGCTTTTCGCTAACTCTTCATTTTTTTGTGACAAAACCGTGGCCTTCAAGAAGGAAGAAGAATGTATTCTTCTTTTAAATCAAGTGAACAAATCTTCACTTTAAAGTGTAAGAAAAGTGGTAAAGGCAAGTACTCTTCCTAGATCCTATATGGATTTTCAAAGCTTTAAGTATTTATGTTTATACCAAAATGGATCATTCATGATATTTGTAGAAGTTGTATTTCAAGAATATGCAAATATTATGTCCTAAATGAAGAAAATATATTTGTGTAAATACAAATATATACACACGGATCTTTACATTTTTCCCATAAAACATTTTTTTATATTTTCTTCTTTTTTTAACTATTGATATATATATATATATATATATATATATACACGTATATAAGTATATATACATAAAGGTATATATGTTAAAATGGGTCTTATATATATATAAATGTATATACAAGCTCACACACGGCCTGTTTTATAATAAAAAAATTTTAGAAAGTATAGATATATATATACACACACACTGTGTATTGTAAATGTTATAGAATGGTATATATGAAATGATATGTATACATATATACATAGTACATACACACGGCCATAAATCTTATAGGGAAATAAAAATAGTATTGTTTTTCTTAGCATATGTTATTTATGTATATACATATATATAAGGGTATAATATATAGTAAAACATGTAATATGATTAAATATGTACTTAATATATATATACATGAATATAATAGGACTTTTGGCCTTTTTATAATAAAAGTATTTTATTATATAGAATACACATGTATACATGTATATATATGTTAAATATGAGAAATAAATAAGTTTTAGACATTATATAACATATCTTAAAATGATTATATATATGTGTATCATAATACATATAAATCGGCCATATGGCCTTTTTATAATAAAATTTTTTATTATATGCTATACATATGTATATAGGTAAAACAATATATGTTGAAGATATGAAAATGATAAATTTTAGATTTGATATAATTTATCACAAAATAATTATGTACATGTATATACTTACCATATATTTTCGGCCAGGAGTATATTTTTGAGGTTAAAAATAACTTTTAGAAGTATTATGTACACATATAAGTATTTTATAAGTTAAGAAATAGAAAAATGGGTATATTATAAAGTCATAGATTTAACTATGTAAAGTGTATGAAAATTATACAAGTATATATATGCATATGTTAAATCGGCCATAAGGCCTTCATTTTATAAAACAAATGGCTTAAACCTACTTTATGAATGCATATTTGTATAGTATACATAAACTAATTTATGAATGTGACCAAGATATGTACATTAAGTAATATGGAAAGAAATTATATAAATATAAGTATACATATAAAATTTAGGCCATTAGGCTTTTATGATAAGATGACTTTATTATGTGGTATACATATGTACATATGTATAATATATATGTTAAAGATATGAAAATGAATAATTTTGGATATTATATAATCTATCATAAAATGATTTTATATATGTATACACCATCTATATAAATTTCGGCCATTAGGCCTATTATCATGAAATGGCTTTATTTCATGTTATTATATTCATATGTGTAATAAACGATAATATGTAAATTATGATATAAGTTATGAAATTCCTTGATAGTATACTAAAGTAACTAGTAATTATATGTTCTATGCACATAAGTTATAAATTATGAAATCATGTGTAGTTAGATCTTATAGAAGTATGGTTAGGGTATTTTCTTAAGTTATGATAAGTAGACTTTAAGTAAGTAAGTGATGTTTTCAGGGGTAGTATGACTAAGATACCATCATATGACCGAGTCTCATGTTGCATGAAATTAAAGTTGCAAAATTATGTTGTGCGTCACATGTTTTAAAAGTTCATATGCATGTGAATCATAAACGTGAGACGATTGATTCTATCGACACCCACATGTTATGTTATGATTATGTTATGTTCACCAGCATGACATCGGTACAGGGGTGGTAGATGTCAGGTGCATATGTTTACATTAGGGCCGAGTGTAACAACGGGTCTGGGACACGGGATCGCTGTCATAATGCGTCACCGTTAGTACATGTACATATGTTATGATGTTTATGCCGTACATGTATTATATAGGGAATTAGTCGATTCGTTGTGCATTATTATTCCTATAAAGTGCTATATCCATCATGAAATGTCATGTTTTCGGATTATGAAATGCCAAGTCATGTTATGAATTATGAAACGACAAGTTATGTATGTTCAGAAAAAAATGATGATATGTTATAAAAAGTCATGTTTTATGTCTCATGTCAGGTTATGTTTATGAAAGCCATGTTATACATCATGTCACGATCATGTCACCTTAGGGTTATGATTAAGAATTTCTTAAGTCTATGATGGCACTACAATGGTTAATGTAGTGTTTATGCATGAAAGTGTAGTACCTGTAAGATATGCAAGATGGTATGAGTTATGGATTAGAAGTTAAGTATGGATATTATACGAAGTTACGGATTAAGCAGAACGAGCTGCTTCTATGTTATGTTGAGAAAGTTCCTTATTTAACTGCTTTCAGTTTTATATTTATGCTATGATACTTTACTTGCTAAAAAGAAGACATGCTTATTATATTCAATCTTTATGTATATTATGATTTGTCACCCCGTCTCCCCATGTATGATCCACATGTCGTATCTAGTAGGACTACTTGCTGAGCGATTAAAAGATTGGCTATCGCTCATACTTGCCTATTTATCACTTTCCAGATAACAGGTATCACTATACAGGCTTGTTGAGGACATGCAAGATAGGCCATTGATAACGAAGAAACATACCGAGAGATTTGCTTTGAAGGCGTTAGGTCTTGATTTATGATGTATTTCAGAAGATTTCAGTATTCTGTATATTGTGACTTGTACAGATTATGATGTAGTGCATTTCATATCGATTATGATTTGTTTATATTATGTTGCTTCCGCTTATCGATTCATTATTCATGTCGACATGCACATGTATATATCGATGCCTTGTACTCTTTGGAGTAAAGTACGGCGGGTGCACTGAGCCAGAACCCAGGTTTCGGGCGGGTCGCTACAGATGGCATGTGCATTTTGGTTTGGGTGATGACAATTGTGGATGCTATCTTTCAACAGTGTTGGTGCGGCTTCCGATGTGGTTACTGATGGTGTATCTTTTCTTTCGCCGGAACTAGTATTACACAATGGCGGCAACAATGGTGGAAATAATATTTCTTCAATTTTTTCGACACTATTTGAGGCGTTAGAAAATTGATTGTTGATGCAGAATTTGTGGTTTTGCTTATGGAAGTTAACTATGACAAGAATAACAAGAAAGCTGACAGTGATATGGTTAAGGATTTTTGACTAGCCCCAGTTGCCTTAGATTTGAGAGAAGTAAGAATTGCAGGGGGAGGGGAAGAATAGCATGGGAGAGGGGGAAAATGAGAAAAATGGGTGGAAGGGCAGACGGTTGCCACATTTTACCGCCAATTCAATAAAATCAAGGGTAAAATCGGTAAATCATGCGGGTTAAAATCAATTTTGTGTCAGTCAACGGTTGCATTTAAAAAGTCAAATGTTACATCCGGTATTTTGGTGTTAATTGAGTCAAGTTTGCCTCGTTTGGATGTCAAATGAGGTTTCAGAACGTTTAAATATTAATTGAAAATTTTGACCAACGTTTGAGTGATATGTGCAATTTTCTCATTGTATACCAAACTTTAGAACTTGGCTTTTTGGACGTTCGGCAATACCCTTGCATGTTTAGGAGCATTTTATGTCTATGGGATGCTCTTCTTTCCTTGAACATTCGACCAACCTAATTGAGGGTTGGACCAGGTTTCAACAGATATCAAACCTTAAAATCTAGCTTGCCGAATGTTCACTAAGGCCCGTGCTTTTACATTTAGCATCACTTTACAGCTATGAAGAATTCATCTTTTCATGTCTAAAACATATGCGCACAACCTCAATTTACCCCAAATCAATCATATATCCCAACCAGGATTTCACAATGATCCCAAACGTCAATAACAAGTTCAATTAGTAATACACATTCATCTAATAGCAAGAAACAGTAATTTAAAGACATGGGCAATGCTAATGTATAAACCATATATTTAAAACCCTTACCTTCATTATATTGCAGAAGCAAAAATCTCACAACTTATAGTCTTTTTTGCCACTAGCGCAGTCCTTAAGCACAAATACAGGCTCTACAACTCAATTTGATGCATTAGGATGAAGATAAATATTAGAAAAAGTCTTATAAGAGGAATGAATTGTTGTCCTTATCTCTTAGTATAGTTTTCTAGTTGTATTTTATAATTGTAAAATTCTCCTGTAAATACAAGACATAAAAGCTGATTGTGTGTATGGTTGTTTTTGGATGACCAACGAGTGTTTTTTCTACGGAAATTGTTTGTGTTCTTGATAATGCATTCGTTTGCTTTGTCTTCAATTTCCCTTGCATTTGTTCTTGGTTTTCTAACAACTGGTATCAGAGTGAGTGATGAACGCTCAACATAGAGGACGGCAAGGTGAATATTCGATATTTAGATGGAGAACTCTTCGATCATTGGAAATTACAAATAACAAACGTGTTGCAAAGGAGTTGAAGGACATGATTTTGGAGCACAAACCAGACACCATGGAGGATAGGATGTGGAATAAATTAGATCATCGAGCGTTTGGACTTATTCCCAACAACATCTCAATGGATGTGGCTTCGGACATCGCCAACGAAACCACAACTTTTGGTTTATCAAGAGGCTGTTTGACTTGTTTGAAAAGCCGTCAAGTTCCAACAAAAATCATATTCTTCAAAGGTTGTTTCAACTACAAATGGTCGAATATGTTGCAATCTCGGAGGCCAGAAAATAGATGGTATGGTTACTTAATTTTCTAGAAGAAATCGGAAAGGATCAAAGTAGCAGACCGCTCTAACTGATAGTCAAAGTGCTTTGTGTCTCACGAAGGACCTGAGGTATCGCTTGAGAATGAAGCACATTCAGTTGAAGTGTTGTTACACATGTGAGTCAGTAGACAATAGGACTTTTTCGTTGAAGAAAATCACGTGTGCAATAAATCATGCGGATATGTTCACAAAAATCATCACTACGGAGAAGCTGAGGCTATGCAAAGCCTCGGTTGGACTTAGACAAAGGTAGCCGAGTGATGCTAGCCTTATTTCATGATTGAAGTGAATAAAATGCGACAAGAAAGGATGGCCCCTCAGTAGCAAGTGTTATAAATTTGTCCTCAAGTGAGAGATTGTTAGGATGAAGACAAGTATTAAGAAAAGTCTTATAAGAGGGATGAAGTTTTTGATGTCAAATATACCTCTTATCCATATCTCTTACCATAGTTTCCTAATTATATTTTATATCTTATTTTCTTATAGTTGCATTGTAAAATTCTCCTATAGATACAAGGCAAAAAGGCTGGCGGTGTGTTTGGTTTTTCTGGCAGGCCAGCGAGTGTATTTTTCACATAAATTTTTCATGTATTTCCTATTTCATTCTTTTATTTTGTTTTTGTTTTCCCTTGATTTTGTGCTCGGTTATAACAACAATATTAATATCTGATTTTCCATAAGGAAAGTAACAAAGAAAATTAGAAAATTTTTTACTTGCAAAAGTTGATTGTGCTCATTATTTTCTCGATCATCCACTTCCTCTAGGTGGTTTTGACCAGTTTTGTGAGGGAATTTCATTGATGAGATCTATAGGAAAATCAAAGAAATTGTCAATCAGCACTTGAATACAATGAATTGGTGCTGTATCTTTGTTAGTCCAGTTCAAACGAGGTTGAAGCGATCCTAAAAGTTTATCGATTAGCTATCTTTCTTTTTAACAAATAAAATTCCATTATCTCACCTATCTACAAAGGGGTTATAACTGATAAATATTGAAAAAATTTCAATTCGTTCAAGTTAACTGTAATTTACAGAGTTGTGTTTCTTTTATAGGGAAAGAATTCTGCTTCTAACTGCTATATTTCACCACTTGGACAATGGTTACTGTTCATCTACAGTAATTTCTAGCGTCTATGGTAACGGCTAGTTATCAGTTCAGCTCAGCTATGTACAGTAAAATTATTCTAAGTTACAATATTTTACAAGCCTACGTATGGCAGCTCGGTCTTAGCGTTGCTGCGTTGATTGTGCTTCATCTCGGCACCTCGGCTCAGCTCTTGTTCACTTTCGTTAAGTCTTCAGTTCTTCATTGTAGCATGTCTTCTTCACTTCAGCACGTATGTCTTCTTCAGCTCAGTTCGTCCTCGTTCTGTCTTTACCTCCTCAGTTTAGCTCTCTTGTCCAGGTCAGGTCGGTTGACTAACTTGGTCACTTTACGTCATTGTTCAGGCACCTTTTTCTAGGTCGGCATTCTTCAGTTCAGTTCGGCATACTTCAACTGGACTTATTTCTACAGTAACCAACAACAATTAGAAATAGATAGTCACCCGATATCACAAAAAATCTTCAAGTAGTAACAAACAATATCATAAACTGGTACAGGAAAGGTTTCCTATTGGTTTCCTATATGTTCTATAATGCTTAAGCCAGTAAATACTTATAGAGAGTTTAGAATAGTAGAAAGCAGAGAATGTAGCTTTTACATTGCGAGTGGACGAACCTTTCACAAAGAAGAAACTCTCGTTGAAGTAGGACTCTTGGACAGTGACTTCAGTAGAGTCCCGGTAGGACTGATACTCTTTTTCTGCTACATGGTAAATTTAAATATTATTGCTTCTCCATGTACTCTGTAATCGTAGTGTATATTATGTTACAATACGATATCATTTGTATCGTGATCTAGGTGTGTAAATATAAAAAAAAGGATCAATTGTTTTCAATATATATTAATACATCAATTTTTCTATCTAATCATTGAAACAATTGTTGGAATTAATTCGAGATACGTGTAATGCGCAGCACTTTGATAAAGTTTATACGAATTAATCATATGGTGGACGTTGTGTATGATAATATTATATGTCACATATATCACGTAATAATATTAATTGTTACGTATAACATCCACACGATCATCAGGTATGTTCGTGGATGTATAGTGTGGTCTAAAATAGAAACCCCGAATATGTAGAAAGTCATATGGTCAGAGACTGTGATGGATGGGCTAAAAATGCAACGACCATAAAGTGTACGACGTATGGTTCCCGAGGGGCGACAACCCACGTGTGGCTAGTAGATAATTGTTGGTACATAAATTAAATATTAAATAATATTTAATATTAAATATTAGATAATAATATTTATTATAAAATATTAAATAATATTTGATAATGGATAAAGATAACTTGATGACAATATCAAGTATACCCCACGTATCTCGATAAGGAAATCCCTATCCATAAAGGAAGAGGGTTTGGTTTCGGATACAACTCTGAACCCTAAGCCCATCAGGCTTCTTTCTTTCTCCCTCTATATAAAGGAGGAGGGCTTCACCTCCTCATATAGCACAGTGAAACCGGCAGCCTACAGCAGAGAGGGAGGGTGTACCAACCAATTTTTCATAAAGCACACACTGTCTAGTCTCTCTATCGGGTAAAACAGTGAATTGTTGAATCCGAGCAAAGGGTGCATCAACAATTGGTGGGAGCTCGTGAATCCTTGGATCGCGCCAGATTCATCATCGGAGCAGCCGCAGTAAAACGTGTTCAGATTAACATCACCAATAGAACAAGGTATAATTTCCATATTTTGTTACTTTGTATATTGATTCAATTAAACAGTCGTATTCAATGATTTATTAAATTAAATCCAACAACAATAACTTTGTTACATTAGACTCATCGTTACGTTATGTTAGTTGATAAACCATAATTAATCGTCCGTTAGCCAGCAATAGTTAACGGTTCGACTTCAGTAGCTCAGCACTCAAAGTACTGCAGTTCAGCAAGTACCGCAGTTCAGTGGTCCAGTACCCAAGCATGGCTGATCATCCATGGTTGCACCTCAGTAGGACAACACAACGCCTTTATAACATCGAAAAATATGTCAAGGGTTGCACCTCAGCATCAACTTCGGTATATGTTCAAATGCTGCGCTTCGGACCACTTCATTTAGACACTGCCAAATCATACACTTTGAAGAGGCCTATTCACACACTTCGGCAAATTTCAGCTGTGTACCACAGCAAGTCACGCACTTCGGCAGGGTTCAGCTGTGTACCACAGCAAATGAACCCATTACGATAATACTTCGTGGGACCCTCGGACAGAGATGCAATTCAAATATAGTGACTACAGCTGGGTATTCTTCTTGAACACGCCAAGGTCACAACAGCTGGCCTATTGATCACATCAGTCAGCCTATTGATCACATCAGTAGACCTATTACGTCTTAGGCTCTCTGCCCTAAACAAAGCGTCTTCTCCAAGCTACTATCAGGGTCTTAAAGCTGGAAAAAGATCTATAAAGGCAAGCCAGCCAAGACAAAGAAGAGAGACCCCAGATCCGGAATTCAATCTTTCATACCTTAAAGCTAACTCATACACTCTGCTCCTCGGCAAATAGTGTGAAAAATTCCTAACTCACCCTTTAAATTATAATCTCAGTGAGATATGACCCAAACTGACTTGAGCGTCGGAGGGTTTTTCCCATGGCCAACCCCCCAGGACCTCTGACCTGTGCTTCTTTGCGCAGGGCATTTGGCGCTATTCCAGCTACATAATCATTTCAATTCCAGTTAACAGTTCTTCACATTAACTGACGAAGCTTATTTGAGGTCGTCTAGACCCTTGGTGAAGATCCGGCTTCATCATTTGGCGCTAGAAGGAGGGCCCCTTAGTCCCTTAACCCAGAAAATAGTTACTCAAAGCTTTTCTAACTGTCCTTGGAAGCTATTGAGAGAAAGATGAGTAAAAAAGATAGTCAAGGATCCAAGCAACCGATGACATCCAGGAGGAGCCAAAGGTCTTCCCAGCAACAAACTGATCAATGCTCTAAGAGTCGGGAGAATCTTCAACTCCCATTGCCTTCACATATGAAGAGCACGTGCGAGCCATTCGATATGTGGCTCAAAACCCAGAGGTCTTCCAAGCTGTAATAAGAGAAATGAAGGGAAAGGCCTCTGTATCCAAGCCCAGTGGGTCACATTCCAATAAATCTCGCCCGCTGGATCACATGGAATATTCTCCTACTCGGCCTGGTTATTGTCCCAGGCGTCAGGCTGAGTTTATGGCCAAGGCAAGACGGCCAGAACAAAAGCTTGGCCACCAGAGATTGAAATGCAATCAAAAAGTTTCCCTGCCTTTCAAACATGGCAGAAAAGTTGACAATAAAGGCAAAGCACTGTTGCAAGAAAGGTGCTCTGTCAAGATTCGGTTAGGAGGTCGAGGAAAGGAAAGGAATTCTCTGCTGGCTTCAAAAGCTCATATCCTTTCCTACATGAGGAAAAAATCTCTGGCAAAAGAGCACCAGCCCCTTGCTGGACCAGTCCATAAAAAAACCATCAACTGTACTGCCTTTATCATCATGATATTGGTCATGATACAGAAGATTGTAGACAGCTCGGGCAAGAGATTGGGCATCTTATTGAGTTGGGTCACCTGCAACGTTTTTATAATCCAAGGTCTAGGCTCCACAACAGGCTAGACTTTGGTAGACCCCTCCAGATGAGAGTTGTGAACCTGGGTCTCATCAAGGTTTCCTATGTGATGAGGATTCAGATTCTGATGAAAGGGAGATATGGGTTCCTGAGCATATAAGGCTGATATAACGGCAATAGTTCCTGATTCAATCGAATCATGCCTTATCTCTTCCTGCGCTCATCTGGTATTTTCTGGCTCAGCCTTATGTTATCAAGGGACCAGTTTCTATTATTCAACTGGATATTCTTATTTGGCATTCAACTAGGAAAGTTAAGTCACCCTATGGTGCATGGATCAATAATATGCCTATATATCACCCACGGTGAAAGTGGGGGCATATGTATATTTTTACCCCAGCAGGTCTGGGAGGCTGAGCAGGTCTCAGCAGGGACAGGTTTCCCGATATTCTTACCCCAACAGGTCTGGGAGGTTGAGCAGGCCTCAACATTATCTTTATCCCAGCAGATCTGGGAGGCTGAGCAGGTCTCAACATTATCTTTACCCCAGCAGGTCTGGGAGGCTGAGCAGGTCTCAGTAGGATGGGACAGGTTTCCCAATATTCTTACCCCAGCAGGTCTGGGAGGTTGAGCAGGTCTCGACATTACCTTTACCCCAGTAGGTCTGGGAGGCTGAGCAGGTCTCAGCAGGATGGGACAGGTTTCCCGATATTCTTACCTCATCAGGTCTGGGAGGTTGAGCTGGTCTCAACATTATCTTTACCCCAGCAGGTCTGGGAGGTTGAGCAGGTCTCAACATTATCTTTACCCCAGCAGGTCTGGGAGGCTGAGCAGGTCTCAGCAGGATGGGACAGGTTTCCCGATATTCTTACCCCAGCAGGTCTGGGAGGTTGAGCAGGTCTCAACATTATCTTTACCCCAGCAGGTCTGGGAGGCTGAGCAGGTCTCAGCAGAATGGGACAGGTTTCACGATATTCTTACCCCAGCAGGTCTGGGAGGTTGAGCAGGTCTCAACATTATCTGTACCCCCAGCAGGTCTGGGAGGTTGAGCAGGTCTTAACATTATCTTTACCCCAGCAGGTCTGGGAGGCTGAGCAAGTCTCAGCAGGATGGGACAGATTTCCCGATATTCTTACCCCAACAGGTCTGGGAGGTTGAGCAGGTCTCAACATTATCTTTACCCCAGCAGGTCTGGGAGGTTGAGCAGGTCTCAACAGCAGGATAAGTACCCTATCTTTTCACCTCAGCAGGTCTGAGAGGTTGAGCATGTCTCAACAGCGGGATAAGTTCCCTATATTTTCACCTCAGCAGGTCTGAGAGGTTGAACAGGTCTCAACAGCGGGATAAGTTCCCTATATTTTCACCTCATCAGGTCTGAGAGGTTGAGCAGGACTCAACAGCGGGATAAGTTCCCTATATTTTCACCTCAGCAGGTCTGAGAGGTTGAGCAGGTCTCGACAGCGGGATAAGTTCCCTATATTTTCACCTCAGCAGGTCTGAGAGGTTGAGCAGGTCTCAACAGCGGGATAAGTTCCCTATATTTTCACCTCAGCAGGTCTGACATGTTGAGCAGGTCTCAACAGCGGGATAAGTTCCCTATATTTTCACCTCAACAGGTCTGAGATGTTAAGCAGGTCTCGACAGCGGGATAAGTTCCCTATATTTTCACCTCAGCAAGTCTGAGAGGTTGAGCAGGTCTCGACAGCGGGATAAGTTCCCTATATTTTCACCTCAGCAGGTCTGAGAGTTTGAGCAGGTCTCCACAGCGGGATAAGTTCCCTATATTTTTACCTCAGTAGGTCTGAGAGGTTGAGCAGGACTCAACATCGGGATAAGTACCATATATTTTTACCTTAGCAGGTCTGAGAAATTGGGCAGGACTCAACAGCGGGATAAGTTCCCTATATTATCACCTCAGCAGAACTGAGGGATTCAGCAAGTCTCAACAATGAGACAAGATTTGCCTATATTCTAGCTTAGCAAAGCTAAAAGGGTTGATGAGAAGGGGACAAAGTTTTTCCCACATCTTAAAATTCATCAAGACCCAGCAGAGCTGAAGAGCCAAGTGCAAAAGCTGAAGCTTATTACTTCGGCGAAAAGTCAGCATACAAAAGATACTCTTTTGGCAAAGCTGAAGACAAACACATGCAAGTTATCAGCATAGAGCAAATTGAAGGCAATTATTTGCATAAAGCAAACTTTGCAGTAATGAAACACTTGCGACTATGGAAAAAAGAGCAAGGATTTGCAGAGTTGAGGACAAATATTTGTATTCAAAACGAAGCAAGCACAACTTCACATGCTGTGGATAAAAACAGTAAAAGAAGCTAAAAGAAGCCGAAGAGCAGAAGTTGGATTTTCATTGAAATACAAAATCTATTACAACTACAGAAAATCTTATTCTACGTTACAACTTCTTCATCTTCTCTGAGATCAATTCCATTTTGGGACTAAGCACTTCGGTTTTCAACTACAGCTTCAGTCTTAAGACTATGAAGGTCAGCAAGCTCAGAATGCTCCTTATCCAGATCTGGACAGATTTCTTGACAGGCATCAGTCACACAAATTCCTCTTCTTCCAGTGAAACAAGAAACAATTGCGATTACATTCTTCACAGGCCATCTTCAAGATATGGAAGCAGCAAAGTTTTGCTCTGCCATGTAACCATAGAGGGGGATGCTTTTTTTGCAGAAAGTGAAAAGAGGACTGATTTATCTATCCTATCCATCCTTGAAGTGCAGCAAAGTGAATCCTTTGCTGGAAAGGGACTTGTTAAAGGAGAATCCCTATAAAGAAATGACAGGGGCGCTAAAGCGGAAGATATGACAGTAACCAAAAAAGGTCTGTTAGAAAGGCGCAACCTCCTTGAAGGAAGATCATCCTCATTAGAATCATCTTCTTCATGAAAGGACTGAACTTCACGGTCACCTTCCAGAATCTCTCGGTGAGAGGAAGTATACATGTTTTGGAAATGATTATGTAAAAATGAAGGACTGGATTGTAAGGAGGAACGCTGTGGAAAACCAAGACAGGCATCAAAGACGGGGAAGTTAAATGGAGAATGCAGAATGAGGGGGAGAAAATCATCTCTATTTATAAGCAGGGGAGGACGAAAAGGCGCTCCTTTTCTTTCGAAATTTAAAATTCGAAAGGGCAAAGGTTCACGCATTTCCCTCCCTCGGGGAATGAAACCGCCGAAAAAGCAATAATAAGGTATCGAAAATAGCGCTTACATTGAAAGTTGGAATTACTGATCGCGTAAAAGGATAACTACGCAATCAACGAAGGACTGCCACATCACAGGAACAAGATTTGTCTGCCTTCGCAGTTCAGCTCAGCCACACAAAATCTGGGGGCAAGTGATAAACCATAATTAATCGTCCGTTAGCCAGCAATAGTTAACGGTTCGACTTCAGTAGCTCAGCACTCAAAGTAATGAAGTTTAGCAAGTACCGCAGTTCAGTGGTTTAGTACCCAAGCATGAGTGATCATCCTTGGTTGCTCCTCAGCAGGACAACACAACGCCTTTATAACATCGAAAAATATGCCAAGGGTTGCACCTCAGCATCAACTTCGGTATATGTTCAAATGCTGCACTTCGGACCACTTCATTTAGGCACTGCCTAATCATACACTTCGAAGAGGCCTATTCACACACTTCGGCAAATTTCAGCTGTGTACCATAGCAAGTCACGCACTTCGGCAGGGTTCAGCTGTGTACCACAGCAAATGAACTCATTACGATAATACTTCGTGGGACCCTCGGACAGAGATGCAATTCAAATATAGTGACTACAGCTGGGTTTTCTTCCTGAACACGCCAAGGTCACAACAGCCGGCCTATTGAACACATCAGTCAGCCTATTGATCACATCAGTAGACCTATTACGTCTTAGGCTCTCTGCCCTAAACAAAGCGTCTTCTCCAAGCTACTATCAGGGTCTTAAAGCTGGAAAAAGATCTATAAAGGCAAGCCAGCCAAGACAAAGAAGAGAGACCCCAGATCCGGAATTCAATCTTTCATACCTTAAAGCTAACTCATACACTCTGCTCCTCGGCAAATACTGTAAGAAATTTCTAACTCACCCTTTAAATTATAATATCAGTGAGATATGGCATAAATTGACTTGAGCGTCGGAAGGTTTTTCCCGGGGCCAACCCCCTGGGACCTCTGACCTGTGCTTCTTTGTGCAGGGTATTTGGCGCTATTCCAGCTACATAATCATTTCAATTCCAGTTAACAGTTCTTCACATTAACTGACGAAGCTTATTTGAGGTCGTCTAGACCCTTGGTGAAGATCCGGCTTCATCATTAGTTTTAATCTAGTCTCTGATCTAAATGCATCGTTGGATTACTGGAAATCGTTCTTTGAGAAAATTGGTTTCTTTTTTGTTTCTTTTGCTGACCTTACGTAGGAAGATGTATTTCGGGAAAAGATGACAAAAAATTATACTTGAACACAAAATTTGTTTTAGCTATGGATCTCGAGCAACTCATCCCAATATGACGTTGCCAGTTAACAAGTTGGCGTGGAAAACTACCAAACGTTTGGAGGCAAATGACATTGCCAGTTAACAAGTTGGAATGGAAAACTACCAAACTTTTGGAGTTCGTTAGGTTCTTCTTTGTACATGAAAATATGACATGACAACACATGGTAAAGATATGAAATATAATTTACGAATAGATCGAATAAACTGTGGTATACAATATATGATAATTCACTAAATCATCACAATAAGATGGGAAGAAATGTTAGGTCTTTTAGAACACACTAGAAGGGGGCTGAATAGTGTGTTCACCAAGTATGGATATTTTATTAGATGTTTTTCGTTTTTGAGTGCAAACCAATACTTGGATGTGTTCTTGAAATGACTAAAACTTGCGGAAAAATAAAGAACACAATATGTATAGAGGTTCAAGTCAAAATGACTCTACTCCTCTACCTTCTTGATTTTTCACAAGAAGGATTTTGACTGGTAGATTGTTATTTCTTTTGGGAGAAACAACAATCAAAAACAAAATCAAAATACAATGAAAACTAGGCCACACGCCTAGACCACAACCAAGAATATCAACCCCTTGAAGTCTAGCCTCAAAAGAACTTCTTTGCTCCTCAAAGAATTCTTGTAAGGAGTATAATGCACCACTACACTATCAACTAACCCTTCAAGGTCTGGATTTCTTCAAACAAGAAGCACCCTTGCTTCTTGACCAGCAATCTATACTTGGCCTCTCACAATCTTCACTCAACAAAGAAGAAACCTCTTCTTCTTTACAACAACTCTCACAAATAAAGTAAAATACACAATGATACAACTATTTTGAGAGCTTACAACTTGAGAGAAATTTGAGAGCTTGTTGGTAGAAAGTTAAAGGAAGAAAAAGATGAAACCCTTATTTTATTCTTCTTCCTTCTTCCAGCCGTTGGAGCCCTTTGCAGGAGCCAATAATGGCCTTTGTCTTCTTGTAATGACATGTCCTCATCTTTGAAGATCTTATCTTGGATTATTACAAGCTTCTTGAGGAAGCTTCTTCTTGAAAGCTCAAAGAGGAAAGATGACTTCTCCAAGAGTGAGAGAGAACCTGTGAAATTGCACTAAATGAGAGGGTACAAATGCCAAGCAAATGTTAGAAAGTGCAGCATAAAACATTTGTAACATAAGCCACATAAAGCGCCTTAAGTGTTTATTGAACAGGCGTTCAATATGACATGGAGCGCTTAATGTGTTGTTGAACAGGCGTTCGTTGTTACATAAAGTGCCTTAAGTGGGCAGCAAAACCCGTTCGAAGTCACATGAAGTGTCTCATCTCAGCCTTCGTACTTGTTCGAAGTAATTCGGACTATATCCAAAAAGCAACTTGATGTACGTGCCCATTTTAGGGGGGAACGTTCGTTTGACTTTGTAATACACATGAAGCACCTTTTTAAGTGTTCAAAGTGTATTGTTTTACACATTGACACATGAAGCGCCTAATGTAGGCGTTCGAAGTGTACCGGAATCCAAACACTTCACATGAAGTGCCTTATAGAGGCGTTCGAAGTGTTCTGGAATCCAAACACTCACATGAAGCGCCTTATGTAGGCGTTCGAAGTGTAATGTCATTCAGATACTTCACCTTAGGCGCGTTATGTAGGTGTTCGAAATGTCAATTGTGCAAATCATCAAAACTTAACATATTCTAACATTCTCCCTCTTTTGAATATTTCACAATGTGCATAACTCTTCAAAGTTAGCTCCCCCTTAACCTATGCTCCCCCTCACTTCATGCGTAAGCATTTCTTAATTTGAACTTGATGAATCAAATGTTTAAACAAAAAAAATCATCAAGTTTTAACAAAATAAGATGAATCCATTATACTTCCAAATCAACATTTTTACACATGTCAAAAGAAGAAGAAAAAAATTTTCAATAAGAAAAATTAAGCATTGCCACCACCAGCACCTCCGCCTGGAGGTGTAAATCCTCCAAATCCAAAACCTCTGGTGGTTGCAAAATCAGAAAATCCACTCATAGACCCTTCAGCACAACCTGAGCCACCAGCAGCACCACCAGTACCAGTACTTTCTCCCCCTAAATCATCAAAATCAGGGGGCAGTTGAACCCATGGATTTAGCTGTAAGAAGGCATTTTTGAAACGGTATTTATTCCGCAAATGCCAGGATTTATGCTCAGCATCGCAAAGTTGCAACCTTTGAACAGTTTGTTCAAGTGAGGCAATTCATGATAGCAATTCTGGAGCATTGCTACCACCTACATCTTCTTGAGGTCTTTCATCGACCTCATCAGCTATATCTGAAATGGTAGCAGCTTTTCATCACTGAGAATCAATGGCTTGAGCAATGTTGAAGTTATCGTAGAAGTCTATCTTAGCCACCTTTGTCAGGTCTCCATCAGGTATGACAATACCTTTAGACTTCATCAGAATGGTAACAATATTTGCAAAATGTAAGGCCTTTGACCCTTTCCGGAGAGCAGCCATCATGACTTCTACCATGATCCATGCAAAGTTAAGATGGGTCTCATGTTTGATACGGTAAGTGACATAGAAATCCATGTTGCTTGGATTTCTAGTTGACTTGCCGTTGACACAGTAGGTGACCACAGCCAACAGTATGCGGTTTACCAGAGACATATTCTGAGTCTTCTTTGTGGGAAGATATCCCAAATCGAATTTTACATCCTACTCACAAACTCCGTATTTGCTACTCCAGTCAAATAGAAAGAATTCACCTAATCCCTCATTTCTTACCCCAAAACATCACATATTTCTTGGATAGAGAAGCTGAGGGGTGTACTAGCGATGACAGTGTGCAGAGATAATTGCTAGGACTCACATTGTGGAGTAATCCACATGTTGGTATAAAACAGCATGGTGTGGTCTCTGGAGAATTCCAGTATATCACGTCTGGACCAAAGAGGAGTCTAACCTTGATGATCGAGGAGGGTGATGACTTGATTTGCGTTATGTGCTTCTGTAAAGTCACTAACGCGGATGAGTTTGAGGGGCACCACAGGTCTGTTGTTGCTACTCCATTCTTGAAAAAGTAGATGGGAGTAGCGAGATAAATGGGTACCTTTGTCCACATGAGGGGGTGGTTTAGTAACATCAGAATCTAACCTTTTCATCCAAGGAAAGTTATCCTTGGATAGCCCTTCACGGATAGAAATGAGTTCTGGTGGTTCAACAACACCAGCCATTTGCTTGCGTTTGTGTCCCCTTGGAGTTTGCTTTGAAGGACCTGTTGAAGCCATCTTAGATTTGAGAAGTTGAAGTTGGAAGTTTTTGGAGAAGTGAGAACAGAGGGAGGAGGAAGAGGGAATTTAAAGAGAAGAAGAAGAAGGGGAAGATGAATAGATAGAGTTAGGACGGTTGAAAAACTTGTGGGACAGTGGGAGTAAACATGAGTAATGGATGGAGAGGAAGAGATGGGAAAGTGGAAGAGTGGGAGAGTGGGGAGTGAATAAGGAAGATGAAGAGTGGAAATGGGAAATTGTGATTGAATGGGGGAGACGTGGGAGTGGAAAGAGAGAGGTGGGGAAGAGGAGAGAAACTTGGGGAAGAGGAATAGTTGCACGGTCAAATCCTTCAGTTCGCGCAAAAAGATGAAAGGATGCTTGGAATGATAGTGAATTACTAGGGTTTAGATGCCTTATGGCACTTCGAACGACTTCATAAACAAGGATGAAACGCTTAAAGTTGCTTGAAACGGTTGTGGGTGGGTGGATTAAGCGCTTAACGTAGCTTCGAACGAGCGAAACATTTTGAATAGAGTGCTTAATGCCACTTCGAATGCTTGTATTGAGAGACATAGAGCGCTTGATGTCATTTTGAACGAGTGACATCCTTAGCATCAGGCGCTTAATGTAACATTGAACGCCTGAACTAATAGTGATAAAGCGCCTTATGTGTACTGTCCTTGAAAATTTTTTAAATTTTCTTGCTCCAACTTAAGGTGGGTTAATGTCAACCCATGTTATGCAACCCCAACCTGCTTCTTATAGATGCAAACACATCACTAGGCAAAGGTTTCATAAAGATGTCTGCTAATTGGTCACGTGTTGGGACAAATTACACGCTAACCAAGCTCTTTTGTACACAATCACGTATGAAATAATATCTCACTTCAATATGCTTAGTCCGACTATGTTGGACGGGATTTTGTGCAACATTGATAGCAGACGTGTTATCACACAAAATAGGCACTTTAAAAAAGTGAATGTTAATCATTTAACGTGTTTGTCATCCATAACAATTGTGTACAACAAGAGACGGCCGACACATATTCGGATTCGGCCGTAGAAAGAGAAACACTGTTTTATTTCTTAGAAAACCAAGAAACAAGACAATCACCGAGAAATTGACAAGTCTCAGATGTGCTCTTTCTATCAACAAGACTCCCCATATAATCGGAGTCACAATATTCTCTTAAATCAAAACAAGCATTTTTAGGATAAAATAACCCAAATTTCAAAGTACATCTAAGCTATCTAAGAATACATTTTACTGCAATTAGATGCATTTCTCTAGGATCACTTTGAAATCTAGCACATAAGCACACTGCATGTAAAATATCGAGTCTACTCGCAGTCAAATAAAGAAGACTTCGTATAATGTCACGATACAAGGTTACCTCGATATGCTTTCCTTTTTCATCCTTGTCAAGCTTGGAACTTGTGCTCATTGGAGTGTTTACTTCTTTTCCTTCACCAAAGTTGTACTTTTTGGACAAGTCTTTTGTTTATTTGGTTTGAGAGATATACACACCTTCTTCAGTTTGCTTGATTTATAGTCCAAGAAAATAATTTAGCTCTCCTATCATGCTCATCTTGAATTCACCTTGCATTAAGCTAGCAAATTGCTCACAATGACAATTGTTAGTAGCACCAAAAATAATATCATCAACATATACTTGTAGAATTAATTGATTTCTACCTTGTTCTTTGATAAACAAAGTAATATCAACTTTACCCCTTGAGAATCCATTATTAAGAAGAAAAGTATTTAACCTCTCGTACCAAACTCTTGGAGCTTGTTTAAGGCCATAAAGAGCCTTTTTAAGTTTGAAAACATGATGTGGTAAATCATGACATTCAAACCCGGGAGGTTGTACAACATACACTTCTTCTTGAATAACACCATTCAAGAAGGCGAATTTAACATCCATTTGCTAAAGTTTAAAATCTCTATAGCAAGCATATGCCAATAACATTCTAATGGATTCAAGCCGTGCTACAGGTGCAAATGTCTCATCAAAATCAATACTCCATTTGGTAAAGTTTAAAATCTCTATAGCAAGCATATGCCAATAACATTCTAATGGCTTCAAGCCGTGCTACAGGTGCAAATGTCTCATCAAAATCAATACCTTCTTCTTGACGGTATCCTTGAGCAACTAGTCTAGCTTTATTTCTAGTGACATTTCCTTGATTGTCCATCTTGTTATGAAATACCCATTTCGTACCAATAATGGGATGATCAAGTGGTTTAGGAACTAACTCCCAAACATCACTTCTTTCAAATTGGATTAATTCTTCTTGCATAGCCAAGATTCAATTTTCATCAAGAAGTGCATCCTTTACATTTTTAGTCTTTATGAGAGAGACGAATGTGTTCTCTCTACACTGCCTTCGTGTAGTGATACCCCTATTTAAATCACCTATGACCAACTTGGTATGGGTGAGAACTTTTATGCTTGAATGATCTAGAAAGGTTGGAGACATCTCCTCCAACTTCCTCATGATCACTTTCCAAAAAGTGACGTATCATCATCATTTAGATGATTATCATTTTCCAGAATATGAGATGCATTTTCAACATTTTGTGTATCAACAAGATGAGTATGAGAAATATTTCGATTTGACTTACTAAGTTCATGCACACTAGGTGGAGGAGTACCTTCAATAGGTTCTTCTCTCAAGTCAATGAAGATGTTCCCATTTGGAGACTTATCAACAATTTCTTGTTGATGAGCAACCGTTGGAATGTCTTCAAGAATTTCTTCTTTAGGAGCAACATCTTCATTTTTCTAACAATCTTCATTAAGTTTAGGCTCGTCATTAAGTGACTCGTTAAACTTAACATGGATTGATTCTTCCACCTTTTAACTCCTTTTGTTGAAAACACAAAATGCTTTACTATTTGAGGCATAACCTAAAAAGATACCTTCATCCGCTTTGAGGTCAAGTTTGTCCAAAGTGTCCTTGGTGTTAAGTATGAAACACTTACAACCAAACACTTTAAAATACCCAATATTGGGAACTTTACCATTCCAAAGTTCATAAGGTGTCACATTTAGGTAAGGTCTCAAATATACACGATTTATCACATGGAAAGCGGCATTTACCGCTTCGGTCTAAAAATACTTGGGCAAACCAAACTCGTTTAACATCGCTCTACACATTTCTTGTAGAGTTATATTCTTTCGTTCGGCTACACCATTTTGTTGTGGAGTTCTAGAAGCCTTAAGGTCATGTGAGTATCCTTTGGATTCACAAAACCTTTCAAATCTAGGATCACTCCGTATGGTTTTAATGGTGTCACCCATGTGATTTTCCGATCGTCTACTCAAGTTCATAAACTCATTACATGCATCATTTTTCTTTGCAAGAAATATCACCCATGTATAACGAGTATAGTCATCTACTACCACGAAAGTGTAATATTTACCACCCCCATACAAATCCATGTGTAGTAATTGTAGGGGTTTGGAGGTGGATATATTTGTTTTTGGTTTAAAGCTTGTTTTTACTGTTGGACCATGCACCTGCAATAAACACCACTAGAGGGGGGTGAATAGTGGTTAGCGGAAATTACAATAGTACCCTTGATTAAAACCTCCTTTGAAAACAGAATCTGAAACTGCCTCAGATTCAGAGCCTGTTTTTGAAAAATTCAAAACTAACTGTACACAACTCCAAAAATTATGAAACTTTCCAAAATTGAACTTCAATGAGTTAATAAGACTCTGTCCACAAATTAGACAAAAATAAGATCGTTTGACCCTTCAAACAAATAAAAAGATTCAGATGGTCAATCTGGACAGAATTGGACAGAATGTTGCTGATATGGAAAATAGTGTTTCTCTTTAAATACTCAACCAAAAAGGTTGATCTTTATATCAAAACACTCCTTAGGATGTGTAGATGACGTTTCCAAAAGGCCTTGACCTTAAACAATTCTTAATAAATACAGAATTTAAGTTTTCTCAAAACTGGTCAGATTGCAGCCAGATTGGAGCAGTTATTTTGCAAAGACTGAAAGACTAACTTTCTCTTGCTCAAATCAAGTGATTATTATTGCAAATGAAAGCTAACAGTCTGAAGTACAACTCCACCAAAAATCAAGAATTTTGAAAATGTTTAGCTATTTTTCAAAAAGTAAGAAGTTGTGTGAAATCTGCAGTAAAAACGGGCAGAAAACAGAAATGAAGAAACCGAGGATTTATTGAAAAACAAAAGTAACAATATGCATCATTATAGATCTAATGATAGAGCCGGAGGTCTCGCTGGAATCAAACTCTCCATCCTTTGGGATGGAAGTATTGTTTGCCTGCCTCTCACCCTCTTCATACCCTAGTGATAGCGTTTGCTGTTGTTGGGATATACTGGATATGTGTTGTTGTTGTATAGATCTAGTGATACGATGGTCTTTCTCATAGTTGCCCCTCATCATAAGTTTCACTTTCCTTTTATTTTGGGTGCCTCATATTCGATCTAAATGTTATTACGCTCATCTGTAGGGACTGATAAGCGAAGGATTTGTGGATTCTTTCAATCTGCCAATTTACATTCCTTCTGCATGTGAAATCAATCAACTTCTTTCAAGTATGAAGCATTTTAGCGTAGAAAAAATTGACAAGATACGCCCAGATATAAAGCAAACTAAGGTGGAAGACATTGACGTTATATTAACGCTTATGAGGCCAACTTTGGAGAACTCTTTGTGTAAACATTTTGGAAGCCACAATATGGAAGAACTCTTCCGTAGGTACCGCCTGAAACTCGAAGCTTTCGCAAAGACGCCAAGTTTTAATCATAGGTTTTCCAAACTTGAGTATCTGTTTCTGATGATCAAGCTTTCTTACTCTTCGCCTTGAATTGCTGCATGGAATTATGGAAATGCAAGTGTCCACCATAATTTCTATGTTGATGGAGCTTGATAGCTCATCCAAGTCCTTCTGTCCCCAAGTATATCGGTTTGAATCTTGCCCATATCTGTATGCAAAATAATCACTCTTGTACTTGTATAATTGCTCATTTATCAATACAAATTCTTACAAGTTTCCTATTTTCATTTTCGGTTGAACTCTATAAAACATAATGAGGAATCCATCCTTATCTAGATCTGTACAAATTAGATGAGGCATTCCTGCGTTGCACTTGTAAGAAACAATTTACGAATGAAAGGATACTTCTCATTGTTTGTTACTATCACCGGTACATACCATTTATAGGCACTTATCTAAGCCCTATCTAAGGGAGATGATTTGATTTTGATATGGTTTTGATTAGTTACCATATCCTATCATGATCCCTTACAATCAAATCTCAAATATTCTATCAAATATCCTATCTTTACATTTATGAATATTTCGTATCTCATTACTCCCCCTCAAGTTGATCATTGAGGTTTCCAATGTTCAACTTGCACAGCGTTGATCCAAAGATTTTGCCCGTGACAGCTTTCGTAAGTATGTCTGCTAACTGGTCTTCTGAGCGCACAAACGGAATTTCCACTACGCCCCTTCAATTTTCTCTTTAATAAAATGCCTATCTACCTCAACATGTTTGGTCTGATCGTGTTGCACAGGATTCTTCGAAATGCTTATGGCGGCTTTGTTATCACACTTCAGCTGTGCTGGTTGCGTCACTGTGTACCTCAACTCACTTAGCACTTTCCTGAGCCATAGAACCTCCGTAACTCTTTTTGTTATGCCCCTACTCTGCTTCTGCACTGGACAGTAACACCGTCTTCTGTTTTTTACTTCTCCATGTGACAATGCTTCCTCCGACCAAGGAAAATATCCTGAGGTAGACCTCCTGTCAGTTGGATTACCTGCTCAATCTGCATTTGTGTAGACTTCTACATTTAAGTGCCCGTGCTTCTTAAACAATATCCTTCTCCCGGGTGATCCTTTCAGATATCTCACTATACGCATTACTTCCTCCAAGTGTTCCACTTGTGGTTTGTGCATGAACTGACTTATCACTCCGGCATCATAAGCATTGTCTGGTCATGTGTGAGACAAATAAATCAACTTTCCCACCAGTATTTGGTATCGTTCTCTATCAACCATCGGAGCTCCTTCTGTGAACTTAAGCTTTTGATTGACTGCAACTGGTACTTCACACGGCTTACAATCCAACATTCCCACTTCAGTCAGCAAATCAAGAACATACTTCTGTTGAGATATGAATATTACCTTTTCTGAGCGGTTTACCGCAATTCCCAAGAAGTACTTTAGGTTCCCTAAGTCTTTCATCTCAAACTTGGTACACAGTCTTGCTGAAGCTCCTTTATCTCATCCTTATCACTTTCAGTAATAAGCATGTCATCTACATAAATTATCAAAAAGGTCACAAGATTACCTCTTTGTCTGACGAATAGGGTATGATCCGCATTACTCTGGCGATACCCATTCTTTTTCATGACACTCGTAAATCTCTCAAACCAGGCTTGTGATGATTTCTTTAGGACGTATAGTTCTTTTCTCAATCGACACATTTCGTTCTTACCGAACTCATCAGAAAAACGAAGTGGTGCTTCCATATATACCTCTTCTTTTAACTCTCCATGAAGAAACGCATTTTTGACATATAATGAAGCAGTGGCCACTCTTTGTTTACGGCTATTGAAAAAAGCACTTTAATAGTATCAATCTTCGCTACAGGTGAAAAAGTTTCCTCATAGTCAATTCCATATGTCTGAGTATAACCTTTTGCAACTAGTCTGGCATTGTACCTTTCTACCATTCCATATGCCCTTCGTTTGATTGTGAAGACCCATCGGCACCCTACAGCTTTCTTGTCCTTTGGCAAGATGCACTTTTCCCAAGTCTTATTCTTTTCTAGTGCTTTCGTCTCCTCGTGCATCGCTTCTCTCCACTACTTGACTTGACCAGCCTCTTGTGCAGTTCGTGGTAATCTGACTTCACTGACCACAGCACTTAGCCCACGAGCCTCCTCTTCTCCTTGAGTAGTAACCGGATACCATATCTTTCGAGGTCTGAACTGTGGGGACAACACAGTCTAATTCAGAGGTAATGTGACTTACAGAAGGTAGTTTTGAGAAAAGATTAGGGACATAAAGGCAATTATGTAAAGTAAGATTAGGTAAAAAAGAAATTAGAGCCGGTGCCCTGTACAGAAACGAGTTTGTCATTGGCGGTTTCAATCTGGTATTTATGAGGGTTGGCGAGATTGGACAAATCAGAAGGGTCATTTGTCATGGTGTCGGTATCCCCGCAGTCTAAAATCCAACCGGAGGATTTGGGTGAGTCATGTGGGTGAGGTTGTGTGGTTAGGGCGGTTGGGAGGGCAGCCGCTGGTTGGGGTTAGGGGCAGTGGGTGGCAGAGGTTATTTTTGGAAGATTTAAGGGTAAAATTGTTTTTCTTGAAAATGGTGGAACTGAGGGCAATTTCAGGGAAAGGTGAGGGTATAAAGGACATTGTGGCAGGCGGCGGGCTGGGGGTAATTTGCAAATAACTTGGGGTTATTTTGGGAAATTCGGCAGGGTAGGGCTGTTGGCTATTAAACGCCCGTCCTTTCCCCATTTCTCCAGACTCTTCCCCATCTGCCCCCTTATCTCCAGAATCTTCCATGCTGCTTTCTCCTTCTTTTTCTCCTTTTTTTACATGCGCTTCTTTGTTATTCTCCTTATCTAGCGTCCTGCTGCCCTCTATGGGGTTGCTGCTGGCTTCATCTAAAATGCCACCAAGTGCTTCCCCACTGCTGATGGCGGTGGTTGCCTTCCCTGGGTTTGGAGTCTTCTTCTCCAGCTGTTTCCAGCCTTGAGCGTCCCACCACTATGAGTACCCCACCAGTTGAAAACAGGTCTCTCTAGTGTGCTTCTTCATCCCACAATGGGTATACTGGAGCTTTGACTTGTCTTCTTTGTCACCACCATGCGATGACTGCGTGGAGCGTGGTGGTGCTGTCTTCTCCATTCTCCCTTGAGCCTTTAGTCCCATCCCGATACCCAGTGATGATTCTGAATCTGAGGGTACGCTTCGTAGTATTCCAATCCAAGCTTTGTCACGGCGGATTGTTGCATACGCCATTTCCACCGTAGGTAGTGGCTCCCGTTTTAAGAGGTGATGCTTGACACTCTCAAACTTGTCATCTACTGCGGTTAATGATTGAAAAAGGCGTTGTTCTTGGATTTTTTATTGTAGATGCCTATATATGTGGGGTCCTTCATAGGATTTGGATCCCTACCGTCAACAACCATCCACACCCCCTAGAGACAATTCCATCAGTCCTCCAGGCCTCCTCCGTTCTATCAGATAGTATTTGCCCTCCGGTGTAGGTCAAATACTTGAAGTGCATCTCCCCATGCCCCGTATGTATTAGCAAGGCCATCCCAAAGAGCCTTGGCTGTTAGGTACTATGAAACATTGTTCACAAGGCGTGGTTCAATATTCTGCACCAGCCACGTGAACATCAACTGGTCAAGTTGTTCTCACTGAGCATAACTAGGGTTTGTTGTCTGCGGTGGTGGGGGAACGCCTATTAGATGTTGCGTTCTCACTCGTCCTCCTATTACCTTCTTTATGAGAGTAGCCCAAAGAGGATAATTTTCTCCATTGAAATTGAAGCCAAGCGACAGATCCTCTACGTTGGCAGGTGTTGTACTCAGACTGTTCTTTAGAAGGTTGACTAGTTGGATGGCCAACTCGTCACCTTTAGATCCGAATGAGCCTGCATCTGTCATGATTCTGTTCTGGTTGAAGTCAAGAGGTTTGAGAAAGGCATGTCTCCATGACGAAACACTCGTGTTTCTGAGTTACTTCTGGAAACAGTGATGAAAAAACACGATTTTTCTGATTTCTCGTGTTTTGAGTCACTTCTGAGATCAGTTATGAAAAACACAGTTTTTCTGAGTTCACCACTTGGTAATTGATTTGATCAAAGAAACTGAGGAAAGGGATGGACTGTGATGAAGAAACGAAGGTTTTTCTGAGTCCACGGATCAGAAACCACTCTCTAATACTATGTAAAAAATAATTTACGAATGAAAGGATACTTCTCATAGTTTGTTAATATCACCGGTACATACAATTTATAGGCACTTATCTAAGCCCTATCTAAGGGACGTGATTTTATTTTGATATAGTTTTAATTAGTTACCATATCCTATCACGATCGCTCACAATCAAATCTCAAATATTCTATCAAATATCTTATCTTTACATTTTTGAATATTTCGTATCTCATCAGCATTTGCACGGACGCCCTCCACTAGTCTAGATAGCTAATTTAGGTGCCTCCGCAAAAATGAACCATGAACAATTTTCCATGAACAGTAAACTAACGAATTTAAACTGTTCAGGTGTAACGAAAAGAAAGGGAAAAAGTAAAACTTCTTTCATACTTGATAGCCATAACAAATGCAGTATTGATATAAGTAGGGGTTTAGAAGCAAAATATGTGACTTCACCTCATATTCTTCAATCACTTCTTTTAGAAACTTAATAATATAGTCATTTCAACAACAACAACAATGACATTACCTATGGCCTTGGAGGCTCCCGCCTATGGCAGGTACGAGGAGGTCGGATATACGCAATCATACTCATGTGTTAGAAACACACAGAGTTTGTTTTCCAATGACCTATAAGGATGCGTCAAGCTTTGTCGATCAACTGCTACTTCACAATATAAGAAGTGCAGCCAATTTAGTGAGTCAACAAACTTATTGACTTGAATAGAGATATTACAAGTATATCTATTGCAAGAACAAGTGGGTATCGAGCACCATTAACTCCTCCCTGAATATTTTGTGTTTAGCATAGTATCTGTAACTGACATGATTTCTTGTTTCATCGTATAAAATTGTTCTTGTAAATCAGAAAGTCTAAAGGCATCTGCATTACCATATCTAAGTTCCAAATCATTCCAATTGTCAATTGCATTATCTATCAACATAATGCTTTGTCCAATGGATGGAATAACAGAATTCAAAATCAAGGATGTTATCATATTATCAGCCTTAGTCCAGGCAGCAAATCTACGATCATTTTCAGCTGGCTTTACTACCGTATTCTTTGATTCCATTGTTCTTCGAAATGTCTTACTTCAGTCATGGTAGTTATATGCATGTAGCAGAGGCTTAACGAGTACAAGCGAGGGATTATAGCTAGGATGTAGATGTAAAGGATCTTAAGATGGATAAATCACAGTGGGGGAACAAAGTAAAAGCCATTGATGAATTTAATATGTACACTGAGCATTTTGATCAATTTATAGAAAATATATGTGAGTGAAAACAATATCGTTCTAATACCATGTAAAATTTGTAAGTGCAACACGAAATAAATACAAAAAAATGCAGTAATACAAAGATTAGGAACACACAGTCCAGAGTGTAGAGAGAAGAAGAGAATCTCGAAGTGTGAAGCAAAATGAGAAGGAATTTCATTCAAGTTTTTTCATTGTTGTACGTACATTATATATATAAATATAAATAAATAAATAAATACACACACATAATTTGAGCTACTAACTGCTGACTAACTACAGGAGAGGGAAATAACCGACTATACAAAGAGTGAAAACAATAACCGCCTCGTAACAAACTCTTTGTCTAAATTCTTTCTTGAGTTGTATTCCCTCGCTTACCTTTCTTCATTAATCACGTGACTACAACTTTTTTAAGCTGATTAGGATTATGTGGCTAGATTGGCTTGTTAAATCAGCGACACTTTGTCGATCACTCGTACATCTCATGATGTTGCTGTTGGAGAAAATGGAAAGAAATTGAATTTGAATCAAGTTGCAAACGGTGGTTGGCAACATACTTTGAGCTGAGTTATGATTAGTTTCATTAATGATGAGTAGAAATTAATGAGTTCTTAATTATTTATGTGGCGATTAGATAATTTTAGGTTTTTAAATGACTCAATTCTGATATCGGGTGAATGATAAATTAATGTTCAAAGTAAGGGAGAAATCAGCTCAGCTCGGCCCGTCCCTGAGCATGGGTTCAGGTTGCGGACTGAGCTGATGGGCTTAGGTTGCGCACTGAGCTGCGGACCCGATGGGCTCAGGTTGCAGACTAGGCTACAGGCCAGGCTGCGGGCTGCAGACTGCAGGTCGGGTCCTGTAGCAGCTGGTCGGATCTTATCAGCTGAGGTGAAGTTTGTTTGAGTTTAAACTTCTCGAGATTGTTAAGATAGGCTTAGGTTAAATTTTGAATAGTTGTTGAATTTTAATCATGTCGAGCTGGCCTGAAGTTGTTATGATCTAAAGACTCTGATTGAACAGTTATTTGATCTGACAGCTGAGGGCATACCTAGTGCAGTTATCTGACCCAAGGGTTCAGGACAAGCTGGTATCTAATCCTATGGTTGTGGTTGAACTGACTGTAACAGATTGACCTAAGAATTTTCCTATATCCGGATGATGATGATGAGTGGCCAAGCTGACCTCTGTGGTCACTCAGAAAAATCCAAAGTTCTTCTCTTTTCTCTGTAATCTCCCTCTCTGCATAATCATTTTCTCGTATACACGAACACTCTGCATTTTCCAGTAATCCGAGAATTCAGTACAGCTTACAGGTTCGTTTGAGTTCATACGTTACAATGCCGTTAGTCTGAACCGACTCTATTATATCCTGGGAGATGATTGCTCCATCTGGTTGGACACAGTATACCAGAGCAATACGTCTTATGGACAGAGTCCTGGACTCACCTCGGATATCTGCTCGACTGAGCTGTTAAGTTATTGCCAAGCTAAGCTCTACTGTGTGTTAAGCTCTGCTTTTTGGATGAGAGCATTCATTGTTCTACAGAATTGCCGTTTTGAGCTCTGCTGGTGTGATGAGCTCAGCTGAAGCGGCTGAAAGTACAATTGTTCTGTTGTGCTAAGGTGACTGAAGTCAGCAGGTCGGCCATCAATCCAGAACGCAAATACAATTGCACTGACTGGACTGATCTGATTTCACTGATCAGTCAGACTTCAGTTCAGCTGGGTGATATAATCAATTCTTATACATATTATTTATACACTCTACCATTTATATCGAGCAATATTTGGCTTAATTGATGCTAAAAAGTGATAATAATAATCAAATTGAATAATGGAAGTGTTCATGTGATTAAACGGAAAATATTAATTTTGTTAGCTAAATTAACTCTATTTTCTGAGCTTAACCGAGTTACCACTTAAATGATGTTAAAGTTTATGTTATTTAGTTAAACGTAATATTTATTTATTTTTAGTTGGACACTACACAGTTGTCTTAATATTGCAGGGGGAAAAAAGCAGAAGAAAAAAAATGCCAGACAGCAGAATTTTCTGCAGTAGGTGCGATTTTCGAGGGGAAAAAAGAGATAAACTTCAGTTGTTGAGATAAAATCGTATTGCATCTGTTGCTGACTATTGGAAGTTGAGAAAAATAAGGCAGCTGAATTGCTCCTTCTGTTCATTTTCTCGGTATAAATATCACAGGAAAGGAAGCATGAAAGATCACCAGGCAACACTCACGCCTGGGACTTTTCCCCCACAAGGCCGCACGTATTCCGAGGCCACTTTCATCTCTCTCCGTATTGTCAAAGCCATCAAAGTCAAGAGAAAGAAGAAAAAGCAGCTGCCAGGAAAGAGAAGAAACAACAATCCTTTTGGAGCAGCAGCTTTTCGGTGTCCATTTGTCCGGTTCCATCAGCAAGCGCGGTCGCCGAAGCTGCTGTGCAGTGTAATTCTATACACAGTTGTTTTCTCTGCTGCTCTTTTATGCAATTATACATGTATATGATGGATAGTATGGATTTGATTTGTGGCTAAATTTCTATTTTCTTGACTAGTTTTTGTGACAGTTGAATTGTTTTGATGTTTTAATGTATTAGTTTTCCCTCTTTGATTTATTTAATTTACTAGTTTATTATCCCAATCGTTAATTGTTGTTGGTGTGTTTATCGCGTCAATAGATTAGCTACCTATTGATAGAACACATAATTAAATTCGAAGGACCAGGAGGTGAAGATTTTAATTACGACCGTGTCAACAACGACCTTATAGTAAAATTGACTAGGGATATATTCGATTTTTATAGGGGGATTGCTAGGATTAAATAATCAAAGATTATTGAAACTAGGGAATTCCATAGATATTTAATGCGATTTATTTGATTAAAACTCACATAGGGATATGGAGTTTATCAATTTAAATTAGGTTTTTATGCCAAGGGATTGGGTAAAAATTAAAATAGGGAATTTCTTCCTTAGCGGTTTGGAATAGAAACTAGTTAATTATTTTGGGTTAAAGAGTGGATTACACTTTAGAAAATGATTCAACTGAAACATAAACTAGTCAAGGAAATCTTTAAAGGGAAAATTTAAGGTTTAGTAATTTAATTAGCAGTTAGTTTTTTTGTTTTTATCAAATTTTATTGAATAGGTTTAAATTAAGGCGAAAAAATAATTTTGGTACTTAAAATTTGTCCTCGTGGGATCGACAACCCTCTTGCCTGCTACGCTACAATTGTACCTAGTGCACTTGCTAGTTAGTGGTTAAAGAAATTACACATCAAGTTTTTGGCGCCGTTGCCGGGGGCTATATTTTTAATATCATATAATTATTTATAGCCTTGAGATTAAGCCAAAATATTTTGTATATATATACATATAAAAAAAAGCAAAAAAGGAAACGAACAAAAACAACCGAAGGTTCTGACGCCTTCGCGTTTTTTTTTAAAACAAAATCAAATTTTGTTAATAGTTTTTAACTTACTGTTTTCGTTTGCTTTTTTTTTCTGATTCCTTTTGTTTTATTGTTTTTTCCCCTTTCTGTTTATTTTCAGTTTTTTAATATTATTATTTTTTCTCTGTTTCTAAATATTTGCGTAACTGTTTTTTTGGTTGTTTTTATTTGCTTAATTTATTTTTTCTTTTGCTGTTTTGTTATTTATTTTCCTTTAATTTTCTGTTTTTTGTTTTACTTTTAGTAACTAGTTTATTAGTTTATGACTCGTAGTTCTCACGAGCCTTTACTATTCGATCCTAATATTGAGGGTACTGCTAAACATAACAGAAAAATAGTAAGGCAAGCAAAAATTAACTCGCAGAGAGTTAATATTCAAGAAACCCGAGAAGAATTAGAAATTGAACCTATTGAAATGGCAGAAAATAACCAAGAAGCCCAAAGATGCCTTAGAGATTATGCAACCCCTAGGGTAGAGGGAGCTGCCCCAGCCATACGTAGACCCACTATAGCTGCAAATAACTTTGAGATTAAACCTGCAGTAATACAAATGATCCAACAATCTGTACAATTTTATGGTTTATCAAATGAAGACCCTAACGCCCATATTTCTAATTTCTTAGAAATATGTGACACCTTCAAACAAAATGGGGTAACTGACGACGCTATAAGGCTAAGACTTTTCCCATTTACCCTAAAAGATAAAGCAAAAGCCTGGCTAAATTCCCTTCCTTCCGGTTCTATCACTACATGGGACCAATTAGCTTCGAGTTTCTTAACTAAATATTTTCCACCATCTAAAACCATGAAATTTAGAAATGATATAACAAATTTTGTTCAAGATAGTGGAGAATCATTATATGAAGCTTGGGAAAGATTTAAGGATTATTTAAGAAGGTGTCCACACCATGAAATACCAAAATGGATGCAAGTTCAAATATTTTATAATGGTATGGAAAATGGAACTAGGGCAATGGTAGATGCAGCAAGTGGGGGTAGTATAATGAGAAAGCCACCCGATGATGCTTGGGATCTATTCGAGGAGATGGCTGCAACGGGATGTCAATGGCCAAATGAGAGAGGTAACCCTAGAAAAGGTTCTGTACTTGAACTAGATACTAACTCTGCAATTCTAGCACAACTCTCTTTGATCAGTAAAAGTTTAGGCATTGGAGGAAAAATAACCTGTGAAAATTGTGGCGGTAATCATGTGTTAAGTCAATGTCCACAAAATCAAATAGCAAGCACAAGTGACAATTTCTATCCGAATGAAGTAAATTTTGTAGGTCAAAATCAAAGGTTTAACAATCCTTATCCTAATACCTACAATAATACATGGGGAAATAATGCAAATTCTTGGAATAGACCTCAAAATCTAGGGCATCCTCCTGGTTTTCCAACCACTCAAGAGAAGAAGATAAATGTTGAGGAAATCTTGGTAAAATTTATATCAAGCTCCGAAACTAGATTCCAAAACCAAGAAGCTTTGATAAGAAATCAGGAAACTTTAATCAAGAATCAAGAATCTTCAATAAAAAATTTGGAAAACCAAGTCGGTCAAATGGCGAATTTATTATCAAATAGAATCCAAGGGAGTCTGCCAAGTAATACTAAGACAAATCCTAAAGAATTGAATGCTATAACTCTGACGAGTGGTGAAATGAAGACAATTGAAAATAACAGCAAGCAATCAATTTTTCTTGGTACTGAAGCTGATGAAAATGAAGAGAAAGTAGAAGCTAAAACATTAAAAGACGATGATACCTATCAATGCAACAATCTGAAAAGGCCAATTGAGAAAGATGAAACGAGAATTCCACAAAAATTATCTGCGAAACTTAAGGAAAAGGAACTTGATGGTGAATTTAAAGAATTTATTGAAAAGTTCAAAAAATTAAATGCTGATATTCCTTTCGAAGAAGCTTTAGAGAAAATGCCGAGTTATAAGAAATTTTATGAAGAAATACTGGCAAACCAAGTGAAGAAACAAGGCCTTGAAAAAGGTAATCATATAAATGAACATATTCAAGATAAATTACCTCCAAAGCAAGAAGATCCTGGATGCTTTTACATTCATTGTTCAATTGGTAATTTTAATTTTGATGATGCCTTATGTGATCTTGGTGCTAGTGTTAATGTTATGCCTTACTCGGTATTTGAAAAATTAAAATTAAGCGACTTAAAACCAACCAATTTCTCAGTACGTTTTCCTGATGGATCAACAAAATGTCTAAGGGGAATGGTTGAAGATGTTTTGGTTCGAATCGATAAATTCATTTTTCCTGCTGATTTTGTAGTGTTAGATATGGTTAATGATTCTAAATCAAAGATTCTTTTCGGAAGACCATTTTTAGCCACAACTAGGAGTGTTTTTGATGTTCCAAATGGAGACATAATCCTAAGGGTAGGCAATGAACAAGTGAAGTTACATGTATTGAAAAATTTAAAATACCCTAGGAAGAATGATGCTTACTGTTCTGTTAATACGATTTTTCAAGTCCCTTTTGAAGAATGCACTCCTAGAAACGATAAATTTAGAGGCAGAGAAAATGAAATCATTTTTGAAAATAAATTACAAGAGGGTCAAAAAGTTTTGTTAGACAAATCAATATCTTGCGTTATAAAGAAAATATGTCCCTCTGGAGACGTTGAGGTGGAATTCGAGAAGGTTAAGCAAATCAGAGTAAATGATAGTCGTCTAAGAAGACTGAATACTGAAGCTTCTCGAAATAAGAAAATTCACTTGTATGACCCACCATGAAAAGGAACTTCGGGAAGTCTAGCTGTAGACTATAAATTCAGAACTACTTCTTTGCCTTGTCATTTTTTATTGTTTTTCGTTGTGTTAGTGTCAAAAGTTTGCAAGTTTTTTTTTATTGAAATGCATTCAGACGCTGTTGAGCAATGAATGTTTCAATTTTTTCTTGCAAGCTTTAGCCATGGTTATTGTTTTAGAGTCGTATTTTTTCCGTGTTTTGCGTCTTTGTTTTGGTTTTGTTTTGTAGGAATAAAGATTAGAGACTATTGACAAGGAAGGTGGCCCAAGATGGTTTGCATTCAGCGTGTATGTGACTCACTGCAATATTAGAAGATGACGTTGCATCAAATCAGCTAAGTTTCTTGCCCCTATGCTTCTTATTCTTTCATTTTCTTAACATTTAGGACAATGTTAATGTCTAAGTGGAGGGTAGGAGGCGTAGACTTATGGATGATTGTTTTTTAGAGCTGATTTTTGATGTATTTGGAAAGAAAAATGCTTAAATGTACGTTATTTTAAAATTTTTGATCTTCTATGAATGTGTGGATGAGAATCATTTTGCATGTGTAGTTACAATATACATGAGAAATACCTTTGGAATGATGGATTGATTCAATGTTGACCATATTTTATTCCATGTAATTTGAGACATTTTGCGCACGTATAGCCATGATCTTGCGATTTGTGGATGATAGTGAAGAATTATGCTTATCATGCATCTTGTGTCATTCTAGAACTTACTTCATTACTTCTCGAGGCGAAATTATTAGATGATTTCAAGTTGACTTAGAGATGACAGTCATAGGCGTTCTTTGGATCGTCTGAGCCTTTCTAGCCATCCCTATGATCATTGTATCCCTAGTACCCTTTTTGAGCCTTATTATTAAGAATGGTGAGACCCCATTCGATTTTCTTTGTTGTTAAACCTCATTAACTTCCCATTTTAGCCTACTTGATAAAAATATATATCCTTATATGTCCCTATTTAAGAGAGCTTATATGGCATTGTCATTACGTTTGGGATAAAGATGGTGGGTTACGATGATGAGATGAGGTTGAAAGGATACACAAATATATCGTTACAAGGTGATGAAAAAATTTCAAAGAATGAAAAAAAATGATGGAAAAAAAGATGGCCAAAGAAAAGAAAAAGAAGAAAAAAAAATTATTTGGCCGATGATATAAAAAGCTTGACATTGATTTTGGTGATTTGTTCTCAAAAGATGGAGAGGGTTTTTGAATAATAAGAAGGGTTTGTTTCATATGCATGCCATTTTGTTGCAAGCTCTCTTAGATTTTTCTTTGAATTCTTTATCCTTCGTGAAACCAAGTCCCTGGCCTAACATTACAAGCCTAAAAGTCCTACTTGATCTTCGTTGACTTGAATCGTCTACATTAGTGGAGAGCGAGTAAGAAAAGTAAGCCTATGGAATGTTCATGAGTCATAATTTGCATAATTTCAACTGATTGTCTACGGAAAGCTAGAGATTGGCTATTTACCCACACACCTCGATTGCATAGGATAAGTATAGTTGATATTTGAGTTATAAAGTTATTCTATTGGTTATTTCGATTGTACTTTGAGACTATGTTTGTGAAATCATCGCCGATGCATATTCTTTAGAAGAAAGATTAAGCATATTTTCTTTAAAGTTACTTTATTTGCTCGAGGACGATCAAAAGCTAAGTGGAGGGTAGTTGATATAATCAATTCTTATACATATTATTTATACACTCTACCATTTATATCGAGCAATATTTGGCTTAATTGATGCTAAAAAGTGATAATAATAATCAAATTGAATAATGGAAGTGTTCATGTGATTAAACGGAAAATATTAATTTTGTTAGCTAAATTAACTCTATTTTCTGAGCTTAACCGAGTTACCACTTAAATGATGTTAAAGTTTATGTTATTTAGTTAAACGTAATATTTATTTATTTTTAGTTGGACACTACACAGTTGTCTTAATATTGCAGGGAAAAAAAGCAGAAGAAAAAAAATGCCAGACGGCAGAATTTTCTGCAGTAGGTGCGATTTTCGAGGGGAAAAAAGAGATAAACTTCAGTTGTTGAGATAAAATCGTATTGCATCTGTTGCTGACTATTGGAAGTTGAGAAAAATAAGGCAGCTGAATTGCTCCTTCTGTTCATTTTCTCGGTATAAATATCACAGGAAAGGAAGCATGAAAGATCACCAGGCAACACTCACGCCTGGGACTTTTCCCCACAAGGCCGCACGCATTCCGAGGCCACTTCCATCTCTCTCCATATTGTCAAAGCCATCAAAATCAAGAGAAAGAAGAAAAAGCAGCTGCCAGGAAAGAGAAGAAACAACAATCCTTTTGGAGCAGCAGCTTTTCGGTGTCCATTTGTCCGGTTCCATCAGCAAGCGCGGTCGCCGAAGCTGCTGTGCAGTGTAATTCTATACACAGTTGTTTTCTCTGCTGCTCTTTTATGCAATTATACATGTATATGATGGATAGTATGGATTTGATTTGTGGCTAAATTTCTATTTTCTTGACTAGTTTTTGTGACAGTTGAATTGTTTTGATGTTTTAATGTATTAGTTTTCCCTCTTTGATTTATTTAATTTACTAGTTTATTATCCCAATCGTTAATTGTTGTTGGTGTGTTTATTGCGTCAATAGATTAGCTACCTATTGATAGAACACATAATTAAATTCGAAGGACCGGGAGGTGAAGATTTTAATTACGACCGTGTCAACAACGACCTTATAGTAAAATTGACTAGGGATATATTCGATTTTTATAGGGGGATTGCTAGGATTAAATAATCAAAGATTATTGAAACTAGGGAATTCCATAGATATTTAATGCGATTTATTTGATTAAAACTCACATAGGGATATGGAGTTTATCAATTTAAATTAGGTTTTTATGCCAAGGGATTGGGTAAAAATTAAAATAGGGAATTTCTTCCTTAGCGGTTTGGAATAGAAACTAGTTAATTATTTTGGGTTAAAGTGTGGATTACACTTTAGAAAATGATTCAACTGAAACATAAACTAGTCAAGGAAATCTTTAAAGGGAAAATTTAAGGTTTAGTAATTTAATTAGCAGTTAGTTTTTTTGTTTTTATCAAATTTTATTGAATAGGTTTAACTTAAGGCGAAAAAATAATTTTGGTACTTAAAATTTGTCCTCGTGGGATCGACAACCCTCTTGCATGCTACGCTACAATTGTACCTAGTGCACTTGCTAGTTAGTGGTTAAAGAAATTACACATCACTGGGTTGGAAGGCGGATAGCATAGAATTGTTCTGAAGTGCTAATCGGCAGGTCGGCACACTGTTCACAACGCAAACTCAATTGTGCTACCTGGACTGTCTTGACCTGGTAGGTCGATCCGGCCTGACCTGGGCTCGGCAGGTCGGCCACTACTTTATTTCATAAGAAAACTGTACATAAGCCAATTTTGTCTGACTTGAATTTTTTCCAACATTCTTAAGACATATTATATATTGCTTTTATACTGATTATCGTTTGTTTCTAACGTCTTACAGAAACTTAGTGGAGAACGCTAGCTCAAGCTCGGTTCAAGGCACAGACATACAGAGTGCTGCTCCTAAGGCACCAAGTGTTGGGGTGTCGATGCATGCTCCTCCTGCACAGGGTCCTGCGGTGGCCCAAGTGGAGAAATCAAAGAAGTTCAGTGGGAGCTTCTTCGACCGATGGTAGCAGAAGATGATGTTCTTCTTGACTGCCATGGGGTTGGCCATGCAACTGACCGAGGACCCACCCGTGGTGGATCCTGTGGAGGACCAAACCCAGAATATGCAAAACAAACTATTTGTTGAAGCATGGAACTTCAACAATTATGTTTGTTTGAGTCATATTCTGAGTCGTTTGAACAACTCCTTATATGGTTTGTACTTCACGTACAAAACTACAAAGCCTTTGTGGCAAGATTTGGAGAAGAAATATCGTAGGGAAGATGTCGGCACCAAAAAATTTATTGTCGGCAAATTCCTGGATTTCAAAATATCAGATTCTCGCACTGTTGTTTCTCAAGTTGAAGAACTGCAAATGTTGGTAGCCGAGATGGAAGAGGAGGGCATGTTGCTGAGTGAATCTTTTGTGGTGGCTGCGGTGATTGAGAAGCTACCTCTTTCGTGAAGGGAATTCAGAAGCTATCTCAAGCACAAGAGAAATGAAATGACATTGAAAGATCTGATTGTCCGACTCCGCATAGAGGAAGATAATTGCAGATCTGAAAGGAAGCCACACGCAAGTGCTGGTTAGGACAAGGCCTATGTTGCAGAGGCTAACTTGGGGTGAACAATAAAGGCAAGCAGATAGCCAAAAAGTTCACCGGAAAATACTACAACTGTGGCATTCAGGGGCATGTCAGCAATGAATGTCGAAAACCCAAGAAGAAGCAAACCAAGGCAAAAGCGAAGATCGTCGATGCTATAGATGATCTAAACCTACGCGCGGTGGTCTCATAGTGCAATGAGGTAGGAAATATGCACGAATGGAGGCTCGATACTGGCACCACGAGACATGTCTGCTCCAGCAGAGAGATGTTCACAGAGTACCAGCCCGGGAACAATGGCAAAAGGTATGTGTCATAATTATTATGGTGAACCTGCATGGCCCAACGATCTTTTATATATTTTTCCTGTAGTAATTTTAGGTACTATTGCATGTAATATAGGCTTGGCGGTTCTAGAACCATCAATGATTTGTGAACCAACAGATCCGTTTGCAACTCCTTTGGAAATATTACCGGAATGGTATGTCTTTCCCGTATTTCAAATACTTCGTACAGTTTCTAATAAATTCTTGGGTATTCTTTTAATGGTTTCAGTACCTGTGCTATTATTAACAGCACTGAACAACTTTACATAGGGAACTCTATCTCATTGATGATCGAAGGCGAGGGCAAAGTTGTTCTGCAGCAGACCTCGGGGAAGCATCTAACTCTGCAGAATGTGCTGCACATCCCCGACATTTGGAAAAATTTAGTATCTGGAGCTCTTCTAGTCATGCATGGTTTTAGACTAGTGTTAGAGTCCAACAAGGTTATTCTTTCGAGAAATGTCATGTATTTGGGGAAGGGGTATTTGACAAATAGGATGTTCAAATTAAATGTCATCACTATTGTACCAAAGAAAGGTTTGCCCGCAGAGGCTAATAATACTGCTTCTTCTTCTGTTTATATGCTTGAGTCTTCTTGTTTATTGCATTTTCGTTTGGGACATGTGAATTATAAGTCAGTACAACAAATTGTTAATCTTGACTTGTTACCCAAATTAAACTTTGATAATCAAAAATATCAAATATGTGTTAAAACGAAGATGGCAAAGACGCCATTTCCTTCAATAGAAAGGAACACGAAACCTTTGGATTTAATTCATACATATGTGTGTGATTTAAGGTTTGTGCAAATAAGAGGTGGTAAAAAGTATTTTGTAACTTTTATTTACGATTGCACACGATACTATTATATTTATTTGCTAAATAGCAAAGATGAGGCATGTTGATGCTTTCAAAGACTATAAAAATGAAGTTGAGAATCAACTTAGCATTCGAATTAAAGTAATTCGTAGTGATAGAGGTGGAGAATATGATACACCGAGTTAATGAATTCTGTTAAGAACATGGTATTATTCATCAAACGACTACACCATATTCACCTCAATCGAATGGTGTTGCTGAACGCAAAACCCAAACTCTAAAGGAGATGATGAATGCTATGTTGATAAGTTCGTGCTTACCTCAAAACTTGTGAGGGGAAGCCGTTCTCTCAGCTAACGTCCTTTTGAACAGAATGCCATCTAAGAAGATGGATGAAACCTCATACGAGCTTTGGAAAGGCCACAAGCCTAGTTACAAATACTTTAAAGTGTGGGGGTGTCTGGCAAAGGTTGTTGGACCTAAACCAAGCAAGTTAAAATCAGGTCTAAAACGATTGATTGCATATTAGTAGGATATGCGATAAATAGTAGTGCATATCGTTTCTTAGTGAACAAATTGAATATTGTTGACATACATGAAAACGTTGTCATGAAGTCAAGGAATGCAGTGTTCTTCGAAGACGCCTTTTCGAGAAAAGACAAAAACAAAAAAGAAACGAGTACTGTTAAGCGAATGCGTGAGGCGACTCCTCAAGGAAATGAGGAGCTTCGCCAAAGCAAGCGAGCAAGAATGCCGAATTCATTTGGACTGGATTTCCTAACCTATATGGTAGAAAACGAGCCAATGAATTTTTCCGAGGCAATGTCAACTCCAGAAGATCCTTTCTGGAAAGAAGCAATTAACGGTAAGATAGACTCGATTCTTTATAATCACACCTGGGAGTATAGGACATGTATAGCACCACTAGAAATAGGGATTGAATAGTGGGTGCGGAAAATTGGTTTTTAAAACTTTTTGTTACCAATTACCCACTTCTAAAAACAGATTCTGTTTTCATACCTGGGTTTTATTTAACTGAATCGTTAAGTTTTAGACCTACAAAAATCGTGAAATTTGGTGACAAAGTACTTTCAAATGTTACGTATGTGTCATAAAAATTTTAGATTAAAATTCCAATCCTAACCCCTTGGAAATATGTTTTTGTTCTGACTGTGCAAATCTACCAAAAACGATGATCCGAAATGAAAATTTTATTCCTATTAATTTAAAATTTAAATGATCTGAAACTTTTACGATATGGCCCTTAGGATATGTACTTTAAAGGATTGAAACAGTTTATCAAAATTCCTTTGGCAAGTATGTCAAATATGTTGATGTTCTCAACCTTTGCAAGTCTAAAAATCAGATTGCACTAGACTCAAAACTATTAACGTTTGATTGACTTATACTTATCCAAATGAGGTGGAAATTGTGCCAAATGAAAACTAAGACCTTTGGCTATGTTTCTGCAAAGTTTGGTGATTTTTTAAAAACGTTTTCTGTTTTTACCGTTGCAATGAATACGATGCAGAAAACTGGAAACTGAAAGTAAAATGTTGAAAAGTAAGAACACCAAGAATTTTATACTGGTTCGGTTAAAACAACCTGCTCGAGTCTTCGAGGACACCTTCCTTGGTTATCACTAAACACCAAAAACACCTTACCATCAGGGTGACTGGAGTTAAACACTAACTCCACCCTTTTACAATCACAACAATCAAGCAAACCGATCACGAACACCACCACCGATCGAATGAAGTTTTGATCATACCTTGATCAATCTTTTACAACAATTGAACGTGTATGGGTGGTATATTCAAAGCCTATATAATATGTAGAATATATGAACAATAGGCTTGAGACTAAGAAGAAAGGAAAGAAGAAGAAGAGAGTAGTGTGGCTTCTTGCACTTGAGAGAATGTGAATCCTAGCTTGTTCTTGTTTTGCACTATCTTCTCCCTTTTATCACATGTTGGCCGCCCCCTAGGGCTTTCTCTCTTCTTGAGAATTGTCTTTAATGTCCTTGGAAGATTGCCTTGTGTAGAATACGACTTGACCTTGCTTACTTGGCGCAATATGATTGGAAAGATGACTTGACCTTGCTTACTTGTTACTTGTTGATTGGTCCACCTTGGCATCTTTTAATGAGCTGTAAATTCTACAAAAAAAACTCTTGAAACATGTGCTCAAATGTATTCAAAACATTACCATACAATCACATTTCAATCCCTTGAATTTTGGGAAACAAATTGAGGCCATTAAGGGTGATAAAATTGCCCCACCATAGTAGCATGTGCTGAAATTTTCAGCATCTGTCTATTTGAATCCTTTCCTTATGTAGTGCCCACTTCAATGTCACCAATCTTGTATGGCATATTTTTCATCAATTGAAATGCTAAATAAGTTCCACCTAGGCTCCAATCAAGATGTAATAGGCGTGTATGAGAGATGGACATGTGCTGAAATTTTATTTTAGTAAGCTTTGTCAAATAATGCACAATATTTACACATATATGGTAACTATTTAGAATTTTTTAGAACACTTTAACATTTCTTGAATGTGTAAAAAGTATCTAGATACATGTTACACCTATGCCAAAAAACGTTCCATGTTGTATGTTCGTAAAAAACCGAATTTTTGACTTTCGCCGATTATGCGATTTTTCTCCGATTAAATTCAAACTTCTTACACATATAATATATATTATGTCACACATAATATACATAAAATGAGATGTATATTCAGCTATAGTGGCTAAGTAGAAAACGCACATGTGCTAAAATAAAGTTGAGTTTGAATTCTCCACAAATCTAGCCTAAATTATGGGTGAGTTGTGTGTGTCAACATGGTATGACTTAGTGGCTATTTGTAACATGTGAGCTACGAAATATTTTGCCATTTTTGAAGTACATGGGCTGGCTATCTTTATATGGCAAGTACGTGACATGTCGGTGAAGTTTCGATAGTCACCCGATACAACAATTTTTGGTTTATGCCCTTGTAACATGTCGTTATAATTTTGATGTCACCATGACTTATATCATATGATATAAGACCTGAATATAATCATAAATATGAGTTGCATATAGTGGTGTGACGTCGACGTACGTTTATAATGTATGTAACGTGTCGATGGTACGTTGGAATATATGTGTATTGTGCCTTTTAAAAAAATATGAATATATATATATATATATATATATATATTATATATTATATATTAGGCGTGTGAATATAGTGGGAAGAAGACTTTTCGTTCTCAAATTTGTTGCCATAAAGCTTTCTCCAAATATGTCTCCATTTAATGAACTAGTTAGTTCATTAACTTAAAAACTTCACTTAATGAACTAGTTTGGTTCATTAATTGTGGCACCTGAAAATAGTACAAAGACAACAAATGTTTGCCATATGATGTAAGCTTTAATGATTCATGACTTGTTAGTACGGCAACAATATATATAAGCATATAAAGCATGTTTATCACATAAACGTGCCAAGAAATAAATTGTGCATGATTTTCGTAAGCACATAGCATTTAAATCATGCATTTGTAAAGAAATATAAACAACTTCCGAAATAAAGGGGACAACAGGGATTCTGGCAATGCAATGGAGTTGGAATCTCAAATCATTTTCTCAACAGGGAGTTGGTTGACCTTTCACCAGGAAGTAAACCACTCGGGTACAAGTGAATTTTCAAGAAGAAGATGAAAGAGGATGGGTCTATCGAGAAGTACAAGACCAAGTTGGTAGCTAAAGGCCATCGACAAAAGCAAGGCTTTGATTTTTTTGACACTTACTCACTAGTAACTAGGATCACTTCTATAAGGGTGATAGTTGCTATTGTTTCAATCTATAACTTGGAAATCCATCAAATGGACGTAAAGACTGCTTTTTTAAATGGTAAGTTGGAAGAAGAAATGTATATGGAACAACTCGAAGGGTTTGTGGTTCCAGGACAAGAATTGAAAGTCTGTAGACTTGTTAAGTCGCTGTACGGACTTAAGCAAGCGCCTAAAAAGCGGCACTTGAAATTTAATCAATCTATTCTAGCTAATGGTTTCAAGATCAATGAGTGTGACAAGTGTGTCTACATTAAAAACTCACAGAATGCATATGTGATAGTATGTCTCTATGTAGACAACATGCTAATCATGGGCAGTACTCGTGACATCATCTTAAATACAAAGAAGATGTTGATGAGAAACTTCGATATGAAGGATATAGGAGTTGCCAACACTCTAGAAATTAAAATTTCTAGGATAGCCGAAGGACTCGTGTTGTCACAAACCCACTATATTGAATCAGCAGTTCTAGAACGGTTCAATATGCTTGATGTGAAATCAGTGAAGATTCCACTCGACTTAAGTATACACTTAAGGAAGAACCGAGGCGAGCTAGCAGCTCAATTGGAGTAATAACAAGTAATCAGAAGTCTGATGTACATAAGGCCAGACTTAGCATGCTCAGTAAACAAATTGAGCAGGTTTACTAGTAATCCAAGTGATGATCATCGGAAAGCTCTGAATAGAGTAATGAGATACTTAAAGTATACAAAGAATCTTGGATTGCATTATTCACGATATCCAGCAGTATTAGAAGGCTGTTGTGATGCCAACTGGATATCTAACAATAAAGATTCTAAGTCCACTAGTGGATATTTATTCACTGTTGGTGGAGATGTTGTGTCGTGGAAATCCATGAAGCAAACTTGCATAGCTCATTCCACTATAGGAGCGAAGTTTATAGCACTTGATAAAGCCAGAGAAGAGGCTGAATGGCTTCGGAATTTCCTAGAAGATGTGACTTGCTGGCCTAAGCCAATCGCTCCTATCAGCATACACTGTGATAGTCAGTCAGCTATAGGACAAGCTCAAAGCAGTATGCATAATGGTAAGTCTCGACACATGTGTCGGAGACACAATACCATTAAGTAGTTGATCTCTAATTGCATGATTTCCATTGATTACATAAAATCAAAGGAGAATCTTGCGGATCCGCTTACAAAAGGCTTTCCTAGAGATCAGATGTCAATTTTGACAAACGCAATATGACTGAAGCCTATAAAGCATGAAACTTTGTAACGAAAACCCAACCTTGTTGACTGGAGATCCCAGAATCTTGGTTCAATGGGACAACTAAATTATGAAGCTCAGTGAGCTTTTACTCATTTTGTTAAATAAAAGTGATTTCTGTAGAAAAATGAGGGTAAGATGAGGCTTTTAATGGTTCCTATATCTTGATATTTCAAGTGGGGTATCGCAGAATACTCTTGATAGCAAACATCTGTGTAAGTGTGAAGTGTGGTTGCTTCTATGAGAATTTTGTAAGGCAAAAATTCTATAACACACTTTCTAAAACCAGGTGATTCATGACCAAAATAAACACAATCATGAGAACCAAAAAGGTGTTAAAGGAAATGTTGTGTGAGTATTATTGTCTAGGTTTACAATAAAGGACGGTTAGTTCAAGACACCAAGTTACTAATTAGCCAAGTGGATCCGATAGTATATCACTAATAAAGGTTCAATTCCAGAAGTTACCTCTTTTGATACAACATTTTCTTGTCTGGCTTCTCGGTAGAGTCTGTATATGCATTTGCATTAATTTCCATTCATATGGGAGATTATTGGAGAAAATGAAAAGAAATTGAATTTGTGTCAAATTGCAAATTGTGGTTGGCAAGATACTTTGAGCTGAGTTATGATTAGTTTCATTAAGATGAGTAAAAACTAATTAGTCTTTAATTATCTACATGACAAGTAGATAATTTAAGCTTTTGAATCAATCAATTCAAATACCGGATGAATGAGAAATTAATGCTCAAAATAAGGTGGAAATCAGCTCAGCTCGGCCCGTCCCTGAGCATGGGCTCAGGTTGCAGACTGAGCTGATGGGCTTAGGTTACGCGCTGAGCTACGGACCTGATGGGCTCAGGTTGCAGACTGGGCTGTAGGCTGGGTTGCAGGCTGCAGACCGCAGGCCGGGTCCTGCAGCAGCGGGTCGGATCTTGTCAGATGAGGTGAAGTTTGTTTGAGTTTAAACTTATCGAAATCGTTAAGATAGGTTGAGGTTAAATTTTGAATAGTTGTTGAGCTTTAATCGTGCCGAGCTGACCTGAAGTTGTTATGACCTAAAGACTCTGATTGAACAGTTATTTGATTTGACGGCTAGGGGTGGCAATCTCAGACACGGCACGAAAACACGATCCGAGTCTGACAGACTCTTTGCGGGTATGGATTGGCCTTGGCGGGCTTCGTGTACAAATCGGGTAAGACCCAAAAGTTACCTACTAAGAGCAGGTCATATCTGGGTATACCCACGTGTTGCCCATTTATACCCGCCATACCTGATTTTTTAAAAATATATTATAAATATAAACTATAAACAATAAAGTAAAAATATAAACATCCTACCTAAAAAGTAAAAACTAACTTAATCTCTCTCATTTCATTTCTTATTTTCCTCCCTTGCTGCCCCGCCGCCCCCTTCCTTCTTAGTTCTTCCATTCTCCTATCCCGGTCCCCTCTCCTAAATGCAAATATTCCAATTGCCATGACCTTTGCCGCCGCTACCCTCCATAAGCCATAACCCATCATCCTGTTGACTTGCTACTGTTACCTGGTGAGTACTCTTGTTATAACAATAGTGTCAACCACTCTCAGTTGTTTAAATACATGAAACCTGAAAAATATACAAAACTTGAAAATATCTGAAAAGTACATGAAATGGCTCATACACGACCTGAAATGTTTGTACTTATCAAGTTCGTGGGTATACCCGATACACGACACAAAACATGACATGTACAGGTTTGTGTATCTACTTCTATACATGCAAAGCAAATTGGTAAGGTATGGTCTCGTACTTTGATACCCAAAACCTGAAAACACGAAATACAAAAAAGGACCTGTTTGATATCCCTACCGACGGCTGAGACGAACCTGGTGCGGTTATCTGATCCAAGGATTATGGTCGAGCAGGTATTTGATTCTATGGATGTGGTTGAACTGACTGTAACAAATTGACCTCAGAATTTTCCTATAAATAGTGACCAAGCTGACCTCTGTGGTCACTCAGAAAAATCCGAAGTTCTTTTCTTTTCTCTGCAATCTCCCTCTCTACATAATCATTCTCTCGCATACACAAACACTCTGCATTTCTCAGTAATCTAAGCATTCAGGATAGCTTACGGGTTCGTTTGAGTTCATACGCTGTAGTGTCGCTCGTCTGAACTGACTCTGTTGTATCCTGGGAGACAATTGCTCCATCTGGTTGGGCATAGTATACCAGACCAATAAGAACAGAGTCCTGGACTCACCTCGGATATCTGCTCGGCTGAGCCGTTAAGGTTATTGCTGAGATGAGCTCTGATGTTTGGCTGAGAACATTCGTTGTTATGCAGCACTGCCGTGCTGAGCTCTGCTGGTGTCCTGAGCTCGGCTGAAGCGACTGAAAGCATAATTGTTCTGTTATGCTGAGGTGACTGAGGTCGGCAGGTCGGCCATCAGTCCAGAACGCAAATACAATCGCGCTAACTGGACTGATCTGATTTGACTGATCAATCTGACTTTATTTTAGCTCGGTTGGAAGGCTGATAGCACAGAACTGTTCTGAAGTACTATTATACTGAGGTCGGCAGGTCGACAGACTGTTCAGAACGCAAAATCAATTGCACTGCCTGGACTGTCTTGACCTGGTAGGTCGATCTGACCTGACCCGGGCTCGGTAGGTCGGTCACTGTTTTATTTCATAAGCAAACTGTACAAAAGTCAATTTTGTCTGACTTGAATGTTCCCAACAATTGCCGCATTCTTTCAGCTCTTGGACGACATACTTTTTCAAATAAGATGGTACTCGTAGGTATGTGCTCCACCATCAAAAGCAATAAAGGTAAATTTTTTGTGGATAATATCATGTTATATGTTTACATAATACTACAAAATGATGAAGTGTATTTTGTTTACGTGAATAATTTTTAATACAAAATGAGCACTGGCAACTAATGTAATCATACATAGTATTGGAACTTCTTTTATGCTATTAATTTGGAAACCATTCTATGATTTTGCATGTAATTCTCACCAGGAGCTTCAGCAAGTTTTAGTTATGTTTCCTTCATGTCTATTTTGTGGGAAACAATATCTACTTACTTTAATCAAGACAAAACAAAAGCAAGGAATAATAAAGTATTGACCAGTTTTCTTCTACGACATAAAAATGAGATCCAATCCAGCGATGCAACTCATGCATACAATCGGTCCGGATCCCCTCAATGGAAGGGACAGATGGGCGTGAGTTTAGACGCGATGAGTTAATAAGAGAAGTTAATAATAGAGTTTAGATGGCGTGAGTTTAGATGGGCGTGAGGACGATGACCCTCATCAGACGGTGAAGGAATCCTAAGTTAATAAAGAGGCGACGAATAGATGAAGAAATTTAAAATGTTCTCGAACTAAGTACCACTAGTTAATTTTTAACCGATCAAATAGATAAGATATATATAGATTGTTTTATAATGATTATAGCTATCCTTTTGCTCGGTATGTTGTAATAATTAATCATTTCTCTTTTGATTTAATATATAGATTCTTTTGTTATAAGTTAGTTGTGTTATTAACTGTTTTTACTGGTCTCAAGAGCAACTCAAAGGGATGGGATCTCCTGCTCCTCAATATCCTCACCCCACTCATGACCACGCAGCACGTGGTAGCAGGGTAGGGTGGTGAGGTTAGATACGGGTGACCTTCATCTAGCATCACCACCTTACCTTGCTGCCACGTGTCGTACGGTGACACATGAGGTGAGAGAAAATGGATAAGGTATTCATATCTCCAACTTAAAACCTTTCCCATTGATGGCAATGGTAGGAGAAACACACGTATCCATTAGTCGTTATTGGTCCTTTTCAATTTTATTCACTTACTATTTGCTTGTCTTTCCTTTTCACTTTTTTTCTTTCTAGTTTTATGACTTCTGAAGTCAACATCAGCCTCTCCTTCCTTACCAAACCATAAAATAAATGGGAGGAGCATTCACGTGGAATAACAAAGTCCTCTGTCTTGATCGAAGTCAAGGCCAGCAATTCTTAAAATAACGAAAATCAGCGAGGCCATTACCTAACCCCAAGAAAAGAAAATTCAAAAAGGGCATTCACGTGGTTTTTTTATATTTCGACATTGCATTCTCGTGGTTAATAACATATTCTTCTGTCTTCGTCGAAACTAAGATTAGCAATGTATAAAATTACAAGAAAATCAGTGGGGATCACTATAATTACTTCTGTACATTTCTTTTGTCTAGTAATATTTACTTCTCCAATATTTAGTATACGTTTCTCCAAACTTATAACTCATCAGGTAAGACTCATTACCAAGTACCAAGTAGTAAAACGGTAAATTTTGGTTTAATAGCCTCTTAAGCTTAAAAGTTTTAACAGTGTCATCTTATTTAATAATTAGTACAAGGTTGTTAATGTTAGACATATGTCACTATTATATTGCTCCTATTAAATGTAACATATCTCACATTGACAAATTATGACATATGTCATATGTTGATGAAAATGAGTTTCAGCCCAAAGAGGGAAAGAAGCTGAGAATACGTGAAGAAGAAGGGAGCATGAGGAAATACTGAGAGCTGCGTATGATTCAGAAGAACAAGTGGTGGGAAAAGCAAGGATATTATGGGAAGATTACTTTGTAGATATTTTTGTACCATAGTTAATTCATTCTTGTACTATAGTTAGGTAGTTAGAACTATAGTTAAGTTGGCTTTAGTTAGAAGAAAGCATTCTTGTATATAACAGAAAGGTGTGATCAATATGATGCAGTGAAAAATCTTCCGCATTCTGTGCAAAATTCATTGCGTATTGCATCTTTTATTCTTCTGCAGAGTTTGCTTCTTCTTCATTTTTAGTTTTGAGCTTGAAGTTGCAGCAATCAACTTCTTCAAGCTGTTCATCATTTTCATTTGATAAATTTACATGGTATCAGAGACTAACTTCCGCAAAACAAGTTGATCATATTCATATTTGTCTTCTATTTACCTTCTGGATTCGAATATGGCTACCGCAGCAAATACTAATGAAATTACTCCAGCAAGCCCATACTACTTGCATCCCAATGAGAACCCATCAATTGTGCTGGTTCAGCCCATATTCAGTGGAAACAAATATCACCCATGGTCAATAGCCATGAAGATGGCGTTATTGTCGAAAAATAAGCTTGGGTTTATTGATGGAACACTTGAAATTCCTTCTCAAATTGATTCTAAAAGTGTTGCGTGGATCCAGTGTAACAACATGGTATTATCATGGCTATTGAATTCCGTGAAGCCTACTATATCTCAAAGTGTGTTGTGAATGGATACTGCCAAAGAAGTATGGGATGATCTAAAAGAGAGGTTCTCAGACGCAGATCCATTCAGACTCAGTGACCTTGTAGAAGAAATCCATTCCATTAAACAAGGTAACTCAAGTGTAACTGATTATTTTACTAGTCTTAAAATACTATGGGATGAACTAATCATTTTAAGACCCTTACCAAACTGTTCATGTAATCCAAAGTGTGACTGTGGAGCTTTGGAAAGAATCAGGAAATATATTGAAGAAGATTATGTGATTAGGTTTTTGAAAGACCTAAATGATGAGTACTCTCATGTTAGATCACAGATTTTGATGCTAAGTCACATGCCAACAGTGAAGAAGGCGTTTGGAATGGTATTAAAACATGAAAGGCAATCAAAATATGCTAGTCATGCTTCTAATGAAGAGCAACAGGTTATGGCTGTAAATTTTAATCCTAACAAAACTTTTGAGAACCAGAGAGTAGTAGGAAATTTCAATAAGGGAGCAAGGAAAGGAGATCAGCAGAATAGGCCACAGTGCACTCATTGTGGGTGGTTTGGGCATGTAGAGACAAAGTGTTACAAGAAGCATGGCTATTCACCGGGTTTTAAAGGGAAAGGAAGAGGAAATCCAACTGTGAATCAAGTTAGTATCACAGATGAGTTTCATGCAGGCAATGAATATGTAAGACACGCTGATGAATCAAATTTGAGTCAGCAGATGATGACTCAGGATCAGTATAATCATTTGATGAAATTGCTTCAGCATCATCAACTTAAGGAGAAAACAGGCAGCAGCAAGGAAGTGCAGCCTCAGGTTCATCAGGTTCAAATTCTGCAGCCTAATTTCTCAAACGTGGATGCTAAAGTGCTTGATCATGGTAAGACATCATGTACCATTAAATGGCTATTAGACTCTGGTGCAAGTCATCATATATCATGCTCTCTAGTTCATTTCTCATCCTTTAAACCCGTGTCTAATCTTTCAGTAAAAATGCCTAACCAAACCACAGCCCCTGTTACACATATTGGAACTGTAAACATAAACCCTTCACTGACCTTGCATAATGTTCTACATGTTCCGTCTTTTTCCTATAGCTTGATATCGTTAAGTAAATTATTGCGGGATGTTGACTGTGATGTTATTTTTTCATTGAATGGTTGCGTGATCCAGGACAAGAAATGTCAGATGAGGATTGGTTCAGCTAAACCTACCAATGGATTATACATTCTAGAGTCCACACCATTACCAAAACACACGTATCCCATTTCATGTTCAGTTGATACAGTTGTCAAGACAAGAGAAGCTTCAGCATTATGGCACTATAGGCTTGGTCATCCTTCGACCAGAGTTCTTGAAGTATTAAATAGAGTAGCATCTGATGTTTGTTTTTCAGTTTGCAGTTTCATTTGCCCAGTATGTCCATTAGCAAAACAAAAAAGAAACCCATTCCCTCTGAAAAGTTCAGGTAGTTCTTCTGTTTTTGAGACAATCCATGCTGACATATGGGGACCTTACAAAGTCTCTACTATTTATGGTCATCAATACTTTCTGACTATTGTTGATGGTTTTAGTCGCTATTGTTGGATTTATCTCATGAAAAGTAAATCAGAAGCATCTAATCTCCTTACGTCCTTTGTTCAAATGATAGAGACACAGTTCGATGCAAGAGTGAAGCATGTTCAACAAGACAATGGATCAGAATTCAAGTTGTCAGAATTTTATAGAAAGAAAGGAATAATTCATCGCACTTCATGTGTTGATACGCCTCAACAAAACGGATTAGTAGAAAGAAAGCATCAACACATACTCAATTTAGCAAGAGCTCTTAGAATACAAGCTGGCTTACCATTGAAATACTGGGGATACAGTGTTTTACACTCAGTTTACTTGATTAATCGTTTGCCAACACCAGTCCTAGGAAACAGAACACCGTATGAAATGATGTATGGGAAGGTTCCGGATTATTCACGTCTTAGAGTTTTTGGATCAATGGTATATGTTTGCACACCATCACACAATAGAGGAAAGTTTGAAAATAGAAGCATAGAATGTGTATTCCTTGGATATCCTACAGCCACAAAAGGTTACATAGTGATGGATCATAGAAGTGGAAAAATTGTAGTGTCCAGAGATGTTAAGTTTCAAGAGAGTCAGTTTCCCTTCCAAAACAAATCCATATCTGCCATAGACCAAAACAAAACTCATATTCCAGTCCCGTTTTCTGATATTACGTTGCCTCAATTTCCACCTGAAATAACAACAGAAACTCAGACAATAGTTGATGATAATGTATGTACTGATCATATACATCAGGAAGATATAGAACATCAAAACTCCAGATTGCAAATACTTCCCAGATGTTCCACCAGAGCAAAGAGACCTCCTAGTCATCTAGAACAATACCAGTGCAACCAAACATATTACCCAATTGAACATTGCATGACATATGATAACTGTGCATCTGAGTTTAAAGCATTTAATGTTAATATTGATGCTTATTATGAGCCTAACACTTTTGTTGAAGCAATTGAGAACAGAGAATGGATTGAGGCCATGAAAGCTGAGATCAAAGCATTGGAAGAAAATCAAACTTGGGACATAGTGAAGCTGCCAGCAGGTAAACAACCCATAGGATGCAAATGGGTCTATAAGTTGAAAGTTAAGGCGGATGGATCGATTGAAAGGCATAAAGCAAGGTTAGTAGCAAAGGGTTTTGCACAACAAGAAGGGGTGGATTATCATGAAACTTTTTCACCGGTTGCTAAACTAACCACTGTTAGAACTCTACTGGCATTAGCTGCAGCTAAGGGCTGGATGTTGCACCAATTAGATATTAATAACGCGTTTTTACATGGTGAGCTTGATGAGGAAATTTACATGAAATTACCACTAGAATTTGAGAGTACAGAAGAGAATATGGTGTGTAAGCTAAAAAAGTCATTATATGGATTAAAGCAAGCAAGTAGACAATGGAATGAAAAATTAACGAAGGCATTACTGACAAAAGGATTCAGGAGATCATATCATGATTATAGCCTGTTTACTTATCAGAAGGAAGAAACGTTGCTTTATCTTCTTGTGTATGTTGATGACATAATATTAGCAAGTAATGATGCATCAGCCATTGAATAGATGAGGATTATTTGCACTCAGTATTCAGCATCAAGGACATTGGAGTTCTCAGGTATTTTCTTGGGCTAGAAGTTGCACGGAGCAAGAAAGGGATAGCCTTGTCACAAAGGAAATACACGATGGATTTGTTAAAGGCATATGGGATGACTGCCTGCAAACCAGCCAAGTCTCCCATGAGTTCAGGGATTAATCTTGCAAATGGAGATTCCGAGTTCTTGAATGATAACACATTCTATAGAAGGATGATTGGAAAGCTAATATACTTAACTATTACCCGTCCAGACATAAGCTTTGCAACACAACAGTTAAGTCAGTTTTTGGAGGCACCCACTGTTAATCATTTGCAAGCAGCATATAGAGTCTTGAAGTACTTAAAGGCAAGCCCAGGACAGAGAGTTTTTTTCGTCTGAAAGTAATCTGGAATTAAAGATATTTACGGATTCAGATTGGGCGGGGTGTCAAGATACTAGGAGATCCATATCTAGATTCTGTGTGTTTCTCGGAAATTCGTTGATCTCATGGAAATCAAAAAAAGCAATCCACGGTTTCCAGAAGTTCAGCAAAGGCAAAGTACAGGTCAATGGCTTTAGGAGCTTGTGAAGTACAATGGCTTACTTATTTGTTGATGGATCTTGGAGTGAAGCTAAGGAATCCAATTGAACTGTATTGTGACAATAGAAGTGCGATACATATATCTGAAAATCCTTTTTTTCATGAAAGAATGAAGCATATAGAGTTGGATTGTCATTTTATTAGAGAAAAGGTACAATCTGGCCTTTTGAAACCAGTAGCGGTATCAACTTCAAATCAATTGGCTGACATTTTCACAAAACCACTGGATGTGAGAAGATTTCAGAAGTTGCTGGGGGCATTTAACATCATAAACATCTTTCAAATGGCCAGCTTGCGTGGGGGTGTTGATGAAAATGAGTTTCAGCCCAAAGAGGGAAAGAAGCTGAGAATACGTGAAGAAGAAGGGAGCATGAGGAAAGACTGAGAGCTGCGTATGATTCAGAAGAACAAGTGGTGGGAAAAGCAAGGATATTATGGGAAGATTACTTTGTAGATATTTTTGTACCATAGTTAATTCATTCTTGTACTATGGTTAGGTAGTTAGAACTATAGTTAAGTTGGCTTTAGTTAGAAGAAAGCATTCTTGTATATAACAGAAAGGTGTGATCAATATGATGCAGTGAAAAATCTTCCGCATTCTGTGCAAAATTCATTGCGTATTGCATCTTTTATTCTTCTGCAGAGTTTGCTTCTTCTTCATTTTTAGTTTTGAGCTTGAAGTTGCAGCAATCAACTTCTTCAAGCTGTTCATCATTTTCATTTGATAAATTTACATCATATACAAATGAGCTTAAGTATTTCAAGCTGATCGGATTTTTTATTTTCAAGTAATAGACTATTGAATCTAAACCTAAATAGTAGCTTTTTGAAAGACCAATACATATACATATACATATACATATACATATACATATACATATACATATACATATACATATGCATATACATACATACATATATATATATATATATATATATATATATATATATATATATATATATATATATATTCTTTCCGTGTTAGAAATATTAGTAGCGTACGGTTGAATTTAAACCTAAGTAGTAACTTCAAGAGCAATTTGACATGTTTATTATTTTTGTCTAAAAAATATTACTAGTTTAATTTGACTGAGATGTAAAAGGCAATATTGTTAAGATAACTCGTACCAGGGAAAAACTTCGGCGACGCTGACATGGGCGGACGTGTCAGACGTGCCCAGTCAACGTCTGACACGTGGCGCTGCAGCAAGATCCATGTCAGTTTAAAAAAAAATTTACAGAAAAATGTGTCAGGCACCCATTGGTGATTGGACGCTTCAGTGAATATGTTCCCCCGTACCAACAGTGAATCCTTGAACATTTGGACATAATCATGTCCAAGTGAAACTAACATTGACTGTTATGTTGCTATCCTTGTAAGCCCCATTTACCACAAATCTTCCAAATTTACCTCTACTAAAATAATTCGGTTAAATTCTTCTATGTCTGCCCTCTGAGTCGTCTTCTACGTTCAACTGTCCACGTCCTACAGGCTGCAACATCACCTTGCTGAGCTTTATATATCAAACAGATCCGATCCACACCCAAAAAAAAAAAAACACTTTACCACCACTTTCTCAAGATGCCAGCGGCTGAAGGAGTATCCCTGAATCACGTTGCCCGAATTTCATCAGATATTAAACGCTTAGCTGAATTCTACAAAGAGGTACGTTCTAATTAATCAAGAGAAAAGAGAAAATTGAGACTTTTTTCAAATTTTGAAACAAAGTTCTTTCAAATTACGGTGATTTGAGTATGTGGGATTTCGCAGATGTTTGGGTTTGAGCAAGTGGAACCTCCAAAATTTCTGAGGGAAGTGATATGGTTGAAATTGCCTTCATCTTTTCTGCTTCATTTGATTCAGAAGAAGGACCCGGATGCAGATACATTAGTTATACCTGACCCCAAGAATACAGTCGTAGGTCATCACATGTGCTTTTCAGTCTCCAATTATGACTCTTTTACTCAGACCCTCGAGGTAAATTTGTGTTCCTTAAAAGATTAGTTCATGGAAATGAGTTTTCTTTGTATGTCCTCTTATGTGGTCATTTTAATATGTGTACTGCTTTTATGGTTTTGATGCTTCTATCTCCTTTTTGAAATGTGCTTAGTATAAGCAATTGAGTTACATACTCTGTTTTCGCATATAATTTTGTACACAAACAAGGCTTTACTGTTTCTTGGGAAAAAGTCGTGGGGAAACAGAAACGAAACTGTAGAATTAAATCAAAAGATATCCTCATGAATTTTGTATATGAGAACACAATTTAGTTAATCATGGCTACATATGTTTTTATTTTACAAAATGGGTAGTTAGCAATTTCAACTTTTACAAAATGGGTAGTTAACAATTTCAGCTGATTTGGTGATACATTAATTTCCTCAGCTCCTTATGCAGCCACCCTTGTTAAGAGCTAGGAAGGGTTCACGGTGGAAACTGTTCATATCTCCCATTCAAGTATGGGGCTGCTAAGAAAGAAAAATTCTGCAACTTGAGTCAATAATAATAGCAAAACTATTACAGAAGAAAAGTTAAAGGTACAGCTTCGGACAGTAGGAGGTTTTGGAACTTCAGATTTAGAACTACAATTCCCTCATCAGACAAAATAGATTTGAGGCATAGAGACTGAAGTTTTAACTGTGTGATAAAACGTTCTCTCTTTCTTTTCCATTTTGTGGTCCCTTTAAATGACAACAATGTAAACCACGATGGAGATGGTGCCTCATCCTTTACTAATTACAAAAAGAGTACATGGAGGGGGGAAATCAAACCTCCTTTATTTTATTGAGGAATATGTAGTGAAAAAGAAATAAGTTTTGGAATATACGCGAGATGGAACTAAGTATAAACCTCTTCTTTTCTTTTTTACTTCATTTGTTTCAACTTATTACTGTGATGATAAGCATCTAACATCCCTGGCATGCAGGAGAAAGGTATCCAATACAAAGAGATGACTTTATCAGATGGAAAGACCAAGCAAGCTTTTTTCTTTGATCCAGATGGTGAGATTTCTCTCCTTTCCATCTCTAGACCAAAGCAGATCTGAAGCTGGCCAATTTGCAGTTTACAAAGAAATTCCTTTATAATCATCCATGTTTTCAGTCATTCTCATCAAATCGAGTTGATCTTGGTAGAATCAAATTATGTTTCTTCCAATGGTTTGTGTGTTTTTAGATCCATGCTAAACCATGTATACTTTTGGCAATGTCATTCACAGATTGATATTCACCTGCAGGTAATGCTCTGGAAGCCTGTGGCGTAAGCGCGAAGAAATGATCGGTCTATGCATAACTTATTCTCTTATTTGCAGCTAGATGATAGCTTGCGAGTAAAGCGTCAGTGCATATTTCAGATGACTGTGTGAATTTAAGTTCAGCAGAACTGGTGTCCACCTCTTGGATGTTTTTATATGTGCTTCTGTCCAACTTTTGGATGTTTATAATTGCTTGTATTCATGTATTTATGAGGTTTTCTTTTCATTTTCCTTCTGTTGTTGTATGGGGCTATTGGTGTTGGAGAATCTGAATTTTGTGTCAATATGTACTGTGATGGGCATAATAAATTACTTTGTGATTGTTGGCGTTATCTTAGTAACTTGATGTAATCTTTACGTATTAAATCGTTTCTAGAGCTTGAATGTGGTAAACGCTGTTAATTCTTCATGTATTAATCGTGGTGTAATGTTTACGTATCTATGATTTTCAGGAACTGTGATTGTGGTAACAGGTGTTATGCAACTTTTGAAATACGTTAGCATGGGGATTATAGGTATAATTAATTTAACATGAGCGTGGTAGCCGGTGTTATGGGACTGTTGTATAATGTCAACATGGGACATAGTAGCATAATCATTTCATAGCAACAGATTCACTAAAATGATTATGCGTCAGTATATGACATTTTCCCATGTAAGTATTGAAAACTGCTTCATGTTAGATATGCTTGTGTACATAAGAAAATTACAATACACATGACGTCTAAAGGTGAAACAGAAAAACCCCACATGACTTTACAGGAAGGAGGGACAATGCACCAATGCAATATATCTTGTTAAAAGAATGCAATATAAGCATTTTTTTTTTCTTAAAAAAAAAGTTAATAACTTTTTTATTTATTTATTTTTTTAAAATTTACACAAAACATTGTAATATTAATGTGTAGAGAAGTAAATAAGGTTTTCATGGCCCACTAGTAGAAGTTTGTTATAGCACAGGAACAGCACAAAAAGCCTATTAGGGCCGAAGGAACAACCGACTGTCTAGCCTGTCAGCCTATCAGGTCCACGGGTCAATAGTGCTCCCACAGTATACAGCTAGTCTGGAGAAGTTCAAACATTCTTGTCTTCGTCAAAGTTCAAACCCCTAACGTTCATTTCAAAACCCCATGTCCGGGGACCATTACACATTTTATTCAAATTGTGTAGAAATTTGACGATTGACATCTACTTTTATCCCATGGTAATTTTGAACAACATGTCACTTATGTTTGATACCTATTCTCCTCACTTCAGCCTCCTTTCTATCTCCCTCCGGTGACTTACCGTTTAAACCCAACCATCCACCACCATCTCTCCCTTTGCAGCTGCTGGAGCAAACTGCAAACAAGTAGTCAATGGCCATATCCTTTCTGTCTCATCACCCACCCATAAATTCACTTTCATAATTAGAATGATCAAAAAACCTTTAAATTACCAAATTGGCTATCGTAACTTCACAATTTTCATGTGTACGAGGACTTTGAGAAATAAATAATGATGACACCAATTGAATGCCGACTGAATTTTTGTTCACAAGATGCTTTTTCGCTGCCATCTCACTCGATCGTTAACAAATCCTCCCACTTCTACTCCTCCTGCTCTGGTTAGGTGCTCTTTTCATCTCCGATCTCCTTTTCCCTTCGGACCCACTTGAGGGAAAACATTTAATTCATCAGAAAGTTGAATTGTTCGGCAGAATTTAGAAGGCCCTGAAGGAAATTTTTCTTTCTTTTGGGGGGAAAGGTAAGATTTTTGAAGATATAGAAGATGGGTTGGTTGGGAGGAAAAGGGGTATGGAGAAATTACGTAGGGAGATTGAGGACATTTTATCTCATGATGGCAATGTTGGCGTCTATGGTGGTGCAACCGGTGGTGGTACTTGTGGCGGTTCGATGTGTACATCGATCGATCGATGTCCGTTATATGGATCGATCGAAGTCCTCCAGAACACTTAACTTCATTCTAGCTTTCACTTGGTTTGATCAGTCGAAACATGGATTGATCCAAGTGACCTATTTCAAGTTTAAAGTGTTCTAAACATCACCTCAATCTCCCAAACAACCTCATATATGTTCTATATAAGTTTGGAGCACACGATAAAGTACTTTTACGTATTGGAAATAGCGGTGGCAGATTTGGTGGTGCTGTTTATTTTGGTACAGAACTTTGTGTGCGTTATGTGTTAAGAGCTTGAGAGAGCATTTGAGACCATATGCATTCAAGAGCTCGTCTTCCGCCCCCGTCTCCGCCACTGCTCCTCCAACAAACTATGACCTGCCATCAACTTTCCTCCCCCGAAACCAGAAACTCCCGACCTCTTAGTCGTATGATTCGGAAGATGACTTGTTGTTTTCGCTGGTCCCAACTCACAACTACTGGTGCTTCCATCCACAACCGCTGCACAATAAGAAGAAGGATATGGTTGTTGCCTATTTGTTTGCAACATGTTTGTACTGATGCAAAGGGAGAGGAGGTGTTGGATGGTTGGATTTAAAAGATGAGTAATTAAAGAGAACCTGAAGGAGAAGAATGGATTTCAAAAGTGACATGCTGGGATAGTAGAACAACATTACCCAATTGTGTCTCCAGTTTATGACGTGGTTTGGAAGTCAGATGCACACAACTATACCTATTAGAAATACATATAGTTTGTTTCTCCACCACCCAAAATGTTAATTGACAAAGTTTTACATAACTTAAATAAAATATGTAATTTATTATTTATGAAAATGTTTTGTGGAAATTTAAAATAAAAAATGTCATCAACTCGAGAAGAAAAAATAATCATCTTCAGAAAATTTCCAACTTGCCCCCTTATTTGCAAAGGCATGGCTCTTCGCCTTTCTCATTCCTTCCGATTTCACCCATTTTCTTCGTCGCTAAATTATCCAAATTCAAAGGTTGCAATTAGTTTCACATCCAAATCCACCTTCAGATCCATTTCACCCTCAACCTCTACCCAAAGAAACCGCTCAATAATCCCCAAATCCACTCAAGAAAGCACCGACACCGATGCTACAGAAGCCGAAACTCAAAGCCCATCAAACGAAACCCCAAGAGACGGTGATGAGAAATCCGGTAGGCCAGATGGGCAATTGGGAGATGATGAGGCATCACAATTGGGTGCTGAAATCAAGAAGGCTTTGCAGGAAAGAGCTGATAAAGAGCCAAGCTTTTTGAGTGGAGTAGGACAGGAAATCGGAGAAATTGAATGGCCAGCTTTCGGCAAAGTGTTGGGCACCACAGGGGTAGTGTTGGGGGTAATTGCTGGGTCCAGTGTGGTTTTGCTTACTGTTAATGCTGTTCTGGCCGAGCTTTCTGATCGAGTTTTTGCTGGGAAAGGTGTTCAAGATTTCTTTGGCTGATCCCTGGAAATGATTCTCAGTCAGCTACTTGGTAATTGCATCAAGTAACTAGTGCTTTAGCAGTTCACATTGCTTTCCAAGAGAAGATTTAATTTGTACTTTATGCTTGATTTGTTTCTTGAGGATGTTTCCCTTTTCTTCTTTTTTATTTTTAATCATGTGATATACTGTCTTCAGAATAATGAAGTTTCTTTATAAAGAAAAATAATAATAATTGAGTGGCATTCTTTTCATTTTCAAGTGTAATATTATTATCTTGGGTACTCGTAGCTGATTATAGACATGGAAGACCAATTTTATAGAGCTTTGCCAAGGATGCAAAGGAAAACCCAAAAGAGTTGAAAAAAGTAACTGTGCCACAGACCAGGGGACCAAATATAAACTTTGCTAACAAGATGACTAGGAGATGCATATATGACAACGATTGTTGAATTACCTCTTCACAGTTTTATATTAGACCGAACGACTTTTACAGTCATCTGGTTGAATTGGTTCGTTCCCTCTTCCAGCTTTTCATTAGATAAAACGAACTCTTTCATTCACATGATCGCGATTCCTACCACTTTTAACTATAATAGCGAAAATATCTATGAAATTGATGCGTGTTTGACGACGCAAAAGTTCCTACATTTTTTCGTTCTAACCGAATCCTCCGCAAGATGTATGACGAGTATTCTTCCTCTTTATCATGATGCACATCTTTTTTATGCAATTTAGCCCATTTGACATCATCCCAACGACTTTCTTAGATTCATGTGTGTGTGGGAGTGTAGTAAGCTTTGATGCGTCTTTATTCCTGTGGCACATCATGAAGTTCAGGGGTCTAATTTGTGTTTGATGGTCAACTTTTCACATGAAATAGCCATCGTCGAAGTCCCAATCTAGAAATCCAAGTACTGGGTTTGATGGCCAAGTTTCCATGCTTAACGTTTTTTATGGGCAAAATGCTAAAGAGACAAGAACTAAACCAACGAATAACCACTTTAACCAAAAGGCGTTTCTAGTGCACTGTATTCCCGTGTTTACGCATTTCTAGAGAGGGATCAGATCGTTTCGTGAACTGATGTACGCAAACTTATCATATATTTTATGCAAGAGACTATTTACATTGTTTAAACATGTGACCTCATAAAGCAGCAACTATAAATGCCGGTCTTAATCAATACCAACCTGATTTCAGTTGTCTTCCCTGCTTTTGCCTCTCAAGTAAGAGGTCTTTCGCGACACTGACATGTAATGTCAAACCACATATTTATTTCTCCAAGCCCCTCCTTTCCGGCATTGCAAGTAATGTAACGTACGTATACTAGAATAACCATAATTTAAGATCAATATACCGAAGAAAGAACCACCACGTTTAGTCCTCAAATCCAAAATCCTTCAGAGTTGAAACACAAGGCGTAAAAGTTGAACATACCTCAGAAGAAAAATTGTGCATCCGTAAAATATTACATCGTTTTCTTTCTTTTTTCAGTTCTTGCATGCCCATAGCCTCACGTATCAGCACAAACAACGTTTTGGAAGTAAACACAACAGGAATTTTAATATAAATGTTCAAGAAACTTTATGCAAAATTTCTTCCCACCTATTTCATTCCTTTAATTCCATGCGTAGTATTGTCATACTCGCTGTTCAGGTTTCAAAGGTCATATTCTCTGCCTCCTTTCTCACAGATTCAAACAGGACAGAAGATAGATACCGCTCGCCAAAGCTAGGGAAAACAACCTGCTCGCGTACTGAAAAAGACAAAGATTACCAAAATCGAGCTTTAAAGCAAGGGCACTAGCTCTCGTAGCACATCACCTTCCTAACCCGACAAAGATATTATATTATTATACTAAGAAAGTCATTACAACAACAAGCATATTCAGTATATTCCAATGACATCAACAGCTATCGCTAGGGTCTGGGGAGGGTGAGAGACAGTCAAACAATACCTCAATCCCAAGGGATAGATAGTTTGTTTTCAATGAGACCCCTGCTCTATATTTACATGTATAGATGACACAATAATAAGAATATGATGTGCTACTGAGCCATTACATAAAATGTAAAACAAAATATTTGTGAATAGCCTATGTGGAAGCAACTTACAACAGGATCCAGGTCTCTCTACTAAATCAATAAGCTAGAAAAAGGACTTCCAAGGTATAAGTAGGGCGTCACAACACTATTGAAAATAGAAAAGAATTATATCTTGAAAAAGAATAATAATAAAATTGTCTCTTCCAAAATAAATTGTCAATGTCAAATTCACATATACATCAAAAAAACTAATTGAACACTCAATTAATGTTAATATTTTCAAACTTTTAACTAGAAAAATAATCTTTGACTTTAAAATATATAATTAATGAGGACAAATTATTAACTTTATTTTAACATTTATATAACATGGACAACCTTTTTAAAACCTGTAGAAAAAATATGAATAGTTAATTGGGAGAGTAAGGGAATATGACAGGGCAGTTTGTATCCTGCAGTTTAATAGGAGAGTATGGAAGGGAGTAGCTGTCTTCTGTAGTTCTGTATTGCAACGGAAGTACCAGAGCGATGTGTTGTCTCATAGTACCATGGACATTTTTCTGGAAGGGGTTATAAACCAATAATAAATTAGATAAAGTAATTTCCAACTGCACTACTACAATAAATATATCAATGGTAGACAGAGGAGCAAAGGAAAGACTGGTTTTTATAATCTTTACATTCAGATGATGAGTGCTGGTATAGAGACAAATAGGTCCGATGAAAAGAGCACAGGTGCAGGGAGAACCACCTTCCAAGTTTCAACATACTTCCCAGAGTCTAGCTCTTGGTGGGTGACCAATGAAGTCCAATTGCAATCAGATAGTAAAACAGAATGCAGAAAGTACAACAACATTACCTTATTGCCTTAAAGGCTTCCGTCTATGGTGGGGTGTAAAGGGGTCGGATGTATGCAGCCATACGCATGTGTTAGAAACACTCGAGTTTGTTTCCTGATGACCTATAATGAAAATTGAGTCAAGTTGTGTCGATCAAATGTTATTTCATAATATAAGAAACGCAGCCAATTTAGAATGCAGAAAGTACATGGTATTTAAATGATTATAACATATGAGCAGTTGATATCATCATATCAGACAATGTCATTAAGGAGAAGAAGGCTTGGTTGAACCAGATTGCTCTTCAAATATGGAATTGCGGAAAGTGTCTAACTCCATGAACCAAAGCCACATTTTCAAATTTCAACTATTGAGATGCTTCCTGAGTTCTCGAGTTCTTTGAATGCAATGGCATGAAGTATGCTGCAGTTCACAAACTCCTCTACCTTTAACTCTTGTCTCCAATTTACAATCCACATTCCGCTGGCATAGTTAAGCAATAAGTTTCACATCAGCTTCACTCCTTTCAGAAGAAACTTCCAACTGGCAGATCTACCGACTTATAATGCTTCCATATGCAACAAGATTATGGATAAAAAGAAAAATCAAACCTTCCATTGCTAATAAAATGCTGCATATTGATGATATCATATGTTTTTATTTGATCTCTTCTATTTCATGATTTCTTTTGAGTTCTTGTGGAAATTTTCTTTTCTTCATTTTCTTCTGCTTGAATTTCACCTTTACATCAATACCATAATCGATGATGGTCTGCAGCACTATTTGCAGCTTCCCCACTAATTTTTCACCTTTCCTTGGTGTATAAACAACATTATGGATGTCATCATCTAAAGCCCTCTTAGCCAACACTTCTCCAACAGCAGCACAAGCGAGTCTGCTCTTAGTAGAGCCTAGATCAAACTTCAAGTCTTTGGAAATAGAATGTGCCACAGAAACCACCTTGCTAGTAGCCCGATGTATAATGCTGGCGCGTACAGAACCTTTAGAAACAAATATGTCCAAGCAAAATGGCTCATGGTATGCATCAGTTCGCTGGTTAAAAGTAATAGTTCTCAACTTCTTTCTAGGCAAGTCACTTTCCACATCATGCATCCTAGAAGACAAATCTTGGTCTTCAACCCAGCGAATTTTTTCCGTGCTGAAGCTAGAGTTGCAACACTTCTTCGTTTCCTTCTTCAAAACCTTGCTTTCCAGTTCCTCTTTAACCCGAGAAGCTAATGTCATATTCTTCTTTTCCGCTGTTTTCACTTGTTCCTCCTTGACCTTCTGATTCTTTGAAGATTTTCTCCCGTGAAAGTCAAAGTTATATTCCTCATATTCCTTAGAGCCTTTATCAAGCTTATAAAACAAATCGTTGTGAATTCTCATATCTTCAATCTCATCAAAATCAGGGCAATCCTCATTTGGAGCCGCAGCATTATGAGTTGCTTGATCTTTTTCTACAACCAAGCCCTTAGTTTCGAAACCTACATTGGCGTTGCTTTTCCACGACTCAGCTAAGTTGGAAGACATACGCCAAGTTTCATCATCAACAATTTCAACCTTGTAGTCCTCTAAATGGTGTTCTCTAGCTTCTAAACAAAAGGGCGAGAAGGGAATCCCGTTCGCGAAGTCAAGAAGAGAATCCTTCTTTCTATTGCTGGCTGAACAAGAATAGAGTGGGTCCTTCAGTGCGCCACGGTTCGAGATAAAAGCTTCTGAGGAAAACTTACAGCGTGCCCATGGCACAATATGAGAAATTCCCAAGGATTTTGAAGCCTTGAGCTTTCTAAATAAGAATGCCATTTCTTTGGTCGAAACCACCGATAGCCGGAAATGATAGCTCAGATGAGCTAGGTTGTGGAAGCAGACGGTTATTTATCGCCTAAGTATCTTTGAGGAATAACATCAAACAGTTAGAAAGCAACGAAACATCCATAGACGGCAAATAATATTGTATACAGGAACTACAAATTCCAGTAAAGGAGCGCGGAAGTCCTAACAACAAATCAAGGGACTACGAATAACTTGACTCTAAATACGAGTTGGAGAGGCGTTGTATGCATACTACTATACTAGGAATCAATGCTATATCATAAATATATGTATATATACACACGCCCACACACATACATACTTTTGATATTGATTTAATAGATTTGGTTAAAGCTTCCTTTCTCACTCAAAACCCCAACTTTTTGTTTTTGAGCCGACGCCGACAGAATTTTTAGAGAGAAAAAAACCACGAAACCTGAGATATATACCAAACGAGAAAATCTCACTTATTAGCCTAAGGTTTGGCCCATTACTCAGTTAGCAGCCTAACGTTGATGAAACTCACTTAACAACAACTCTTTTGCCGAAATGTCTCACTTGTAGCCAGGTGACCGTTGACCAACCGTTGATCAGCCGTTGACTTTCTCAGACCAACCAGAATTTGACACGTGGCGACCCTTTTTAATTAAAAAATAAAATTGTATTTTTGAATAAATTGATTTAAAAGGAATTTAAAAATTCTAAAAAATTGTAAAAATTAATTAAAAACATTTTAAAAATCAAAAAATTAGGAAAAAAATATAAAAATAATAAAAAATTACCCACAACACTCCAGCACTCCATCCACCTACCCCCCACGCCACACCACACCACCCCCCCCCCCCCGCACCCCCCGGCCAAAAAAATTTTTAAAATTTTTTTCAAACTCACTCATAACGCTCCGACCACCCCCGCGTCCCCTCCCCCACCCCCTCCTCTCGCGAAATTTTTTTTTTAAATTTTTTCTAACTCATCCATAACATATGTAATCATCATGAATTTCATTTGGGAACACCATAAACTTATATTATGTCATCACATATGCATCTATAAACAGTAACATGTACTCCTATAACTTCGAATTTCAATAATCTTCGAAGTAAAAAAAAATAAAAACAGAAGGTTAAAACCCCTTGCATTATCGACGATTACTCAAACGATATGGACGATTTCCTTTTTCTTTCCCTTTTCTCTTTTGCAGTTCTGCTTACCACGTCCCAGTCCACTTCTCCTTCTTTTATTCTTTTTGTTTCTCTCCAACTGTTGAATTATCATCTCATGACACTTTACAGAATTTCATTTACATGATCTTTATATACATTCCCTGCCAAAGCCCCTAGCATTGGTCCCTTTTTGATGCCGTTTCTGAGAATGTAGAAAATAGGACACAGCCGTTTCGGCTGCCCTTTTTATTTGATAGGGTTTTCACTCTTTTCTTTTTATTTCAATATATGTAATTGTTGTCGATAACTCGCAAGTTTTTAAAGAATAAACTCTTAATAACTGTTCTATAAAATCTAATATTTTCTTTCTGACCAATTATTATCCTCTCAAAATCTTTGTATCTTATATGCTACGTAGTTCTATCTAGTCAAATACTTTCGTATCGAATTTTTCCATTGTTCGAACTTAACCCAATAACTTTTATTTCACAAATGAACATTTTGTCCTTTAATTTAAAATTAATTTTATGGATTGTCAAAGTACTATATTAAAAAAAAGTATGTCTTGATTGAAGGAATTAGAAATTCAAGGGTTGGATTGTTTCGGGTTCTGGGGGATGGTCGGAGCTTTGTGGGTGAGTTAGGATGTTATGGATGAGTTAGAAAAAATTTTAAAAAAAATTTCGCGAGAGGAGGGGGTGGGGGAGGGGCGCGGGGGTGGTCGGAGCGTTATGAGTGAGTTTGAAAAAAATTTTAAAAATTTTTTCGGCCGGGGGGTGCGGGGGGGTGGCGTGGGGGGTAGGTGGGTGGAGTGCTGGAGTGTTGTGGGTAATTTTTTATTATTTTTATATTTTTTTCCTAATTTTTTGATTTTTAAAATGTTTTTTAATTAATTTTTACAATTTTTTAGAATTTTTAAATTCCTTTTAAATCAATTTATTCAAAAATACAATTTTATTTTTTTAATTAAAAAGGGTCGCCACGTGTCAAATTCTGGTTGGTCTGAGAAAGTCAACGGCTGATCAACGGTTGGTCAACGGTCACCTGGCTACAAGTGAGACATTTCGGCAAAAGAGTTGTTGTTAAGTGAGTTTCATCAACGTTAGGCTGCTAACTGAGTAATGGGCCAAACCTTAGGCTAATAAGTGAGATTTTCTCTATACCAAACCTATGTAAAGTTATGGAAGTTGTTTCTAATCTACATATGAAACATTTTTGCAAGATCCTTTTGATAACCAGTCTATAAACTTTATTGTATGTCCTCAATGAGACTGGTAGTACACATTTCTCTTGGACTGATGAAACTTTTTTTCACCTAATTTTTTTTTTTGGTGGGAAAAAATGGGCCTTTTGCAAGTACTCGTGGAAACAAATCGATTCTAAGTCACATGGACAAGCCAACCACTTAAGAATTAGATGCTCACCTAAAAAACTCCAAATAAATAAATCACATACACTAGCTTTCGCAAGCAGCAAGAATTTTAGAAACCAGTTCGAATCAGCTGGCGTTGGCCGAACTACGAAAATAATTTGCCTGCTCCTGGCCTAAAGATATGGATGGGATACGTCAATTTCTTGTCTCTGTGGTCAGCCTCCTTTCTCCTGTCCGCCAACAGCAATTCGGCAGCGCATCTGGGCCTCTTCAGTTTTGGTATGATTTTGGTTATGAAACTCTATGCGTTCGGTAAAACGTGGATGAATATCGTAAGCATAAGTTATGTTTCGAGATACAAAATCCCAACCTAAGCCTAGAGCGAGATATCCAATTACTACATTGATGGTTGACATGTCGCTCACTCTCTCTATTCGTACCGACAATTCAACATTTTCCAAAAGATGTATGTTTTGTCCTTCCAATCAAACAATAGGGAAAGTTCTGGCAGCCGCAAGGTGTGCACGTTTGAGAGTTTGGCTCCCGGCCTCAATTCCGATTTATATTGGCGCGAATTTGGACCTGGATCCTGGGAACCAGCGCTAACACTGTTTCGCCTTAATGAGCTCCTAAGTGCCTGATTTATATATCCACGATGCTCTATGGGGACGGGATGGTAAGGACTCTCAGTCTCAACCTTTATGAACCCAAGGCAAACAATAGGCTAAGAGAAACAGCCTGAAGACAATCATGATTACCAAGATTGGACGAGCAGTGGATCTGCCAAAACTTGGCCAACAATATGGTAGATACCCATCTCCTCCCACCACTATGTATGCCAAACATAAAAATGAAGATCAAGTTGATCCAAAGTAACTCTAACCAATAACCTCAAATCACCAATTACAAAAGGAACATCATTTGGTAGGAAAGCTTATCCAAGTACAATATCTCAAGGGCAATCAAAGAACAGCCACACACAGAGGTTCAACTCATTTAACAATTATATGTATGAAGCAAATGCGACTAGGTGAATTTCAATTGGCAGTGTGCTGATTCTGAATCAAGGGGTCCCCTCCAGCAAGGTTTCCCTTGCCAGGCTTGAGCTTCCCCCTCAGCAGGATATTTTCGTCCAGGTTCTAGTTGGGAAGCTTCAACTCCCTCATACTCTCAATGGTGATCTTTTTCTTGGTCTCAACATCAAGCCTGTCCATATCACAGACAGTCGCCAGATAACCATAAAAGATTCTTTTTCTTTCACCTGTCCTTTCATCTACCCTGACAAGGTGTGGATTCTTCTCATCGTCCATGACTGCCATTGAAGTTTCGACGAGGGCCCAGTTTTTCCGTCCATGGTTTTCTCTCTCGAAGTGCTCTACCAAACGTACAGCCTCTTTCAAACCTGATTGATCCCCACCAAACTTAACCAAGGTAATGCCCAGATGGCCCTCTTTAGAATGCAAGGACTTTGACTTGCCGCCTCCAATCCCAAGATCTGAAATCAAGAATATAGCAATAAAAACAAATGGATCCAGAATTTTCAACGCATAATACTTGCTTAAGACACTCAATGAATTAGGGTTCACTATACAATAATGACCAAAACACAATTTATGTACTCTATAACTACTAAAATGGAATGGCAACAAACTACAAGATGGTGCAGAGTAACAGATGAATTGATCAAGAACATCAAACCCATGAGATGAGAAAGGATGTGACAAATTTCTAATCAAAGTCACCAAAACAGGTGAGCCTAAGAAGACGAGCAATAGTTGGATCAAAGCTGAAACAAGTCACTACAACCGATAGTGCAACACAACAACACTCGAGTTTTTTTTGTTGTCTTTTTATGTTTTTTGTTTTTGTTTTGATTCGTAGCCTAAATCCAGACAAATCGCTCTAGGTTAAACTATTGGAAAACTACTTCCGAAAACTATTACTGCAAATCAACGTCGGGGATGGCTGTGTCATGTTGAGTACACAAGGCTACAACTTGCTTGTATGAAGCCAGTATCGCTAGTTATTGGCGGTCATCCATACAGTAGTGAATGTGTTTCTGGACCCTTGCATCTTGATCCAAGCAAGCAAGCATAGGGAGGAAGGGGGTTGGTTCCTCTACTCCTTTGTGTGTCTCCTACTATTTAATGCATAAAATGCGCCTTTAAAATATGCATCTTTCAGAGTTATCATATCATCCAATCGTGGTTCAAGTTTAAGTACCCAAAAATTTTTACTTAAATCTTATAGCGTCTGCATGACATCGGCTACATGAATCAACTGTCTCTACTGTGTTTTATAACTAACCATATGCTCTCTTATTGTCATATAAGTCATATACTTCTTTATTGTCTCTCTACATGTTTTCTTTGGTCTCCCTTTTCCACGTTTAACATGCACCTCATTCATTGTCTTGCTCCCCTAACAAGTGTATCTATAGGACACCTTTGCACATGTCCATACCATCTTAACCTTGAATCCCTCATTTTCTCATCTATGATCTTAATACTTACAAGTCCATTACTTACCCAAAAAAATACTTACACGTTCATTTCTTATTTTATCCTTCCTTGTATGCCTCACATCCATCTTAACGTTTACATTTCCGCCACTCAGATATCGCATTCAGAAGGAATCGATAACTAATTCCCTGCCTATTACAAAAAGACATCTTAAGATCATCTTACGGCTATCATATTGCAAGCACCTAGCATTAACCGAATGCTAGTTCTGAACTCAGAGGAACCAAAAATTATCTGATTGCAGAAATGCTATTTATAACTAACGGTAAACTCTTGATGGAGACAAATTTCTGTTTCACTTTTTCCTTTAAATTTAAAACAATGAACACGCTCCTCTGACCAAACAAGATACAAGCATCTAGATCCCTCCATGTGCTGTGGCATAAAAACGAAGCATTGCAGAGTTGACACATAGAGCTTCTATGGCAAAAATTTTCTGGAAGGAAGTACTGCTCTCCAGCACACGAGCTCAACAGAATAGACACCAACAAAATTATCCCTCAACAAAAAAATCCTGTGCCTCAAAGGCCAAAGCTAAAATGGGGATGATAGGTTGGTGGCAGAACCATTTTTTTCATGCCTACAGATTCAAACTTACAAAATCCTACATTTAAGCGAACTAATATAGTTCCGCAAATATGGAGAAAAAACAGAGGCCCATCATGAAGATGGCCTTGCAAACCAGAATGACAGGAAAAAACAACAATGCCATTATTCAGTAGATCTCCTTGAAATGTACTCAAGCATAACCTTTGGAATATATAACAAACTAACTAGATACAAAACATAGAAGCCCTATTTCACACACACACACCCCCTGGGGCCATCTATACACATAAATACGAGCATGTTAATTAACCTATCAACAGAAGTTTCAAACATGACCAAATAATCAGTGTCCCATGAACTAAATCCTGCAAACTACTCCCGTTCTTCCTGTTTTACTCTGTAACAGGGATATCTCCCCAGAAATAGACATCTGGAATCTAAGTGGCTATTGGTCAAAAGCACTTCAATCCGAGAATCCCACTTGCAGAGAAACAACATTTCTATCTGCGCATAAATATTGTTGCTTTCAGTTATCCTGCACTTTTGGCTACAGGTTATGTTAATACAGTATTTTCTGAAAGTATTCTATGTCAAGAAGAAAATAGCAGGAGGTTAAAAAGTGATAGAAGGTGGACAAGAATATCAGGACTTAGGAAACCCTCTCGGCCATCGCTGCCTTTTCCTTTCCCCTTTATACTCTTGATTTATCTACTAGTCTTAGTGTTCCACTAGTGCGTGAACTAGTTTGTTAGCCCCAGACAATGGACATATGTGTTTGTACAACCATTGGTAAAAAGACCGATCAAGGCTTGAACACCAACTGCAGAGAATCAGTTTCTTCTATAATGACACCATTGCATGAACGCCCTAACCCATGTCAAAAAATTCCTCATGAAACTAATCAATTCCAGCTTACCTCGAAGAGATTACATGTTCTCTGCCTTGATCTGCAACCCAGGCAGATCCACTAATTAACAAAATCAGGTCTCTAAGTTCAAAGTAGAAAAAATTATGGCATGCCTACAAACATCAAATCTTTGGATTGCATGAGATAAAAATTGGAGAACAAATTAAATTTAGAAGAAAAGCTCCAACTGCTTGCAGTATACAACTGGATCTAAGAGTAGAAAATGGCCTAGGGTACTAATGCATCCCACATAGGCAGGCCCAAACCGGTCCATTTGTAACTAATGTATACAGCCTTGCCATTTATTTTGCAGCAGGCTACTTCTACAGCTTATGCCCATGTCTTTAACTCACAAAGTCATAATCGCTAGCAAGATGATGGAATAAAGATCGAGATCTCCAAAAGTACGAAATCTTCTTGAACTACTTCATGAATTAGGGCATAGTGCCAAAAAGGATGTTCCAAGCACAATATACAGCAAAACAAAATGAAATTTCTAACCTTGATAGTTCTAGGAAAGGACTACTCTAACACACATAGTGACATTACTTAATAATATATTGAAACAAAAAAATCAAAAAATAGCTAAACAAAGGAAGAAAGTAGGAAAAGAAACCATGAAAACTTTGCACTGCAGAGAGCAGAAAGATTTGAAATTGAATGATGAATCCATGAGCATTGGCCAACGCATTTGCATACCATGTTTTAAAAGAGTAAATAAAATCTCCGATGAACCCTCCATTAAGCCAAAAGCTACACAATCTGATCAAAGCTGGACTTTCCAAGCTGACACATATATACTACAGGAGGACTAACAGCTTGTTTGATAAGATCTGTTTGAGGACTAACTGCTTGTGAGAATAAGATGCGCTAAAAATAAAAACTACAGATGTTTCATCAAGTGTTAAAGAACAGAGACTCAAGTTTTTGAAGGTTTAAGCTCCATTAAGAAACATCAGGAGTTAATTACAAAAAAAAAAAAAACATCAGGAGCAAATAATCATCTGATAGAAACCTTAACGGTGGGAAAAAAACGTATGCAGAAATTCATCTAAACTTCCTTTATTTAGACCAAACCCCAGCAATGAAGAATAAAATCAAGAATCGAACTCAAGGAGAACAAATCTAGCCATACACTTCTCATTTAAACCAATGTACACCTGAGCAGGGATGACATCAGAAAAAAAAAAAAAAAAAACTTGCACATGCAACAAAGATACATCTGCTTCAGGTGGGCAAAATGAAAAATGACACTAAGATGGAAACAGATTAACCGATTAGTGGTAAAACCAAGGAATACGTGTACCATCAACTAAGTGAACACTAGATAACCATCCTGCTGAAGGACCCATACTATCGAGAAAGTTAATCACCAGCACAGGAACAGCAAAACCATTTCTTGTGAAACATCACCAAAACCTCAGGACAGAGCTGTGCATGATGCATGGTTAGATAACAATAATGCAGAAGCAATGTTATACCTCTAATATAACTATCCATGGCCCTGTTTCCCACACCCTCCATGCGGTGGTCTCTACCTTTTCCTGTTGATGTATTATGAAGTATCACCAAAGGTGGCCACATAATAAGATCCTCCTGATTCGCCACAGCTTCATCAACAGGTAATGACTGATACATCTTTGAGTTATCAGGAGGAGCCCTATAATTCCAACCCATCAATACGCAGAGAGCTTTGTGTAAACCCAAGTGGTTGACAATTGAGTCGGCATTTTCAGGGTTGTATGCATGCATGATCAGCTCATGCATATGAGAAAATCCTTTTGATGACCTGTGTTTTAAGAAGTCAATTTGTCGCTTCAGACTATGTACTAGGAAGCTTATATCAAGGATTTCACAAGCACCAAACTATCAACTATCTTGTGCTGGTTGGAGTGTGATAAAGACAAGCAAGAACACTCACTTAAAAAAATTGAAACCAGGACATAGCAGATCAGATCATCTCAACTAGAACCTAAGAGATGACTTCTCAAAAGTCCCGGACAACATTTTCACTGCAGTAAAGGAACAGATTCAGGAACTTTGGAAAGACAAGTACTTTCGAAACATAACTGTCTTCATGGTTTGGTCTCAGCCAAAGCCAATATTTAGTAACAAATGGCTCAGGGATTAGCTGCATAAAGCTGTTTCACAACCAAAGCATAGAATAAGTCAAAGGTTAAGAAGTACAATGTTACACAGTTCAAAGTAATAGAGAATTCTGCACGTTATCATGAACTCCTGATTTCACAAAGCCTACGCCACTCTTATACAAACGGAAACACTACCTCACAGAAAGCTCTAACCGAGAACACATACAAAGATTTAAAAACTAACTAATACACATTCCAGCTGGATGCTGAGCTGGTATTCCGTTTCACATTATAGCGAGGCTGAGGTAGGTCACTCAAAATCATCTGCACAACAACATTATGCCATTGTCTTAGAGGCTTCTGCCTAGCACGGGAGGGGGGGTGAGGTCGGGTGTACGCCACCTTACCCATGTGTTAGAAACATACAGAGGTTATTTCTGGATGACCTATAATGAAAATTACATCAAGTTGTGTACAATCAAAAGAAAAAAGAAAAAAGAAAGGGGCTAACAAAGATGATCAGGCAGCATGTTCCATTATACCTTTTTCCCTTAGTTTACTAGCCTCGTCTAAGAGACTACATCAAGCGAAGACCAAAAACTCCTTTACCCAGTGTAAGGGACTCTTTCCAACAACTTCATTTGCACAAAAGTCCAACATATGCAGGAGATGCACAAACAAACAGAAAAGCAATCTTATTCAGGCAAAACTTGCTGCCAGCTTTTCTGCCAACTCCTGATGGCAAAGAACTGATAAATATACAGCAGCAGTCTACAACAACAACATCAACAACAACACTTAAGCATTTTCCTACTATGTAGGCCGGCTATATGGATCAATCATTCATCTTGCATTTTAGTATTTTATTTTGTACTTTTTTGTTTCTTTTTTTTTTTTTTTTGCCGTGGGCTAAATCCTATCCTATGTGCGTCTCCTAATTCACAAGAATAATAATTAACTTCAATTCACACCAAAGCATGCATTTATGAGAAAACGAACTGATATCGTTATTTTAGGAGAGAACGGAATAAAACCCATCACGTCAGCATGACTAAGGCAAAACCTCAGTGCACTGCAGAAAGAAATTAAAGTAAAAAAAGACATTGAGCAACAACATCTCAGATCTGACTAAAGCAATATCTATTGCTTACCTTATGTAACTTCTACATGTATGTATAAAATTCAAGTTACCAAAAAAATCTGAGATCTCACCAACTTCTTCCCTAAAATGCTGCATTAATGCAAAACCATATACTCCTAGTCTCTTAGAAGTCCCGACTTCTATAGCTAGCTCTTCTTGGGGAGAGTATATAACCTTAACCAGCACCAAAAGAAATAAGACAACCTCCAAACACAAGTCTCAGCAGTTAGCGACTTCTTATTATCATTCTAATGAGCATCATAGTAAGCAGAGCAAGAAATCATAATGCGGTTTCATGCCATTGGACTAGTGGCAGGAGAATAAAATACCAACAAATATACTACATAAACAAGAAGTAAAACTTGAAATTTCTGTAAGCAACCTTCACTGCCAGAAGAATAATGTCACCAAATCCCAAACACAAAAAAGACATAAGTGAATAGCAGAATTTGTAGAGACCACTCTTTGTCTTTCATTATTTATACATATACACGGTTATTACTATTTTAATATCGGAAACTTTTTATTTGTGTTGACTAATCCCTTCACCAGTACACTAGCACACCATATTCCTATTATTGTGTCATCTATGCAGGTACATACAGAGCCGGGTGTTTCACTAGAAGCAAGATCTTATCTCTCCAGACCTTAGCGATAGCTTTTGCTGTTATTAGAATATATTTAGTATGGTGGTTGTTGTTGTTATAATAGAGACCACTCTTCCCAGTAGGCTCTCTTCACATAAAACCATAAGGTTGAGTTTATCAGATACATATGGTAAACGATGACAAGGACAAACGACACTTTCAGCCCTCACTTCAATTAGAATACAAATCCACTGGAAAGAGAACCACATACAGGGAGTAATGCCATTACTTGCCTCCCCCTCCTGACTAACGCCAAACAGCTAAGCTCACTGCTGGAAAATAAAATACATAACTCTGAGCGTGATTGTGAAAAAAGAAAAATCTATAAAACAAGTTCAAGCAAGATATTTTTGATCCATAAAGCAAAAAATATATATATTTATTAACTATTAATTCAGCTTTCTAATCATCCGAGTGAACCACTGACATCAAGTGGGAACTACTGCTGGTACAGAAACTAGGCATATCTCGGTAAGTTGATAGATTGGGATACCTTGCAGTCCCAAATTTCATTAGTCTGAGTAAGGATACTTGAAAAGCCTATTAAAGCTTTGAGGATAATCCTTACACGGAACCTCTTTTGCAATGTTCCTTATCCAATTTGCAAAGCTGGAGTTATATAATGTCCAACGCAGGGGCAAAACCCCTCGAAACTGACTAAATAAGAAACAGCTGCTGCCCACTCTGTCTCTCCTTCTGATGAGGATTCGAGTGTACAAACAAAGATGATCTCTTTGATTCTCTTTCGAGTGCACATGCATACTTAAAGCTTTTAGACTCCTCAACAAAAAGCACTGAAACCTCTGGACGTAATATTGTCATCTTTTGGGCTGAACAATTTTTTGCAAATTTATCTCCTCTCGATTGGGTGATATAATCAAAATCACAGCATGACACCTAGAGCAAAACAAGGGGTTCCTAGTAACTTCTTTCATTTCCAGCATTGCATTTGCAGGTGTGGATTAATCTTAAGGCCAACTCCTCCTCTAGTTTCCCTGACCCAACCTTCCAGTTGATGCTTCTGCTCGGAGCTACAACACTATGTAACTAGCTTAAGCTTGCAAAGCCTAATTGAACATATTCAATTGATATTGTCTGTGAACAATGAGAAGAAGAAGGGGCGGAGCTGCAAAAACTCCATAAAAGAAGAGACTGGCGAAACACAAATATCCACCATTCTAAAGAGGAGGAATTCCATTTTTCAGTTCTTGATTAATGAACCAACATAGACATTCACCCCCACGGGTTTGGTCACATAATGAAATCGTGAAACCAGGGAGCGAATGCTAAACAAAAATTTAGACAAATATCTTATCCAACTGAGATGTTTCTTTGTGCAAGTCAAATTTCATAGATAAGTGCAAATTTACAAAAAGTTAGCCACTATAATAGGCAATACCATGAAACTATTATTCAAAATACAATAGAGGATAGAAGAGAAGGTCTAGTTTCATAAACAGAACCTTCGTAAGTCCATATATACCCAGAAAGGAAGTGTGCACTAAGTGAAGGCAAAAGAAACTAGAATTACAAGTTATGCAAAAAGGGCAAAAGCAACTAGAAGTACAAGTTATGCAAAAAGGTCATCAAGACTATGAGATAATAAACTTAATGACTGACTCAAACATATGTATAGCAAACTCAGATAGACCATATTCAAGCATGCATGCAATAATATATAGAACAAGCCACACCAAGCTAGCAAACTCAAAGTCAAAAATTGAGTAGTGAAGTGGCTAGTGTTAGATAATCTAAAGCAACCCTGCGCACTCAAAAATATAAGTTATTGTAACTCCAAGTAAATACATCAAAACAGCAAAAACAATAAAAAATTGTAATCAAAAGAAGGGGTTAACAGTTGAAAATCTTCAAAGGTATCCATAACTTCATGGCAATCTCCTAAATGGTTTTGTTTCTTCTAATGCCTCTCCAAGTAGTTGTAAAGAGTCTAATGTTATCTTGTGTATTCATTCTCTTCCAGCAAACAAGCCACAAAATGACTGCTTATCTTGGAAGATGATACTTACACCAGACAATTTTTGTCCAATATACAGTAGTATAGGGTCCTGAATTTGCTAGAATAGCACTCTTGGAAGAAAAGGTAGAATCTGGTAACCAAACCCAATGGTCTTCTCCTTGTATAAGTTGAAGGTTATTGCAGATATTATTGAAGTCAATGACTTGGGAATCTCATTCTCTGCCATAATAATCCTCCAGCACTTCTGCCACTTTAGTCTCGCCCTTAAGGTTGAGTTTCCTTCCTAATTTTGAAATATTTTTATTCAGATAACGCTACCGATGCCATGGATCCCTCCAAAAGAAAGTAGAAGTACCATTCTCAATTCCCAATGGCCTTCTTGATCTGATGAGAGTACTGCTCCTTTACCCAGAGTGTTCTTTTCCACATCTATGAATCCAATTGCTTGGGTTGGACATCTCACATTGATTTTCCCTTCAGGGTGACTATATGCATCTATTTTACCAAAAGACTTTCCTTCTTCCTCATCATTTTCTTTATTTCTGATATACAACCAACAAAAGCTTGCACGTCAAAGGAATTAATCTTATCAAGTCTTGGTTGTAACTGAACGGATTCAAAAATAAAATTGAAGTAGTGTATAAGAAAATTGCCCCAAGAAGGATCATATAGCAAGATAGACTAAACGCTTGCACATCGAACAAAGCATCCTACAAGTATCGATCGTAACAGCATAAATTCGGAAACAAAATTGAAAATCTGACTGAGGAATTGCCTCATAGAGGATCATACACAAGCAAGAGTTCACAAGGACAGTTAAGAAAGATGACTTATGAAAGCAGCAACATGACAGCCATAAACGCAAATATGTCAAAGACCCCTTATCTTTTATTAACACCGAAGTAAGAGGACACTGTCACTAGCTTTACGGGACCAATCACACAGCAACCTATACACAAAGGAATTAATTATCCGCTACTCGAAGTATTTACCCATGAAAATGCCATCTACAGATCCACTGTGATAAACTTAAACAGAAGGCTAACATGAAATTTACTTCATGCATTGATCGGCAAAACAAAATAAAAAAAATAAGTAAATAAATAAATAAAGCGCAAGATAAATGATTGATCCATATGGCCGACCCTACATAGTGGAAAAAGGCTTGAGGGCTTTTGTTTTTGTATTGATCAAACAAGATGAAAATTTGAGCAACTCTTCCAATCAACATCAAGAAAATCGGTGGTAGATTGATCTCAAATGCTAAAACAAACAGGTGGGTTGCGATCTAGATACTGTGAGGTCACGTATGAAATAACCAGAAGGAACATCTATCCCTCCTCATATGCGCAAAGAGCAACTGAGAACCTTAAATTAGCTATTGAGGAAAAGGATTAACAGTAGAAAGCATAACATGATTGACGATGTATCAGTCAAACAGTAAAACACATAAGTCAATATATGGGAGCAACTTTCTTGAAAGATTGCCTTTCTGGATAAACAAATAAAAGATTAAAGTAAAAAAGGAATGAGAAATCTACCAGCTGATGGGTCTAGGTACCAAAAACCATAGAAAACAGCATGCCGTATAAGTTCACTCACTGTGGGCTAACAATTAAGAGAAGCCAAAGTGATTGCTGGAAAATAATATGCGTAATCAAATCATAATAGCAGACCTTCCACAAGCAAGGCACTGCAGTGATCCTTGCTTTCCATCTGCCAAATACTTCTTCCTCTGATTGGCATTTTCATAGATTGTCTTAACAAAGTCCATAAATGCTTTCTTCAAAGCACCCTGATCAACCTCGTTATGCTTGAGACCAACTGCCCTCCCCTGACTAGTTAGTCTGTCAGAGGAACTTGTTTGATCTCCTCTCCCCATACAAATACCACCAGGCCCTGACATTCCATCCCCACTTCCTCCTGCATTGCCATACTGCAAAAGTTTCTGTCTTTGCCTCCCAAACCCATCTCTTCCGTCGATCTCATCATCCCCAAACTTCCTCTTCAGAAAGTTTTCAGACCCTTCACTTTGGCCTGGGCCACCACTTCGTCCTTCTAGCTCAAACGGATTCCTAAACTCTGGATTCCTACCCATCATAAACCTATCATCTCTTTCCCCCGGAATCCCCGGCCCTCTAAAATCCGGGCTCATGGGCATATGCCTACCAAATCCAAAGCCTGGAACGGGCCGGGGAGGCAGTCCCGAAAATTCTTGATAATCCGGTGGTAAAGCAAAATAAGACCGGACGGAACCATCAGATAGAACCATACTCCGGCGATCAAGCATGTGAAAACCATAAGCTGGAGGTGGAGGAGGGTCCAGGAAAGGGAATGGAGGAAGCTTGGAAGCGGACTGGTCAAATCTGGTTGACGGGTCATCCGTTTTTGGTGATGGTCCACTACTGTTCTTGTTAGGTTTGACCTTTGGGGTTGGAGGTTTGGCTGTTGTGGTTGATTGGTCTCTATTTGAGGTGGGATTGGTTTTCTGTGCTCTATTTGAGGTGGGATTGGTTTTCTGTGCTCCGTCGGAAGCGGAGCTAGAGGGTTTCTGATGGGAGGAAGGCTTGTCAGTGGACGCAGGGACGGAGGATTCGACTCGGGATCTGTTACGCTGTGAGGAGGAGGGTTTAACAGCAGCGGAGGAATGATTCTGGGACGGTGGCTTCAGGAGTGCGTGGCCTCCGGCCATGCTTACAGTAAACTGTTGCCAGGAAATTCAGAAATCTAAAGGAGAATCTTTTGCAGAATAGAACTATAGAAATAGCAGGAAACTACAGAAATCTAAAAGAATAGGTAAACATAAACCTCGATCCTTGTTTATTCATTTCATTGGTTGGAGGTTTTGGAATAAGGACAATAAGTTTGGAAGAATCCAAACTCAATTCAAGTTGTTTAATATATATCTTTTTTTATATATATACTACCTCTTCTCTATTAATACGAGGAATGAAAGGGAATGAGGGTTATGGCCGATCAACGCCGCCGGCCGCCAGCCGGTCACTATTCCGGTCGGTCAAAAATTTCTGGCATTTTTCCAACTGTCTACATTCGATACTCATTTCAATTCCGATACGTTCCAAACGACGTCAATGTCTATCATACTCATTCCCACTTCAATACCAAACAGCTATTATTTTTAGACCCAAATGCATATACTCCAAACTTGAACCCTGTCATATCTATTCTTTGTTTCTGATTCTGATACACAAGTGCGAACCAAACGCCGCCCCAATAATAATCAAGAAGATTCTTTGTTTTTCAAGGAAAAAGCGTGTTAGAGAAAATTCTTTATATATAAAAAAAATCATCTAGAAATAAATTCTTGTAAAGACGTATATAATAGCAGGATCATCTTATCCTCTTTGAAGTAACTTTAGAATCGGTTGGAAATATTAACTATTAACATAGTATAAAAAAGACGGAGAGAAGAGAAGCATCATCATTTTATCTTCTTTGTGATAATTCCTGAATCAGCCAAAAATATTAGCATAGTGGGAGAAGATGAGAGAAAAAAAAAAAAAGAACATCTTATTTTCTCTGTGATAACTTGTGAATCGGCCGAAAATATTAGCATAGTGAAGAAAGACGGAGAAAAATGTTTTTTTGTGGGAATTTCCAAACCGGCTTATCAGATATACTCTAATGACTCTTTAACTCATATGTTTTTTTTTTTTTTTTTGAGAAACTTTAACTCATATGTTGACGCTAATGATAAAAGTTTAAAAAATTCGCATTTCAAAAGTATGAATTGTCTAATAAAGGGTATGAAGTTCTATAAAAGTACACATGAGACTCTCCATGTGACAACTGCCAAAACAAACTTCAGTAGATAATACACATAATTTTACATGTCATGTGCTAAAATAGAAAATTTTCTTTCGACTATGTCATCTTTCTTTAAGTTATCTCAAATAATTGTTTTCTAGTTTATTTATCAATAAAACAACTTACGTGTCATGTGAAACATGTATAGGTATAAAAAAATCACCGAGTTACATTTTTGTTGAATAACACTCGTGTCAATATTATTTTTCACTGGTGCATTCTGATGTTTCAGGGGTCTGTTCCTTACCCTACTCCTTTTTGGTTTTCAATATTTGTGATTTTTGTGGACAATTAGATATATTTTCTAAAACACAAATCTAAAGTCTATACCATATTTGTTGACTTTTTCTTTATGGTTCAAACTCAATTCATTAAACAAATCCAAATCTTTAGGTCTGATAACGGTAGAGAATATATGTGTTGTGAACTAAAAATATTTTTCCACGAAAATGGCCTTATTCATCATGTCTCAAATCCAAATACACTCCAACAAAATGGCGTTGCAAAAAAGAAAAACTCGCATCCTCCTCGAAATGATTCAAGCTATGCTGCTCAAATCACATGTTCCCAAAACCTTTTGGCCCAAAGCCATAACCATAGCAGCTTACCTCTCAAATCGCCTCTCCACAAAAATTCTTCGTCACAAACCACCGTTACAAACCCTGGCTATGTTACCGAAAATGTTGCGAGGATCTGCTGTTTCGAATGGCCTCTAGTCGTTGCTGCTACCTGTGTTGGGTGACCTCGAGTGTGTATTGTGTCGTCTGCTGACCTTCCCATATGCAGGTTTGACCTTCAATTTCTAACACTCACATATAGCATGCGTAGTTTTTTACGATAGTTGTAGAAGGATTTGTCACTGTTGGCTTGAGTGACACTCTGGTTTGTAGCACTTTTTGATGCAAGGTCTGAACTCTCACTAAGTGGTGCGGTCATAGTGCCCACTATGAGTTCCCTGTGACTTTCTTCATGCTTGACTTCTGAAAAGGCAGTTGTAAGACTGGACAATGGCTTAGTGCCAGAGACCCTGACCCCATCAAGAAAGTATTTAGGCCAGTAAGAAACTTGAATACTCTCTTAGTTTCTCTGATCCCTTTGAAAAGTTGGGAGTCAGCAATACACGTCCAAGCGTAGACTTCACAAGCATCAAGTCGTTGCCAAAACCTAGCCAATTGAGTAAAATACTTGGTGAATGTCATGTCACATTGTCTTAGATCTTAGAGTTGGACTTCTGTTTTATATAATTCAGATTTATTGTCATTCTTTGAATATATCTCCTTGGTCGCTGCCCAAATTTCATCAACAATTGAATAAAGAATGAATCGTCACTCATATCCGAATTCATAAACCTGATCAGCCATGACATAATCATACTTTTGTCAGTCTTCCAGCCCTTGTATTTGAGGTCTTCAATTGCTAGAGGTTTAAGGTGCCAAAGAAGTAGTCTTCTTTGCCCATTCATGTAATGAACATCTCCCTGGCTTTTGACCAGGAGAGATAGCTATTTCCAATTATTTTATGACCAAAGATGACTATTGGAATGACATTATAATTGAGATGTAGCAGATCATTCAATAGCCATGATGATGAAGAGAAGAAGAAGATATTATTGCCCTAAGTCTAATAAAGAAAGCTCCGTCTAGTTGTCTGGACATTGCACCTTGGCCCATGTTATAAAAACCTTATAGAAATTATGGACATTGCACCTTGGCCCATGTTATAAAAAAGAAATAAAATAAAAAAAGCTCCGTTTAGTTGTCAAATCGCTTTCGTGCTTTGCGTAAACGGAGATTTGCTTCTAACTTTTTATCTTTCGTTTTGAATAATTGAATTTTTGTGTTTTGCATTCAATTTTGCACCATAGCACCAATAAGTTTGGGCTGGTTCACTACAAACAACACTCTTCCAAATTCAATCTTTAGAATTTGGTTTGGCTTAGACCAAACTTGTTTGAAGGCCAAATTTACAGGTTTCGGAGCAGTGTACAACTTGTAAAAGAAAGACCAAACTTTCGAGAGACGAGGGGTTTCTTGTTACAGTTATATATGGTTTCAATCACAAAAGTAACATAAGAGCTTTTTGGCAGACCCTCAGATTCAGAACAATCTGTATCGTTGTCTTCCTTGAATCATCATGGATGATTTCAATATCATACTAAATTATCAAGGGAAGATATGAAGGAAAAGAGTAGATACAAATGATATAACCGAGTTCACAGACTAGATACAAGCAATTGATATCTTTAATATTCCTTCAAGAGGATTTAAATTTACTTGGTCATACAAAAGGGAGGTTGAACAAATAGTGCACACAAGAATTGATCATACATTCTGTAATGACAAACGGGAAAAAGTATCCCCACACTTCTAGTTATTTATGAAGCCGTTTCTATTGCAGATCACTCTATTGGTGTGCTGTCTATCCACACCGGGAATGTCTTAGGCCTAAAGCCTTTCAAATTTATGATGGGTTGGATGAAGCACCCAAAGTTCATAGAGTTGCTCTATGAGAGTTGGACAAATACTGAATAAGAAAACCTGTAAGTAAGACTAGTCAATAAACTCAAGAGGTTGAAAGAACCCCTTAAGAGCCTAAACAAGGAACGCTGCTAGAATGTCAATACTAAAGTGATTAAAGCCATGATAGACTTAAAGGCACTTAGGAGGAGCTAACAAAAGAGATGTGTAATACGATGCTTCAGGAGCAAGAAAAGAACTTAGTCCAACAATATATAAGACTTTTTTTATTTGAACAGACCTTCTTCAAAGAAAAAGCAAGAGTTAATAGATTAAAAAGAGAGAAAAACAAAATTCTTTCGCAGTCAAGCTCATAGGTCAAGGAACAAAATACTTAAATCGTAGAATGATTAAAATAGAATGGTAGAAGACTACAAAGAACTTAAGCATACGGCTACCAGTTTATTTACAAACTTGTTTACAAAACCTAAGAAGGATTGTTTTTCTTCTTTAAAATGGAGAGGAAGAAGGCTCTTTGATCACCAAAGAAAAAAAAAACCTAGAGGTTCCATTTACTAGAAAGGAAATCAAATACAACCTTTTTCCTCTGATCCAGATGGATACACTCTGGAATTCTTCCTAGAAAACTAGGATCTCATTGGTGATGAGTTCACCAATACCTTGAGTTCTTCTTTGCAAAGGACTTCATGTATTGTCCAATAGCACTACAATATCATTGATCCCAAAAGTGGACGGACCAATTACTATGAAAGAGTTCAAGCTCATTTCCTACTGCAATGTCACATACAAGGTTATCTCAAAAATACTAAGAACTAGAATGAAGCCTTTATTGCCATCCTTGGTGAATCAGAACAAGTCTACTTTTGTACCAGGAATGAATATCCAAGACAACATTGCCTTAATGCATGAAATGGTAAAGAACTACAAGAAAATTGAAGGTCCAAACAAGTGTGCAATCAAAGTGGATATCATGAACGCTTTCGACGCAGTTAATTGAAACTACCTCATGGAGATTTAGAGAAATATGAATTTTTCACTCCACTTCAGAAAATTGGTCCACTTTTATATATGCACAATCTCTTTTTTTCATTAACCTAAATGGCTTTTTGATTGGGAACTTCAGATAATCTAGAAGAAAGGGTAAAGAGGCCCAATCTCACCTTGTCTCTTCATCCTTGTAATTGAAGGCTTCACACAAATGCTCAAATACAATATCGAGGTCTCTTCTTTCAGATACCATGACAACTGTGAGCAACTTCATCTTTCTCCATTGGCCTTGCAGATGATGTATTCATTCTGTCCAAATCTGATGTTCGGTCCTTCAAGATCATTAGAGACACCCTTTTGGAACTTCAAAACCTATCAGGACTCAAGCCTAACCTAAAAAAATCTAAAATTTTTGTCTCGTCAACATTTGGAAGGAAAAGAAAAATCTCAAAGCTGCTGGGTATGCCTTTAGGGGTGTTACCCATTAGATACTTGGGAGCCCCACTGCTAGCTGGGAAGCGTTTATACCGAGACTGTTCTCCATTGCTTGACAAACTTAACAAGAGAATTAAACGCTAGTTTGTCAAGAACCTCTCCTATAGGGGCAAGGTTTAGCTTATAAGTCTGTGTTGGTAGCTATTTGCACGTACTGGACAACCTCGTACTTTCTGCCTAGAAGAGTAATTAGAGAAATTGAATGAATCCTTAAGTCATTTTTCCGGGGAGGCACAAGAGACAAAGATTAAATGGACTGCAGTGTCGGCCTAAGGAAAGCGGGGGATTCGGCTTAACTAATTTATCTCTAATAAACTATGCTTACTTGTTAAAAATTATATATAACATATCCCAACGCAAATAAGTTTATGGATCAAATTGGTCAGCACAATGATACTAAAAGGTAGGTCAATCTAGGAAGTAACAAGCAAGCAAACTAACTCCTAGATGTGGAACAAAATCATAGGGATAAGGGACTAATTCACCTAACAATTCAAAAAGGTAATTGAAAATGACACTTAACATACTTCTGGAAGGATCCTTGACACCCATGATATCCTCAATAATGTGGCTTCTGAAATGAAAAGAAAGCTGAAAGCCAGACCAAGTGTTGTCTCTCAAGTTCTAATTGACAACCGATCGAGGCTTCCTTTTGTAAAAGGGTAAGATGAACATGTTAACGGATTCTATCAGGAATGCAGTTTTATTAAGCCAAATCTTGGTCTAGACAAATGGGAACTGAAATCAAGCAATACTTTCTCAATAGGAAGTATAGCTTCAACTCTCCAAGTCATGGATCCAGTTGTAAATCGGCAAAAAATTGACTGGTGTAGACATCATCTTTCTAGGTTTGCTATCATCTTCTGGTTAACTTACTGGAAGATGATGTCTACACAAAAAAGACTTCGGAATTGAGGATTTATTCTGACTAATACATGTCTGATTCGTAAAGGATTGCTAAGACACGTCATCATCCTTTCTTCGTCATCTTTTCTTCCATTGTTCTTGCTCCTTTATACTAGAAATCCATTCTGAAGCAAATAAAGTGCCAAGCCAACCGACTTACTTGGGATAGCATCCTTGATTCGTCAACTGACAGCTTCAGGAGGTTTTGGTTTTTCAAATTCCAAAAATAAATATAATATATTTTGGATTTTATGTTGTGGTGTATGGAATTTGGAGATAAAAGAAATCTAACATTTCCATCACCAACTTGGGAAGGACAATCATACCACCATCAAAGAGATTCTTCAAAGTATTAGATAGTATTCGGAGAGGTTCAAAAAGGACCCCAAAAAAAAAACTGGAAATTGACTTTAAACCTTGGTTTGTCTATGAAAATTTTTGACAAGCAACGTTAAACTAGGAGTTCTGCCACACTATTTGGAATTACTGCAAATGACTTTTTTTTTGATGGGGTGAAAGTGTCTATCTGGACATCTTCAGGGTGCTACAATATCTAATGAGTCTGTTGAACCTGTTTCTTTAAAGAATGCTGCTTCTTTGGTTTCTGGCTATCTTCAGGTGCTGCTTAGTCTTGGTGCTCTACTTTGTTCCTGGAGAAGCTGCTCCTCCATTCTCTTCTGGCTGTTGTGTCCCTCAACTCCACCAATTGCTCAACCTGGAGTACTTAGATGTCCAAACCTCCTATGGACCCATTTGTATGTCACCTTCCGGTCTTCTACTAATTTCTGTTTCATTTTTGTTTCTTACCAGGAGCAATGATTTCAACAGAAGTTACTTCTGTGTTTTTGAAGCATACGAGTTGCTTCACTGAGAGGGCTTGTACTTTTGTTTAGTCTTCAAATATGATTTAGAGATTAATCTTGACACTAGTCTATGGATAGCATATGTTGATAAACTTGTCGTGTTTTAGTATTTTGAACAAGCAACACTTACGATGCCCGCCTCTGACATCTACCTTTGTAAATTTTTCTAGTTTGACATTAACTAAAGAAAAAGCATTGGCGTATGTAGTGTGCTGGCTCAAGAGAAAAATGATGCACATAAGATAGGCTGCATAAATCTAGATACAAAAAGAAAATGCATCGCAACAAGCGTGAGCTCTTTGCTCGGACATAAAATATTTTACCATTATCCATTCCGCAAGAGAGACGCACTTAAAGCAATTCCATGTGCAGAAAATACAGCCCTTTTTGACACCCAAAAGCCATAAGAATAACGACACGGGGAAAAAAATTTACTGCAAAACTGATTCCTAGTGTTGTCAGTAAGCTCAACGTTTCTTAGAAACACCAACAGTCTTGCCGCGTCGACCAGTGGTCTTGGTGTGCTGTCCTCTCACCCGGAGTCCCCAATAATGTCTCAGACCACGGTGATTCCTACAATCACACGAATCAACAGAACATATAAGACATACCTTAACGTTTATAAAACTCTGTTTCAGTAATTCTCAAGATCACACTATCAAAGCAACGAGCTTTTGATTTGTCCACGGTTATTACAGAGTGAAACAAAATTTTATAGATATTCAAAGGTTATTACAGAGTGAGGAGCCATTGGTTATGGCTAGCAAAATTCTATTGCTTGAAATACATTGGGAGGCTAGGCTAGCCTAGCATCAATCAAGCTGTAGTATTGGTAAGAAAAACCTTGTATCAGTGAGCCAAACTAGAAGCAACTTGGTCGATGGTCTAATAGCAAAACCAAAACCCGCGATGAGCCATAGCAATGTACAAAATAGGAGCAGAGAGCCTCATTGGCCCTATATTGGACAAAATATACAAATATATAGCCCCAGCAAAATACAGCACACAGAGTAAGTCAAATAGGCACTGCAAAAGGAGCCCAATCACACAAAATTTTTCATAGACAACCCAAGGTTAATGGCCAGTTTCTAGTTTTTCTACGTCTTTTTGATGCCTCTCCAAGACGAGAAACTATATCTGATGTTTCGAAGGACCTCTTCGATGGTGCTTTCACAATCTTTCCCAAGGTATTGATGGAACCTTTGATTCTTTTTTCTCCATATCCCATATGCAGCAGCATATAGGCCAAAATATATTAAGTCTTTTTGGAAGTTTGAGAAAAAGATCCTCCTCGTGTCTTCCGTTGAGTCAATTCAAGATGTCATGCCGTATGTTTGTGTTGACCTTGCACATTAGATACTGTAAAGTGGATCTCCAAACTCCATAAGAGTATGTACACTGGAAAAATAGGTGCTCATATGTCTCAGCCGTCATGTTATAAAAAACTTCTAGTTAAGATTAATCCTCAATTTAAAAGTTTGTCTTGTGTTGACATCTTCCTGCATGTCAGCCAAAGAATGATTACAAAACTAGAGAGATGATATCTACACCAGAAAATTTTATACCAAATTATCACTAGTTTAACCACTTGAAGGCCAGAGGCTGCATGTGCAATTGAGAACTTCATGTCTGAGATCCACTTCCAATAGTCAGGGCTATAATTTGGCTTAATTGTTCTGTAGACTTGGTCGATATTGATGACCTACTCATCCCACCTTTTTTTCCAAATGGTAATCTTCATCTGTTACCTATTAGAACTTGTGAAACTGTAGGATTAAGCCTTACATTAAGCTTCCTTTTCATTTCAAAAACCACATTATTTAAGATATCCTAGGTGTGTCAGGGGTCCTTCCAAGTGGTAATTCCATTCCCATTCACCTTTTTGAATTGCTAGGTTAACTAATCCCTTATCCAGATGAGCTTTTTTTTTCACATATAAGAGTCATTTTGCTTCCTCCTTACTTCCCCGAGAGGCCTATCTTGTTCTCACAGCTATTCCAAATAATATTTATAAGATATGGAGAGCTTACCAGGGACAGGTCAATGAGTCCTAACCTGCTACTTTCCTTGGCTGACAAATGTTACTCCATTTGACTTTAGCCATCCTAGAGCATCCCCATAGAAAATTCTTAAGGATCCTTTCTATGTCTCTGATTACTTTCCTAAAAAAATACAAGGCAGCCCATTACCTATATATTACAAACAAAATTGACTTTAGTAGTTAAAACTTACCTCCATAAGAGGGGTTTTTGAAAGTCCAAGTAGTAATCCTCTTGTTCAATTTGTCAAAGCAGAGAAGAACAGTCCCTATTTGTGAGTTTCCCAATAATCAGAGAAACCCCCAAGTATCTTATAGGCAATAACCTCAGTGGCATTCCTAAAATCTCATATATTTTCTTTTTCCTCCCAAGGATAGTTGTTGAGACAAAGGTTTCAGATTTATGTAGGTTAGGCTTGAGGCCAAAAAGAGCTTGAAATTCCAAAAATGTGTCTCTCATAATTTGTATAGAATGCACAATTGCTTTTGATAAGATGAATAAGTAATCCATAGAAGCAAAAGGAAGATAGGTTTGATGACTGACACTTCTCATGGAATTTTAAAAAAGCTTGTCGAGTTTTGGATTTAAGCAACTGGGTGAAGCCTTCCATGAGTAGGATGAAAAGACAAAGAGAAAGGGGGTCACTTTGCCTTAGACCCCTGAAAGATTTAAAGTAACTCAGTCAAGGAACCATTCAGATAAATGGAGAAGAAGACAGTGAAATGCATAGGTAGATCCATTTTCTGAAGTGGTAGGGAAATTCATCTTCTTAAGAATCTCCATCATATTGTTCCAATTCACCGTGTTGAATGCTTTCATGATGTCCACTTTGATTGCGCACTTGTCTAAACCTCTAACCTTCTGATAGCTTTTGACCATTTTATGCATTAAGAGAATATTATATTGGATGTTCCTTAAACACAAACTGGTTTACATCAGGCTTCAATCTTGTTAAATCTTAAAGTTTACCTTGTATGTGACGTCGTAAAAGCCTAGAATCTTTCATTTTTATTGCTCCATCAACTTTAAGAATTAGAGTAATGGTTATACAATTGATTAGGAAGTAAATATAATCACTGTTGAAAAAGAACTCAATAGCATCAGTGTCCTCCTCCCCAATAAGTTCCTAATTATATTGGAAGGGCTCCACAGTGAACCCATTTAGACCAGGACACTGTCTCTCTTCACAGAGAAAAAAGTCTTTGATTTCCTTTTTAGAGAGAGTCAAGAATGCAATTCCTCACAAATGTCAGACGAAACATGAACATGGGATGAAAAAGAAGGACGAAACCCATGTATATAAAATGCAAAAGTAAGGGTGACACTAGGAAGCAGTAGGTCACCATTATCCTCTTCACAATTACATCAGAACGCTTCCTTATTAACCAGTTCACAATGCTAATATACCAAAAATCAGTATCCTCGAAATACAAAACGAAGGACAGGAAATTATTGGCCCATAGCAAAAGCTAAAAAGGGTTATACCCCGCTCCTGTGAAAGGCCATAACACTTGGTGGCAAAGAGGGAGAACATATTTCACTAGAAGAGTTAAACAGTTAAAACAGTTGATTGTGATGACGGAAGGGAAAAGACAACTGACAAGCTGGGCAAAAAAAGTCTGAAAATAGCAACAAGCACAGGATGAAACAAACAAAGCTAAAAGAAAAAGGAACAAGAGCACAAAGTAGATATAAGAACATGAAATCCGATGAGCAGAAAGCATCAGACGCGCAAATGAAAGAAACAACCAATGAAAAACAGGCTTAAGCCGAACCTGATCTTTTTCAAGCGTTCTAGGTCATCCCTCAGCTTCATGTCCAATGCATTAGAAACAACTTGAGAAAACTTGCCATCCTTGTAATCCTTCTGTCTATTAAGAAACCAATCTGGGATATTGAACTGGCGGGGATTGGCGACAATTGTCATCAGGTTGTCAATTTCAGAAGCAGAAAGCTCGCCAGCTCTGACATTGAAAATCAACATGATTAAATCCTCTCCCCATAAACTTCAAAAACTTGCCCATCAAGAAACAAAGTTTATTCATTACATGTTATGGTCCCCGATGTTATCAACCAACAAGAGAACTTCCACATCTCTGTATAACACCTAATTTGGCCTTGGAGAAAAATTTAGAAACCCAATTGTTAAATCCAGTTTTCAACTATTTCTAAATACTAACTTGGACACTAATAGCAATAGTAAAAAACTGGATGAATTATTCCGATGATTGTACTGAACACCATTGAAATTAAATATTTTCATTCTTCTAGGCACCTGATTAGTGGAAGCAAATAAAACCTCAAGCAGAAATGTGGCACATCACGATAACAAAATATAGCCTGTATACCAACATGACAGGAACATCCTTCTCATTCATCTAAACTACTACGGAGGCAAACATGCGCCAAAATTTCAGATATAGATACCATAGTTTCAGGGAGAAATGAGTCTGCTGGAAGAGAAAATGCAGATTTAAATGCAAATGAAAAGTCAATCAGATAAAACAGCAAAAGAGCATACCTTTTGTTCATGTCAACGTCAGCTTTCTTGCAGACGATGTTAGCAAATCGGCGACCGATACCTTTGATGGAGGTAAGTGCAAACATCACCTTCTGCTTTCCATCAACGTTGGTGTTCTGGATACGCAGAATGTGCTGAAATTCCTCATTTGCTACCAGAGCCTGCACAAATCACATCCAGAATTAAATAATTCAAAACAAAAAAACGGAGATCCGACCTAGTTAATTTGGGAAGAGGAGTCCAGGAAATCCAAGAGAGCATCATGAATAACCGACCATTTTGTAATAAATTCGAATATTCTTTCTGAGACTTTTCTCTTTGCTGCTATTCAGTGGATCCTCGACGGTTTTCCAAAGATAACACGAGAAGTAGAGAGACTGAGGTTACAAAAGAAGAGGTATTTTATGCAAAAACCCTAGTAGATAGGAAACGACCATCATGTCCATAACTAATTTTAAATTGACGTTTTCATTATACTTAGACTTCTTACATTTGCACAGACCCCATAAAAAAAATCGTATATGATATACACAGTCTGATATACACAGTCTTATTATACACGGTCTTAAAAAATCGTATTTGATATACACAGTTTTATTATACACTATGCAATAAATTGTTTTTGTAGTCTCCAAGAAAAAACCGAATCTAATATACATAGTATTATTATACACTATGCAACAAGTTAGTTTTGGTGACTCAAACCCGTAAATATCTTCTCCCATATATTAACCCCTCCCTTCTTCTGTCTTTTTCTTTTTCTTTTTCCCATCCAGCTAAATTAACCTTTTGTCCATCTTTATATAAGAAGATTGAGTCTTTCGAAATGTTATCTAACCATCAGATTTACAGTTTTCATTAAATTAACCTCCCCCGAAGTTTCCGAAACCATGAGATAAAATGAAATAAATGTCTTTTTTGAATTACTAAGTTTTGACGAACATTTGTTTTTCGGAGTAGAAGTATGAAAAAAGTTTCACTTTGTATACAAGGGGTGATATCACCAACTATATATTAGGGGTGATCAATTCACAATTCCAAGGGAGGAAAGGATGAATACGCCTTATAAGTTAAAAGTATTAGTGGTTTCAATTTGGTCAAAAGAAAAAAAAAACTAAGACCCCTTACAAATAAAAGTAAAAGCTAATTGTGAACTTTATATATATATACACACACACACACACTCTCTTTGTATTTACAAAAATATTACTGACACTATCTATTCGTTTAAAAAGTATCTAATCTCATATCAAAATAAAGTTAGGGCGTCTAGTTTCTAACTGTATCATAATCGGAATGATAGATGATAGAATCGTAATGTGTTTTACTTGTAAACCTATACACATATAGTATATAAGTTGGAATGCGTATCATTAGCATACATGCTGTTTGGAACGCATTTAAGACGGAATGCAAATTAAAACATGTGCACAACCACGGTGGTGATGGTATGGTGGCGGGATGGTGGGGTAGTGTCAATAGGGCGGCACATGGTGGTGGCACGAGATGTCGCATCGGAATATAAGAATGAGTTTTGATATCCGAGCGGTTTCACTCAAGTATCTATTTATGGGTTTGGAGGGTTTTGATATACATAGATTGATTCATATACTTTTTTAACAAACTCAAAGCAATGTGTACCATTCCTTTTGTATCCATTCCTTGATTCTGAAACACATAAGCCAAACGCTCCCTTAGTGTGATAACGAGGTAGACATACTACAGGGTGTTTAGGATAAGAATTAGTATTTTTACACTATAACTTTTCGATGAGTTGCAATATTTTTATTGGTCCATTCACATTATCACTTTCACACTATAACTAATATACAAGATAATACTGAAAGATGGAAAAAGCATCAATGACGCTTACATAATTTACACATGTGAATAAATAGTCATTGGTTAAAAGCAACTAGTCATAACAATTACTCCGTAAATATTTAAAATTTATGTAATTAGAGGAAAATTTGTTAGATATCTTTTTTTCCCGGAAAAATTGGATCTTTATTCATATATTGCAAAAAGTTACAGCAACAAGGTTTTGTACCTAACCAGTAGAGACCAAATTAAAGTGAAGATTACTGCTACTTTTATACACATTTACAATTTCTAAAAGAGTGGCCCTCTCAATAGCTTCCTTTGAACAAGTTGAGGAGAGGGTAACGCTGAGATGAGACCATGTACAAATTGATTACGCAAACACCACAAACTGGATATCTGTAGCGCCCTGGCCCGGACAGCGGATCCAAACCGGTGCATCCATCGTAGCCTACTGAGAGGACTACCAGACATCATATCTCTCACATACACATCATCGCTGACGTAAGAGAATTAAACGCAGAGACATGTATAAATTAAAAGTAAATCAATCGAATATGTATTCCCAAAAGCATAAGTAAATAAAACTGTTTATGGACGCAGCCATCTAATTCCTCAAGTGAATGAAAGAAAGTTGAAATAACCAATAGCAGTATAGGTCCATTCTCAATATAGGATCTAAGCACCCTATTCAGCCCACTCGCCGTCGTCATCTATGAATATCATATCATACCCGGGCTCATCTGCAAGATAAATGGTAGAACCCTTAGCGAAAAACCCTAGCAAGTAACCCGCTTATAAGACAAACGAGATCATCACATGGCAAGACATGAGTGAATATTAATACCAAGGGTAATAGGGCACATGTCCTGAGTTATTCAATAGTTCCAATTTACTTGCATAATGAAAGAAAAGAACAAGTAACAAACAAATAAACAACTATTCACTTACATATCAATCATACCGGAACGAAACATATGATGCATGCCAATTCAAATCATGCTCTACACTACTCAATCACAAATGCTTATGCAATACTTTCCAAAACAGTGCAATGCATGTCACAATGTCCGGTCATATAACTTTATACCCTGTGATGGGCCACAACTTGTCTTTATACCCCGTGACACATCACAACTTAACTTTATACCTTGTAATGTTCCACGGCTTGTCTTTATACCCTGTGTCACATTACAGCTCCCTTTATTCCTTGTGATGGCTATAGCTTGTCTTTATACCCTGTAGCACATCACAGCTCATTTTGCAAAGTACTTTATACCCTGTGCCACGGCACAAATCTTGTCAAAACATAATGCAAATGCAAGTGCCATGATGCAAATATGCACACCCAACATATCATTCAATCACTCGAAGCTCGTCTCATTCACACATTCAAGCGTATCACTACATACTCAGGTCTACCTCACATAAACATTCATACTAGGGATACAAAGGAGGAAGTAAACACCCTCACACGTTCCATTTGAACCCTTTTCGAAACCTCAAACGTTCATCCTTAACCCCTTAGATCATTCACATTGAAGTCCAATTCCAATACCTCACGAAGTCCTCACCGTTGATTCACCATCTTAGGTTGCGTTCCCAAGACTTACACTAACTTCAATCAGGTCCTAAGAAGCCTATAGTGTCCCCCAATTGGTCCTCTAGCTCCCCTTTTATTTCTTCTATTTTCCCACAAAACTGTATAGCTTCATCCCCTACATCGATCAATCGATGTCACATCATACCCTACATCGATCGATCGAAGTCTATCAAAACACTTTCTGCCTCACATTATACCCTACATTGATCGATCGAAGTGACTTCATACCCTCACATCGATCGATCGAATCAGAATGCTTTCTGTCTCACATCAGTCTCTCAATTCTCCTACATCGATCGATCGATGTCACATCATACCCTACATCGATCGATCGATGTCTACGATTCCAGAAAGAAACTCTGCGATTTCTGTAAAAACTGCAGAACCAAAACTCCAATCGTTCCCAAAATGCATCCCAATCATTCCAGGCCTAATCCCTGCTATCATCCCATGCTTAAACTACAAATTGAACACTACACACATACAAAACAAAGATTCAAGCCTAGAACTCAAAGATTTTAACCTACGAATCCAAAGAGCCCACTTTTCACCCTCAAACCCTATCATAGCAGTTCAATCACAACAAAGGGGATTCAAGGGTGGGGATTTGCAGGAATCCACATGTTTACCCACATCAAATTAGATTTTCAATATACGATGGCCAAAACAACGAAATCAAAACACAGAAATTGCACAGAATTCACAAAAAGATAAATGAGGGCATAATACTGCATGGTGATCCACTTTTGATACCAAAGTAAGGCCTTTTTCTTCACAAATCGTAGCCTTTTTCTTCACAAATCGTAGGAACTTATAAGATGATTACTTGCCTTTGATTACTAGTAGTCGGATTGAAAACGAACAAAGGTTGGATTGGTTTCCTGGAGGATGTCTTCCTCTCCTACACCTTTGAAGAAACGACTAGGGCTTTGGGGAGAAGGGGAGTCGACGCTTCTGAGAAATAATAGGGAAAACTGACGTTATGTCAGTTTTTATCATGAAAAAGGGCAAAACTGGAATTTCTAAATTATATTATACTTAAATCCTTTTCCTTTAATTCTTAATCCTATTATTTAATTCAAACTTAATTGCTAATTAATATGTTATTAATTTCCTAAAATCTCTTCTTTATTTAATTAAGTTGCCGTGGGTGCGGGACACAACTATATCAATTGTCGAAAAATTTGTTAGATATCCTTTTCCCTTTTCCACTGAAGAGTTCAAAAGATGCAACTGACGGTTATGCTGTCTGCATTTTGGATAACGAGAAGTTGAAACTCTATCACAAGGCATCAGGTGCTCTTTCTTAGTTGAGTCTTCAAATTGTACCAAAATCTAAGCCGGCAGCAGCAGAGGTCTTCTTATATTTACCTTCCACCCTAGATGACCAGATTCTGCTCAGATTGAATGAAGAACAACAGGAAAAGAATCTGTAAGCATGGTTTAGGAGGCAACTAGTGCTACTGGGTTCAGCCCATCCCATTCACCGGGTGAAGATTTTGAGGAACCCACAAACAAAATGGCTTCTTTTCTTGCTGCTACTGGATGCCATCTCAGGATCCCTCTTTTAATTATGAGCAGTAAGAATGAAGGTTAGATTGATTGACATACTATTTCTAAGGGTAAATTCCAACTTAGGAAGACTTCTTTGCATTGGATTAATAAGATTGTGACATGTTTAATTAATCAAATGTACTTGTTTTCTTTGTTTTGTGTGTGATATTTTTTTTCTTATCTTTCTGCAAAGTCACTTGTGCACTTTAAGCAGGATGAATCATTTCGTTTATTGCTTTTGACCAAAACATTTTGTTTAGTTCCTGAAGTATGGTATCCATTCCCACAAAGGGTAGTACCATTTTGACCAAGAAATGATTATGTGGAGACCTTTTTTTTAGCTAAGACCTGTACTAAAAATAGTATCTTGAATTTCAATTTCTTAAATGTGGTTCCTCAAGTTGACATCAGTCTGGAACTTTAATGTGCCACATTTTTATGTGTAGAGATGAGTTTCCTTTTATATAGAGTTAGATTCAATGACTTATTTGACAGTGGAGTGGCATTCGTCTTGTAAGAGCTATACTGGGAATTCATGAGTCATCAACAAAGAGGCAGCTGTGGTTACCATTATAATTCCTTGAAATGATAGACACAGAGTCATAAGACATATTTGGAGGGTTGGCAAGGCAGAGGAGGTTGTCATGATTGAGTATTACCAAACTTTGGTTTCTAAAGAACTCTGATAGGATGCTATCATTAACGCTTTTGATACAAAGCATTATTCTTAGCTAAATAAACTTCTTCTGTGTTTGGTAAATCCATAAACTTTCATCTTTCTTTCTTGTCTTGGTTTATGTGTTGATTCATGTGAAAAGAGCACTCTAGACTCAGCACACCATTGCATAAAAAATGTTTCTGATTGTTGTCAGTGGTTTTTTCACCTGATGCGTGCTGTTTCTTGCTTAAAACTTCTATCATTTCCAGATACTTTTGCTTTTTCAGATCAGCTACAATACAGGAGTCTTTCATTGGTACAAACTGAGGGAACAGTTTCACGACGCGGTCTTGTTATTGGCTGTGGAGTTAATCCATTAGTATCATTTCTGACAATGAATTGGTTTGCCAGTCCTTTACCAGCTTTGTCAGAAACAGAGTCCAATAGGCAAGAGGAAAAGGAGGAAGAAGATGGGATGATTGGAGCCATTAAATCACTGCTAGATCCTAACGAGAAAACAAAACAGGGGAGCCTTTTGCCAAAGGCTTACTTGAAGTCTGCAAAAGAGGTGGTGAAGACCCTTCGTGAATCGTTGAAAGAAGACCCCAAGGACATGGCCAAGTTCAGGAGAAATGCAGATGCTGCAAAGGAGTCTATTCGTGACTACTTGAATAATTGGAGAGGACAAAAGACAGTGGTTTCTGAGGTAAGTTTGCAAAAAGATTGAGAAATCCAACAACATTTTACTCCATTCACTTGTGCATGATCTTTGAATTTGGACCTTGCATACCAGTTCTGAGCTAATAAACTTTCCTGTTGATCAAGTATTGCGACCTTCTTTTGGATGTCATGCCACTTTCAACATGGTTGTACAACCTTGTGTTTTGACATAGAATGGTCATCCATAGATTTCATCTACTTCAACTCTCATGTTAACTGCGCAAAATCATATCTACAACTCTATCTCGTGGTCTTCTTTTGCTGCCTCAGCTGATAGAATTCTATTGTTGCAGAAATCATATGTCATGCTTGAGAAAGCTATAAGGTCTCTTGCAAACTTCTACTCGAGATCGGGACCCTCAGCTGAGCTGCCCGAAGAAGTCAGGCAAGAAATTTTGGATGATTTAAGTACTGCAGAGGAGTTTTTGTAGCCATGCTTCTGTTACATGCATCTAGAGTGCAGGTGTTTTGTGGACTTTAATAGAAGAAATCGATTACATCAGTATTCTGCAGTAGACGAATAAATACTCAGGGAACATAACTTACTAACACTTGCTTTTATGAAAAGCTGAAGCTTATCTTAAACATCAAGCCTGCTAGGCACAGAAATGCAGCAACTAATATGATTCATTAAATGAACACATCTATCTCAAGAAAAATCTTCTTTAGCATCCAAAAGTAATCAATCGAAAACATGAAGAACAAGACAAAATATTAACAGAAGTCCCAATCAGAATCATATAATGATAGTTTCTACATTTTACAAATACTGATGCATCAAGATGTAACAATTAGCAGTGCCAAGCAATCCTTTAATGCACCTTTCTTGGGCACATTCCAGAGACTTGAACTCAAATGACTAGGAAATGTTTTTTTTTTTTCCTTTTTTTTTGGGTGGGGGGGCGGGGAGTGGGCGGGGAAGTGGGTGTGCTACTCAGCCAGGACCGAAGGTGGTGACACTTTTGACTTATCTCACGTAACCAATAAATCATTACAAAAGCGTCACGGATCCAGCCAGTTTTTGAGCCATAATGCAGACGATGTATCGCCTAAAGGAAATCAAAGTATCCAGTGTGCTCTCCATTCCCTTGACTGATTCGAAGACGGCAATGTTGGATTTAATTTAATAAATCCCTGAATAGGACCGTTTAATCGAATCAATGGACAAAGTAACAAAATGCGGAAAATATACCTTGCTCCATTGCCGTTGTTAATCTGATCACGTACACTGCAACTGCTCCGGCTGATGAAGAATCTGGCGTGATCCAAGGATTCACGACCTCCCACCAATTGTTGATATGCCCCTTGAACTGGAATCAACAATTCACTTGCTTTACCCGAGGGAGAGGTTAGGCAGTGTGGACTTATAGAAAACTTGGCACACCCCTTTTCTTCCTCTGTGTAGGCGTTACTTTTTACGCTCTTTCTATCAGAGGAGATGATTGCCTCATCCTCTATTATAGATGGGGAATGGAAGAATCCTGATAGGCATAATTATTAATAGATAGAGATTCCTTATATTCAAATTATCTCTATCTATTTCCAAATATTATCTAATATTTAATAATAAACATTATTAAATATTATTTAATATTTAATTATTGTGCCAAAAATTATCTACAAGTCACACGTGGGTTGTCGCCCCTCGGGGACCAGATGTCGTAACTTTATGGTCGTTGCACTTTGAGCCCATCCATCGCGGTCTCTGACCATATGACTGTCTACATATTCGGGGTTTCCATTTAGACCACACTATACATCCACGAACATACCCGATGATCACTTAACGTGTGGATGTTTTACGTAATAATTAATATTATTATGTGACATATGTGACATATAATATTATCATACATAACGTCCACCTTATGATTAATTCGTATAAACTTTATCACGTGCTGCGCATCACACGTATCTCGAATTAATCCCAACAATCTCCCACTTGGACTATGTATGTATCTTAAAGATTATATGTCACCCTTTTGAGCTCATATACCGTATGTCCTTTAGTGTGTCTTTCTTTTCCGGTCCATCAGCAAATGTTAGCAAAAGACTTAAGCCGCACGTCCCCACATTGAATTAGTGGCTAGTCCCTCTTAAATCATGATACTAACATTCTACTGAATGACATGGATACTGAAATGGATATGTAGTGTGGAATTAATATGGCAGGTGATCATACATATCTAATTCCAACTTGGTCCCTCTTTAGCGAGATCAATAGAATTCAGAATGTATGCCGTAACTGCTTAATGTACATTACTTCTGCAGAAAAACTTTAATATAACCGGAATGTACATTATACTGTATGTCTGAAATAAACAACTTTATTGAACACACAAAAAAAAATTTACAGACTCCCACTAGGATAAAACATCCTCAACTGGACTAAGACCCATACGGCTAACATGCTTGTGAAACACTACTAGTTCCACGGCCTTAGTCAAAGGGTCGGCCACCATAGAGTCTGTACTGATATGCTCAATACTGATCAGACCACTCAGAATTCTTTCTTTAACAGCCAGATACTTCATCTCTATGTATTTCGCTTTAGATGAACTCCGGTTGTTGTTTGAATATAGCACCGCAGCTTTACTGTCACAGTAAATCCTCATTGGAGACGAGATAGTCTCCAATACTCGCAGCCCTGTGACAAAATTGCGAAGCCATATCGCCTGATTGGATGCGTGGAATGATGCAACGAATTCCGCCTCCATAGTGGAAGACGCCAATAAGGTCTGTTTCAGCGCTTTTCCATGAGATCGCACCTCCGGCTAAAGTAAACACATAGCCCGAGGTCGATTTCATGCTGTCCTGGCATCCAGCAAAATCGGAATCTGTATATCCAGTGATCTCTAACTCATCAGATCTCCGATACGTCAGTACGTGTTGCTTTGTTCCTTGTAAATATCTTAGCACCCTCTTTGCCGCGGTCCAGTGATCCTTGCCCGGATCAGAGAGGTATCTGCCTAACATTCCCGTAATGAATGCCAAGTCTGGTCGTGTACATACTTGGGCATACATTATACTCCCTATTACCGAAGCATAGGGGGGTATTCCTCATTTCCGAACGTTCAAACTCTGTTTTGGGACATTGTTTTAAACTGAATTTATCTCCTCTTGCCACAGGGGTATTAAGTGGTTTACACTTATCCATGCTATACCGCTTCAACACCTTTTCGATGTATGCCTGTTGTGAGAGACCTAAGATACCTTGGGTACGATTCCTCCGTATCTCAAGTCCCAACACATATGAGGCTTCACCAAGGTCTTTCATCTCGAAATGCTTTCTCAGAAAGGCTTTGGTGTCGCTCAACATGTTTACATCGTTTGTTGCAAGCAGTATATCATCTACGTACAAGATCATGAATATGAACTTGCTCCCACTGAACTTGTGATACACGCATTCGTCAATTTGGTTTGCCTCAAAACCGAAGGAGACAACCACCTTGGCGAATTTGAAGTACCACTGTCGAGACGCTTGCTTGAGCCCATAGATGGATTTCTTTAGTCGACAAACCATGCCTTTTGGATCTCCCACCTCGAATTGAGGCGGTTGAACCATGTAAATGGTTTCGTCGAGTTCTCCGTTTAGAAACGCAGTCTTAACATCCATCTGATGTAGCTCAAGATCTAAGTGTGCCACTAAAGCCATGATTATCCGGAAGGAATCCTTCGTAGATACTGGAGAGAAGGTTTCCGTATAGTCTATGCCCTCCTTTTGGGTAAACCCTTTAGCAACAAGTCGAGCCTTATATCGTTCTACGTTGCCTTTTGAATCCCGTTTGGTTTTAAATATCCATTTGCAACCAACGGGTTTCGAACCTTTAGGCAACGAGACGACATCCCATACTTTGTTGTCATGCATAGACTTTATCTCTTCTTCCATGGCTTTTATCCACTTTTCTTTATTTCGACATTGTACTGCTTGTTGGACGTTTTCAGGGTCATCGTCCAACATACCAATATCGAATTCGTGTTCTTGGAGATACACCACATAGTCGCTAGGTATGGGGTTTCTCCGTTCACGAGTGGATCTCCTTAGGGGCACTTGTTCTTGAGATACTGTAGGTTCCTGAACTGCATCAGCCGGCAATTCATCGGGTTCTTCAGTAACTTCCTCAGGAAACATGAACTTGTTCCTGTGGAGCGTCACTACTGGGATGAGGTACCTCAGGTGCGGGTATCGCTGATGCTATCTCCCCAAAAGATGGTTCGATTCGCATTTCTGTCGCATCTGAGTGTGCCTCATCTAACTCGATGATCTGCTGATGCAAATCATTCCCCCCGGAACCAAAGTATCCTCAAAGAACTTTACCGAATTTGTCTCGAAAAACACTTTACTTGTGGGATCGTAGAATTTATACCCTCGTGACCTTTCCGAGTAACCAACGAAATAGCAACTAACTGTTTTGGTGTCCTAGCTTTCTTTCATTTGGTCTGTAAGGCTTCGCCTCTGCTGGACAGCCCCAAACCCTTATGTGGTTAAGGCTAGGCTTACGCGTAGTCCATAACTCATAAGGGGTCCTTATTGTTGCCTTAGTTGGTAATCGGTTGAGGATGTAAGCTGCGGTTTTAAGCGCTTCTCCCCAGAGGAATAATGGTAGGGTAGTTTGACTCATCATACTACGCACCATATCCATAAGTGTACGGTTTCGTCTTTCAGCTACACCATTCATGCTTGGTGACCCAGGCATGGTGTACTGAGGGACGATTCCGTTTTCCTCTAGGTATTTAGCAAATGGTCCTGGACACTGTTCTCCTGATCCATCATATCGACCATAGTATTCACCCCCACGGTCCGATCTGACGGCTTTAATCCTTTTGTTGAGTTGTAACTCAACTTCAGCTTTAAAGGATTTGAACATGTCTATTGCTTGCGCTTTTTCTTTAATTAAGAATACGTAGCCATATCGCGAATAGTCGTCAATAAAGGTGATAAAATAAGAGTGGCCATTTCGAGTAACCGGATGAAATGGGCCACTAATATCGGTATGAATCAACTCTAATGGACTATTTGCACGATTTGCTTCATATCTTCGGACTTTAGTTTGTTTTCCTTTAGCACAAAATACACACGACTCTAAGTCGGTTAAGTCTAAAGGATTGAGAATTTCTGTTTTGACAAGACGTTCTATTCTGTTTTTGGACACGTGTCCTAAACGTCGATGCCAAAGTGATCCTGAATTCTCATGAGTTAATTTTGCTTTAACGTTTCGCGTTACAACATGCAAGGTTTCCTGATTTGAAGCAACATTTATTGAATAAAGTTTATCAATTTCGGACATTATACCGTGACTAATCAATCTAGAAGCATGATAAAGTTGGAAATTTCCATTTCCAAAATAACCGTAATATCCACTTTTATCCAATCGATAAAACGAAATAAGATTTCGTTTAAACGATGACACTACAAAAGTGTCATGCAAATCTAGATAGAAACCGGATGTCAACAGCAATCTGAAATGCCCGATGGCTTCAACCTTATGCCACTGCCATTTCCCCAATAGACGTATCTTTCATCGTCTCTTGGTTTTCTATGGCTTAGGCAACCTTGCATAGTCACAGATAGGTGAGTCGTGGCTCCCGTATCGACCCACCAAGTGGCTATATCCGAAACAAAATTAACTTCAGAACAAACTAAGAATGTACCCTTTTTCTTGAGACAAGATATATAACCGGTACAATTCTTCCTAAATGTCCTTCCTTATTGCAAAAGAAACAAGTCATGCTTTTGGGCGTGTCAGTAGTAGGCATCCCCCTTTTCCTTTTGACTTGCCTTTTGCACAGTAACCATTTCCGCAGCTTTGCGTTTCTTACCACCGAACTTGGTGGCGACAGCATTCATAACTTTATGCACCCTTATGCTGTCGATTCCACGGTACTGTTTCGAGCAAAGTTTCTTTAAGAGATTGCCTGCCTCGGCTTTCTCATTCTTTACATATCTTTGCTCGAGATCGGCTAAAAATTCCTTAGCCGTCGTGGACTCAGAAACGTGTCCCCTGAAGCATTTGGGGATAGTCTTTTGCATGATCATAAGACACATGCGATTTGATCGTAGCCAGCGTGCCATGTGAGATTTTTCCTCACTGGTACTTTCGTCTGTTAGCACAGCTGGACGATCTATCTGTAACGCATTGTCTAGATCAGCAATCCCCAGAAAGATCTCAAATTGATCTTTCCATTGCTTATAGTTTGAACCGTTCATTGTAGGAATATCCTTAATGTTAGACATTATTGCTGAAAAGCAAACAAGAAACGGACTTAAATACACAACACGTGTAATCTTTAAACTGCATAAAAACAAACTATCAAAATAGAACCCCGATTCCATCTACCAATTGTCTTCCAATATTGGGGCTCTTTGGAGTCATCCCAATACCTTCCAACAATTGGGTGTAGTGGTCAATATGACGGCTCTCCAAGCACAGGTTAACCACCTTCCTTTGGGCCGATGAGTTAACCTACGCTTTTAAAGCTTCGCCGCCGGCCCTATTTGGGTCCACTACCATGCTCATATGTGTCTTCGACAATCACACCTTCCTTTGGGCCGGTCAATGATTGCCTCCAACACATACATGCCCTTCACGATCATAACAAATATAGTGGCGATGATATGATTGCCGCACTTTAAGGGGATCATATTAAAGCCCTACATTTGCTAAGTCGCGTAACTTTATGGTTTCTAAATGATCCGCAGTTTCCTGACTGACCCTTTTGCACGTACCGTGCATACTTAACACCAACATCCGTTTTGTTTTACTTAAACCAATTCGAACTAGCTTGATTCCTTTACGGCTCAAATAAGAACCACCTTGAACCAAGCTCAGGTTCTCCTTACGGTTTAAGAAACAATATCTTTATCAATCAAATTAACAAGTGATATAACCTTATGATGGGTCACATTGAGTGTGAAGTAACCGATTCAGTAATACCCACTTGCCATAAGGGTGTATTACCATTCCACATAATTTCCAGGCCACCGGTGGAGACACAATGGTCTCGCTTAAGTACCGGCTTTCTTAGACAAAACTATGTGTACGGTGTTTTTATCACAACTAATGAGTCATCTATCACGAGTATAAACCGCTTTGATTGATAAGTGTTGGTTAATTCAATCAACTTAGCCCATCGAATTAACTTGGTTGAACTCGGTCAAACCGGGTCAAGCAAGATTCGGATCCTTATTGGGTTAAGTTCCTTAACTTTATTTATTTATTTGTTAACATGCATAAACATAAGGCATAAATAATAAATAAACAAATGACTGCATGCATATAAACATAATAGGCAATAACCGGAAATTAAACTTAACGCTTGATTATTATTATTTTGGATTTCTTTAAAATAATAATAATAATAACAAGAATTTATTATTATTACTATTTTCCTTAATATTCTTTAATATAACAAATTAATAATAGAATTTATTATCATTATTATTTACTTATTTTCCTTTAAAAGAACTTTAAAATAATAATAATAATTACTTATTATTATTACTATTTTCCTTAATAATAATAATAACAATAATAATTAAATTATCATTATTATTATTATTATTATTATTTATTATTATTATTATTATTATTATTATTTTTCTTTAAAAAGAAACTTTAAAATAATAATACTAATAACGATTTAATTATTATTACTATTTTTCTTGAAATAAACTTAAATAATAATAATAAAAATATTATTATTTACTTTATCTAAAACAATAATAATATACACTTAAACAACAAAACTGAAATTAAGAGTAAATAAAGGGGCTGGGGCCGGGTCGGTCGGGTCAGACCCGCCGGCCCAGTTTGATTTCTGGATTTTTTTTTAAATTAATAAACTTGTAATTGGCCGAAGTCTCATTTCTGAATCCGGGTCGAACCCGGATAAAACTGAGCACAGCTCAGCCCGCCAGAAAGCCCCTTTTTTTTTTAATATTCTTGAAATATCCTTTGGGCCGAAGCCCTACTGTGAAACCAGTTGGACCAGGGATCAGAAAGCCCACCGCCGCCAGAATATCTGCCTGGAGCAAAAATGCTCCAGAAATGCAGGAGCAGGAGTCGATCCCCTGCATCTCTGTTGCTGTCCCAGGAGCTAGCCGCTAGGCCAGCAGTCTCCTTTTGTATAATTTAAATGAGCTTTTGCATTTATATTAAAAATAAACAGAATTCCAGAAAAGGTAAATGGGGCCGAAATTTACGAGGACGAGGGATTGAACCTGAGACCCTCAGGACTGTTGGCGGTGGCTCTGGCCACCAGCGCCAGCGAGATTCCGTGCCACAAAGCCTCACGGCTTTTAATTGTTTCATACCAGAAACCGTTTTTTTTCACCAAAAATTGTTTTGAAAAAGAAAACGTTTGCCCCAAAAAATTTCCGTTTTTCATCATGAACAGATTAACATAATTGATTCGATTAGGGCCTGCTCTGATACCACTTGTTGGATTTAATTAATAAATTCCTGAATAGGACCATTTAATCGAATCAATGGACAAAGTAACAAAATGCGGAAAATATACCTTGCTCCATTGCCGTTGTTAATCTGATCATGTACACTGCAACTGCTCCGGCTGATGAAGAATCTGCGTGATCCAAGGATTCACGACCTCCCACCAATTGTTGATATGCCCCTTGAACCGGAATCAGCAATTCACTGCTTTACCCGATAGAGAGGTTAGGCAGTGTGGACTTTATAGAAAACTTGGGCACACCCCCTTTTCTTCCTCTGTGTAGGCGTTACTTTTTACGCTCTTTCTATCAGAGGAGATGAATGCCTCCTCCTCTATTATAGATGAGGAATGGAGGAATCCTGATAGGCATAATTATTAATAGATAGAGATTCCTTATATTCAAGTTATCTCTATCTATTTCCAAATATTATCTAATATTTAATAATAAACATTATTAAATATTATTTAATATTTAATTATTGTGCCAACAATTATCTACAAGTCACACGTGGGTTGTCGCCCCTCGGAGACCAGATGTCGTAACTTTATGGTCGTTGCACTTTGAGCCCATCCATCGCGGTCTCTGACCATATGACTGTCTACATATTCGGGGTTTCCATTTAGACCACACTATACATCCACGAACATACCCGATGGTCACTTAACGTGTGGATGTTTTACGTAATAATTAATATTATTACGTGACATATGTGACATATAATATTATCATACATAACGTCCACCTTATGATTAATTCGTATAAACTTTATCAACGTGCTGCGCATCACACGTATCTCGAATTAATCCCAACAGGCAATGCCTTGTAGTGCCCCAGTACTATGCTTAGAAGATCTAAACAGAGATGGTCAACATGATATCCCATGAGAGACCAGACCTCCATGGTTCCAGTCACTACTCTAGTGAATGAGAGCGGACTATGTTCTTGACAGAACTCCTTTTGAGCTGCACAGAGAAGAGTACTTTCTTTGTTGATAAAGCTGATCTCTTTTAACAGCCAAAAAGACTTCAGAAAGCAATGTAACTACACTTGGGGGAAAGGGTGAAATGACCTTGGGACGCTTCGCTGACGGCGTGAGACATGTACTGTAGCCTGTCGAAGTGCTCTAGCAAAAGACTTGAAGGTAGCCTGAATAATATGATGTGATTTTCTTTCCTGCGAGCTGTTTCCACAGATAAAGTTCAAGATGCAAGAATTAGAACAGGACTGGTAAAGCTCATCTTCACTAGGCAGTTAAAGACCATAAGGAATATGGGTAAACTTCAACGGAAGGGTCAAAGGACAGCCGTGAATATTGGGTCACAAATATGTCGAATGAACTTTTTGAAGCTATGTTTTTCTGTGAATTTCAGAAGCAATACCAGACCATAGCAGCTCCCTTCTTATACAAGTTAATCATTACAAGGCATTGTTCTAAGTTAAAAACAAACATTCTTTGAACCTGATGTTATCCAGACCAAGAAAGCTTACCTGTGTAGTTTGTTATGTCATTCCGGATGTATTTACCAACGACCGAAAGTAGTGATCCACCAACTGCATAACATAAATTAGCTCTTATCTCAGTTACTATTACATGTCATATTAAACCCAATCAATGACATTTGTAACAGTTCGAAACTAAAGCTTTCTCTCAGGCTAATCAATGCAAAAAAAAAAAAAAAAAGAATTTAATGATTTATAGGTGATAGGTCTAAGCTTTTGATGTTGTTCGGATATACTGGGCTAGGTGATAGGTCCAACATTAGCTTATAAAAGAAAAATGATAAATCAAGCTTCGTCCTTACTTTGAATGGGCTGACAACAGCATCGGTCAGAGCAATTGAAGGCCTCATTGTAAAGGATAACATGAGTAAAGGTAGACCCAAACTGATTTGGGATGAGCAGATTAGGTACGACCTACTAGATTTTCACCTCCCTGAGACATGTTCTATGATAGGAGTTCATAGAGGCATAAGATTAAGGTTAACGAGGTATAGATAATATATAAGAGAACCTTAGAGTGTATTTGGGGACGTAGATAGGCGTAGACACTATATATTGCATCAGCATAATACTTTTCTATTGAGTTGTGTCTTGTAAGTCACACGTTTTGAGAATATTTGATATATACAAGAAAAGTAACATGTTTTCATTTAATTATATTTCCACATACTCAAAACGGCAAAATTTTTTGGTAACACGTAAATTAGTTATATTCGTCGCATGTGAGAAAAAGAAACAATAATCGAAAATATAAAGGATGTCGGTTTAAGGTAATTATATAACTAATAATCTAATACAGAAACAATAATCGAAAATATAAAGGATGTCGGTTTAAGGTAATTATATAACTAATAATCTAATACAATTTTTTGGTGGGTCATTTAGTGGCATTATAAGCTAATAATTGAACTCGAAGCGATAGTTGCGAGGGTGAAAAAGAAAGATCAGTTTTATTAGATCAGTAGAGCAGAAAGATTAGTTTGTAACATGAATTTATTACGAACATGTGACTGTAGATGATGTTGACTGGGAAAGAAAAAGCGTGTATAATTAAACTTTGATTTTTCTATTCAATTTGAAGTTCAAAATCATAATACCGAAGATAAATAATATTGTAGATGAAGATTCTGTGAAAGACTTTTGATAAATGATAAACCCAAAATCTCCTTCCAACTGTTGCGTATTTTTTAAATATGCAAAAAAAAAAATGTTAATATTGAGAATTACAAACTGTGCCACCTGATTCCAGAGTGTGGATAGATGTTCCTCTAGTTTCGAAATGTCAAATCTATGATCTTAGATTTTTTACTGTTTCAAGTCGTATGAAACTACTTAATTTCTGATTTAGATTTCTCACTGACTACTTAAAAAAATCATTATCCGGACCCAATATATCCCAACGACAGCAAAAGCTATCGTTAGGGTCTGGGGAGGGTAAGTGATAGGCAAACAATACCTCTATCCCAAGAGATAGAGAGTCTGGTTCCAGTGAGACCCTCGGCTCTATATATACCTGCATAAATGACATGATAATAGAGATATGCTGTGCTAGTGTGTTAGTGAGGAAATTCAAGAAATACAAAGAAATGACTTTTGATATTAAAATACACATCACGTGTATATGCACATATAATGTAAAACAACGGTATAACATACGCAACCAAGTAGAAAGTCAACCTAGAGCGTAGATAGTGTCTACGCCTATCTATGTCCCTAACTATACTCTAAAGTATCCCTATATGTGACATGTACCTCGATAACCTTAATCTTATGTCTCCATGAACTTCTATCCCGGACCATGTCTTCAGAGAGATGCAAATCTAGTAGGTCGTGCCTTATCTGCTCATCCCAAGTCAGTTTGGGTCAACCTTCTAGATTAGTTATACAGACTCTCACTGTTCTAACCTCTTTACTATCCCAGTTCTATAAAACTACGTGGAGGATGTAAATCAAAAATTCAACGGTTTTATAGATGGGTTAAAGTACAATCAGAAATCTACACAATCTGCACACTACAAACTGGATTAACAATTTTTTAACTCAATTGGGTCAGATACGATATACTAAGCCATTAATGACCCACACGCTATGTGTGTTTCAGTTCAATGCGAACTTTTAGGTGTCCCAACACAAATATATGTTATTGTCTCATGCTTGGGATAAAGTTTTAGAAAATTATTTACCTTCCGTAGTGAACAACTCAATCTAAGTTATTGCTACAAATATTTTGACAATTTACGTTGTTATTGATGAGACCAGAATTGTTCACCGGGTGGATCAGAGATGACCCGAGTTGTGTGCCGTTAATCTTCCGTCTAAATCCGTCAAGGGAACCTAACAAGGAAGAAAAACGTTAGATGTCCCAGGACTCTGTCTCGGGAAAACCCTCCGACGCTTAAGTCAGTTATGAGTGTTTTGAGTAGGTAATTTATGCTGAAATAGAAGGTTTAGACAAAACCTGTAAAAGATCTAATTGATTTCTAAGTTTTTATGTTTTAGCCGAGATAAATAAGTACCCCTTATCTGCCGAGGTCGACTATTGCGTTGCCGAGCTAAGATGCGATAAGTCGAAGTATCATGTAAGACTTCGTTTTAACAATTCTTAATCCTGAATAAACAAGCACCTGCCTGATTCAAGCACACTGCCGAGCTGACCAGAATTTATAGTTGAGATTGCCTTAGCTGTTTTAACAAACTCGCTTTAGGTAGAGGCACGAGATGGCTGAGCAGAAGTGCATTCCTGCCGAGTTGAAGTTGAGGTTCAAGGCAGTTTCCGAGGTGAAACCCTTAGCATATTCTTTGCTAAAAAGGCGAATACTGTGAGGGAGTATAGCCGAAGTGCAGCTTAGCCGAGCAGCGATGTATTTGTGCTGAACTGCAAGAGTTTGAACCCTTTATGCATAAGTTCTGCTGTTAACTGTTGTTGACTAACAGAAGATTATTTTTGGTTTATCAGTTATCAATAGGTTATTTATGTTATTGTATTTTCATACTACCACATAAGTCAATTGCCCTGATAAAAAAATTAACTCTTTATCGTTGCCATTGTAATTTGTGATCAATATGCATCTTATCGTTGGTTAGCAACAACTTTTTTTTTATTTTTATAATTTGTGTTATTTTATAATATGTAGATAACGAGTGTTCGGTCATATGTTGTCGTTTGTTTTATTTGTTCGTCGAAAAGAAAAGAAAAAAGAACCTGAAAAACTGAAAGAGCTAGTTTGGATTCAGTTAAGTGAACTGAAAAGGGGTATAAGGATGAAAAGCCGCCGGCGATGGAGAATAATCAATGGCTATTGGCTAAGGACTACTCCGGCGATCGGCCAAAGGTCCTCCAGGATTAACAGATGAGCTTAATCGGCATCCATGTCATCGACTGTGCTCTGGAGATGAACTGCAAAAAGGTATATGGATGAAAAGCCGCCGGAGATGGAGAATAATTAATGGCTATTCTCAGGCGATCGGCCAAAGGTCCTCCAGGATTAAGAGACGAGCTTAATTGGCATCCGTGTCATCGACTGTGCTCTGGAAATGTAAGGCCTCTTTTTCAAAAATTCATCACTTCAATGATAAGTCAAATTATCCTCAAGTATTTTTGTTTCTTTTGAAATTCACATCCCGTATCTAATATTTTGATATTTACACTTGATGATGAGGAATTAATTTTTCAATATGTGCATTCTCTTTTAATCAACATAAATGATTATGAAAGCTCCATCTGATTGTTCTTGAGCTTAAAAAAATAATTCATCTACTCTTTTGCTGTTCATTCGTAGAATAATCATATAAGCTGCAAAAGTTATATTTATAAAGTCTAGCAATGATAACTTACTGGAGAATCTGGAATTGGTTCTAGAATTTGAGTTTAGGGAATACAACGACAATTACTCCATTGACTTAGAGGTTTTTGCATATAACAAGGTATGAGAGGTCGAATGTACGCAACCTTACACATATGTTAGAAACACAAAAAGGTTGTTTCCGATGACCCGTAATGAAAATTGCGTCAAGCTGGGTCGATCAACTGCTACTTCAAAATATAAGAAGCGCAACCAATTTAGTGAGTCATTTTACTTTATTCCATCATATTCCAAAATCGAAGAGTGTGTCTTTGATTCTATTCGAAATGGAAAGACTTTTTCCATAAAGGAATATGTACATGAATCAGATAATAGACGCCACTGCTATGCCTAGACGGATCGAGCTTACATGAACTAGCTGAGTCAATTAAGCCCATTTGATAATTTGATCTGATATTCACAGAAAAATAAAATGTATTCAGCGTAGAACTTCTCTGGTTTTATTGCAATAATCTGTATATTGCTGTGAATATATTTGATTATTTAACCCTTTTGATTTCATCACTTTTTCCAACTCTGTACTAGTCCATAGTTTGTGTCAGCAATTTGCGTATTATCTGTTTAAGCTATCGAAAGAAAAGTGCAGCATTCACTAGGATGCATTTGCGGGTGGTGAGGAGACTCTCTGTTTCTTTATCTTGTGACTGGAGACTTTCTTTTTAGTGTTCTCCACTATCACACTGCGATGCTCCCAACCAAAATCCATTGACATTTTTAGTCGTTTCTGTTTTAGGTCAGATGATATGGTATCGAATGATCTAAGTATTAATGTATAAGCTCAATTAAATGAAATAATTTTAAGAAATCTAAATGTATTATTAGGTTCTTACTTTTGATGCTGGAAGGCTGGCCTCGGAGAAACTCGTGAGGTTGCTGCTTTGTGGCCTTGAGGTCACGGTTTTGAGCCGTGGAAACATCCTCTTGCACAAAGTGTAGAATAAAGCTACGTACATCATATCACGAGCGATCCGGCCCCTCCCCAGACTCTGCGCAAACTCAGAAGCTTAGTGCATTGAAAACGTCCTTACTTATGATAGCTGCCCATGAGGCTTTCCCAAACAAGTCTTTTTACCGTTTCTGATAAATTAAGGTATGTTTCACAATTATCATTGCCATGGCACGTGCATAAGCTTCGGATCTTGAATGTGTTTTGAGAGACAATGATGATCATCAAAAGGATCCCTTCAGCTTATACTCCTGTTCACTATCTAGAATTTAACTAGAATTTATTTTGTAGTTCCTTTGATCTTCATTATCTATCTTTTCTCCTAATCCTTGTGTAGAATGGGGGAACTCGCTACTCCACTTGCTTTAACAAGGTTATTGTCTGACTTAGCAGGGAAATAGTACAGTAAAATTTGGTCGGAGGCAGGCAATTTTCAATGCTGGAGAAGGAAAGGTGCTATCAACGTTGACTATGGGGACATATTTATCAGCTGTCTGCAGCATCAAATGCTTTAGCACGCAATGATGATCTTCTGCTCAGGGGCTCAGCACAATGATGATCTTCTGCTGGAATGCTTTCTTGCATTCCAGTTCTATATCTGTAGCTTGACTAGCTCCCCTTTTGTCAATATCAATAATAATATTGATTTTCTTTGGAGTTATCGAGGCTGATAACATTCAATAGATATATATTAATAACAAAAGACATAATGAACAATTCTTCTTCTTCTTCTTTTTATACCCTCTTGGTTATATTCTTTGTGCTAAGATGTTTTCCTTCTGTTCGTATATGACCAATATCATTCTGAACCAATGACCATGCCTAGTAAAAGTATGGGACTGAGTTTTGTCCCCATTTTGCTTTGTTTTCTCTCTTTAGGTTATGTAGCTCGTCAATAACAATTTCACCGACAAGTAGTTGCAATTTTATTTTCTGATTCTGTGTATGTTGTTAGGTTCTACGAAATTCTTCTAGTATTATCTCATGATGTGCATTTATAACTTGTTATTGATTTTCATTTGTTTTCTTTTGAGATATTTTGCTTCTTTAGGGTGGTGGATCAGGATAGGCGGGTGCCGAGAAAGGACGCCACTCGATTCTTGGTCACCAGGTAAGTATAACGTGCTACCTCTGGACACACCTGTTCTTCGCCAAGCAAACCAAAAAGAGAACTCCCTCTTACTAGTGATCCTTAGTTGCTTAGTTATTCTTGGCTGATTCTAAAACTAAAAGTGATGAATCGCCATGTTTCATGGATTGGACAGAAGATGTAAAAGTCATGTTAAGTATCCTTTGTCTTAAATTTTATGATGAATAGGCATGATTCTTCAGGGATTGTTCGGAAGAAGTAAAAGTCTTAAAATTTAAGAAATAAAATAATGAACTATATTGTCGAGGGCGGGTCTTAGAGCAACTGATAAGGTTGCTGCTTTGTGACCTTGAGGTCATCCGTTCGAGCCGCAGAAACAGCCTCTTGCACAAAAAAGTGTAGGGCAAGACTGCATACCTCAGATCGCGAAGCGATCCAGTCCCTCCTCCGACCCTGCGTAAATGTGAGAGCCTAATGCACAGAGAACGTACTTTTTATTGTCACACAATTGAAAAATAAGCAGTGGAAAGTATAAACTAAATAACCAGTACCAATTGGCAGAACTGTTTCCTTCCACACTACAGATAGCTGGATTGGATAAAAATAGTGAACATGACTTCGGAACTTTTTGGTTTAATTTGCCGGTTCTTAGTCTTTCCTCACTTCATTGCATTGAAATATTTCCAGAGCATGGAGTAGAAAATAGTAAGAAATAAAAACATGTCCATAACTTCTAACAGGATACCCTCAGTTGTGAGAATGATTTTTGCCCTTAAAATTCCTTTGGTATGGGTCCACATTAGCCCTCTTTTTTTTCTTTTTTTTGGGGGGGGGGGGAGGGGGGGGGGGGCGGAGGTTAAATTGGAACAGAGAAACAGAGCTTGCATATATTGAATATATCAGATCGTAAAGCAATCCGGCTCCTCTCCGGATCCTGCGCAAACGCAGAAGCCTAGTACACCGGAAACGCCATTTACTCAGTAAGGCTTAAGCTCTTTCACCTTTTTGTATTGTATAATATTAATAACTGATGCAGATGATAATTACCAATAAGATTCTTTCATACAGGTTGAAAACCAAAAATGGGAAGAAAAGGCAGTGGCAAAAACCAAAAAAGTACTAGGAAAACTCATACATGCAGCCAATAAATAATGTATGTACATGAAGATTAACTCCAGGATGGTGTCAAACTTTGCAGGTTTCAGGTGCGGGCAAAGACGGAAGATGGGATTCCACTAGTATAGACCACAGGACATGCACGTCCTCATAAGGGCACGACTTCACATCTTCATACAAAATGTATATCCCTCTCCCTGCAACCAAAGCTCCATGTTATTTCGTGAACCTTTAAGGCACATTGTGCCTTGAATGAGAACCAGAAATCAGTAGTTTGTTATATGGTTATCAGATTACTCCTATTTTAGTGGCTGGAATGCAAGTGAGTGGGCACCTTATGTTGCAGATTATGTTCAAGTGATATGCATGTATTAATGATTGCGTATAACTATTACAATGTGATAGGTATGAGTGTCATACAGAAGTGTGAAATCTAAGTAGAAATGGAGATGAATTAGGACATACTCTTCTTGTGAACTTTGTTCATGCGAAACCATAACTTCTTGAGTGGAGAGAAGAGGGACTGAAGCCACCCCATGTTGCAGAAAAGAGGGTGTGAGCCATGGTAGGTGGGTAAGTGGGGGGAAAATAAAGAGATTTAGGTGAAGGAGAGAGAAGCACTAGTTTGCTTAGACAAGGGTGAAGTTTAGGTCACCATTGTTTAAAACATTTAACATTCCCTTCTAGACCAATCATGGATGTCGTACTCTGTTGTTGCTATGTCTCTGTCACACCTCTTTTTTTGTCTTGTAATTGAAGAACAGCACAACCAATTTTATATATGTTTCACCCTTCAAGAAACCTTCATATATAATCCCTTCTTGCACAAGCTTAGATGTTGTGTTTGGATTGGGGGGGGGGGGTGCTGAAGGTGGGATATGGGAGGGGCATTGTGCAACTTGATTATTTGGGGTACTTGTTTGTGGTATTCTTGTGATTTCCTATTTGGGACACCTTGTGCTTTGGGCTTTCCTATTTGGGAATCCTCGTATGCTTTAAGGAAACATTTCCCTAAAGATTCTAGTTCAACTTTTCAGCTCTCATTGGAACACTTGTGATTGTAAGATATCTATGGCAGTGTGAGCCCTCATTTCATTATATCCTACATTTGAAGTTTATTTGGACACGTAACACATACTCACCGTTTTACATATAAAGGGGAAACAAGTCCCCAGGACATAGCCCAACTGGTTCCTGGCAGGAGTTCTCGAAAGAGAGGTCAGTGGTTCAATTCTTGCCAAATGCAGGAGAGCCCCTTTCCAGCAAGTGCATAGTGTGGGAGCTTCCTTGGCCTGTAGGCTTGCCTGCAGTGTTGGGGGCTCCTTGTGCAGACTACTATGTATATGACCAAGCTCCTGCTAGCGGGTCGTTGGATACCTGATTTACATTCCTACACTACCTTTGGGACTGGGTGTGGCAGAGACCCTTACTGGTTGGGGTTCAACCTTTTTTATAAAGGGGAAACAAGTATTAAACACGGCAAAAGTGATTATGTAACACATCACAACCTGAGTTTGAGCTCATTAAAACCAACGTGATAAGCTTCTTTTCTTTTTCCCCTGACTAAAGGACCGTTTCTTAAAACTGAAAATTGAAGTCTGATATCTAAAATTTGAATATATTAAGTTGCTGAACTACGTAAGTGCTAAAATCATTATATGAATGTCTGAATGCTGAAACGGTTTATACTATTTGGTCATAACTTCCATCTGAAAGTCTGGAAATAAATTCCGGTCACTTTTACCATCTCGTAACGTACTATTTTTATTTATAAAGTTCAAACGTGTTAATTTACACATATATACATATGTATGTGTGTGCACATTGATATATACACACATATATATGTGTATGTATACATATATATACACGCACATAAAACAATCTCCAAAAGTTGCACGTAACTTTTTTAGGTAAAGGAAATTGTTCAATCTAAGGAATTATGTTGATAGTAGAGTTACTTTTTTTTTTTTTTTGTTGAACAGATAGTAGAGTTACCTTAGAGTGTTAACGGTTTCGTAGCCATGAGAACAGGCTTGAAGTGGGTAGACCCATTTAAGTATCTTAGGAGATAGGTTACCCATACTGGTTATTAAGCCCAACTTGTACAAGCCCCATAATTAGTCCCCCCACCCCCTGCTGCCGTCCCTCCGAGTCCAAGTGTGCATATGAATCTTGTGACTGGAAAGAGTGAGAGAGTGTGTGTGTTTTGTTAAATTTATTGGGGGTTCATTTTAAATCCAGCATATGGTTTTAAATTAGTGAGATATTGCTATTTATTTGATTTAGTTTATCATATGTAATTTTATAGCTGTAAAAATGACTAGTTTTATAATGTTTTGAGAATAACTAGTATTTTAATAAAATAATACCACCAAAGGAGAAAATGCCACGCAAAAAGAAGGAGGTTGTCGTAACTGACCCACATATACCTTTTTAATCTATATTAATCAATTGAAGAAGCCACTAATAATCTTAGTCTGGAAATATTTTAATTTTAGCTTGTAATCAATCCTTACAGACTCAATCCTTCGAGAAAAAAAAATATCAAGCACGTTCAAACAATCCCGAGATCGTAAAAATAGTGTAATTAAGAAGCTAAAAAAAAGTAAAGTTACGACTTAAACCTACTTGGTCATTCACTCAAGAGTGATTATAATATAATGCAGTCAACTACTTAATGCCATATATTATTGTTGTTGTTGTTGTTATTATTATTATTATGAGGGCGGAACTTGGAGTAATTGGTAAGGTTGATGCTTTGTGACGGGTTCGAACCACGGAAACAACACAAAAAAATATAGGATAAGACTGCGTATATCAGATCGCAAAGTGATCCAAGGTTATTCTCTATGCCTCAAGCATGAAGTATGATCTATTCAAATTTGGTAAATTGACGTTAACTTAACCACAAAATACACCTTCCAACCAAGATGAAAGAGCTAGGTGATTAATTTAATTCAATAAGTCATTAATTTAGTTCAATATAGTCCATGATGATACTTGAATATTCAACGAAATGAGGGTAAGCTTTTTGGAAAAGATTGTTGGCTGTTGTGCAATCATTTACATAGGTAAAATTGGGTCCAATGGTAAGTGAAAAATGAAGAGCTGTTTTCAACTTACTTTGATATTGAAGTTGTCTTACTTTTATACCCATGGTCCCCATCACAGCAAACCCAGCCCCTTAAAAAGAGAAAAAAACGAATTTAAAATTGAATACTCCACTGGGAAAAAGAAAAAAATGGACCTAAAAGGGAGATAAGATCTCCTCAACTCCTACACCGTCATCCTCTTGCCTATCTCTCGCCACGTGGTAGTAAGGTGGATGGTGAGATTAGATGACTGTCATCTGCATCTAGCCTTACTACCCCACCTTGCTCCCACGTGTCAGACGGTGGGCAAGAAGGTGACGGTATGGAGGGTGAGGAGATCCGGTCCCGAACAAGGAGTCTGTAAGGTATGTCCGAAGAATTTCAAAAATAAATATTTTTGATAAAAAAAAACTACACATACGGTATAAATAGAAACAATTTTCTAAATAGCTAATACTTACTTCTGAATTGCGTCCTACGTGCTCGAAGGCGTAATTCTGTATAGCTCCTTAAAGCACCTAAGGTGGAATTCAGAGGCGAGCCTTAGGTTTTTTTTTTTTTTATTGTTTTATATTGTTTTATTAGTATTATTTAGTTATTTTTATTTTTTATTTTGTAACTTTCCTTATCTTTTTTCTTTTTTTTCACAACTTATTAATATTTATCTTATCAGTTTTTTTGATTACAAAATTGAAATATGTACTATGTTTTGAGCTTTACGTAATTTGAATTGATTTACGTTTCAATTTTTTTTGATAATAGTAGGTATAAAGAACACTTGGTTGCATTGCTTTATACTTCGTTGACTAATAAAGCCATTCATATAGGATCAGGATACGACTATAATTGTCATTTAAAATCTAACATCATTATTTTGCTTGTAATTTCGATTTAGTAAATTTTATACAATACATATGATATTGAGAGTATAAAACAATTAATTTTTGTAAAGTCAAAATTTATGATTACAAATATGATACCAAAAGGTAACTTTGTTTTGAATCATATTATTGTTTAAATACAATTATTTGAGCGACTTAATTCACATATCGTCTTATCTGGCTTTAAAATCTATAAACAGTGTTCTTAATCTCTACTATTATCTTCAAAGTGATATGACTATAGTCCTAGCAAGAATATTTTACCGTCATGGGCAAATGTTATCTAACATTTTCTTTAAATCATAACCTTACAATCGCAACGTTAATATTCCAAATCATTTGAGTTCCTTTTTTTAACACTTTGTGAAGATTTCATTAATCTAAACCCAAGTAAAGGTGCCAACTCCGGTCTCGTCTAGAGATGTAAATTAAGAACATCATGTATGGATGTAAATTAAGAACATGATACATTCATACAAAGGGCATATTATATACACGCGTACAATATTATGGAGCTCAACTAATGGAATTCTCCACAAATACCTCTGGATGGATTCGAACTTCCGATCTCCTTCTTTCAAGAGGATTACCATTTGTCAGTTTCCATCATACTATATCTTGGAGACAATCTAAACCCAACTATGTTGTATGTAGGATTGCATTCAATAATAGAATAAATACCTCAGAGGGTGTTTAATCAGCTATGTGCCGATATTTGGGAGAGAGTTTTTATGGGGATATGATCCCCTCACCGTAAATGGGGTGCAATGACGCGTGACCGCGCGACACGTGGCAGCAAGGGGGGTGGTGAGGCTAGATGAGATTCACCCGCATCTAGCCTTACCACCCCTCTTTGCTGCCACGTGTCGCGTGGTCACAAAAAAGGTGAGAAAAGTGGGGTTAGGAGATCCCAACCCGTTTTTATGAGCTGCTTGGGATAAAATTCATAGAGAAATTATACGATGATGAATGATTTGTGAGCTGTATGATTTGTGTCCGTCTACATCATGCGATATGTTATGTGTTGCATCTTGTTTTATGCTTGGTGGTCCCAAAGGGCATTGTGGATGATGCAAATGAGGAACTTAACGACCTCTTGAGTTGGTGAAGATTTTACGTAAGGACACACACAAGGTGTTACGTAAAGATACACACAAGATGTCCCCTGCAAGTTAGGTAACACTTTGGAATCGAACTTTGAACCTATTGGTGTCAAATTCAACACTTGTTTTATGCTAATATGACATTCAGGGGGAGGATATGAGTTTTATTTACCATTTGACCTTATTTTGACACACACACACACACACACAAAAAAAAAAAAAAACGAGGAGAAAGTATGTCTTGTGATCATGTGTTTGGTTCTGTGTTACATTCTGATAGGTTTATTTATGATAACAAAATTTATTAACACAATAGTCATGCTCACATTTCTTTTGTCAAAACAAGTCAAAGGAGAAGATTGTTAGAAACCTAGGTTGTCTAAATTTAATGTATATTGACTTTGTTTTGACTTAGTGTGTATGATAATCAATCTACCATGATATTGATTTAATTGGTGGTGAATAATGGTATTTATGATAAACTATATTTTATAATTACCACATGTTTATGGTATCTGTAAGCATGATTCCGTGTAATAATACAACAATTACCTCGGAGGGGGTTTTCGGATGAGATCAGATGAGACTGTTTGTGAGGCCCTTTATGAGGCCTCCAATCAACTGCCTCCACGTGTGACAGTTGTATTTAAGAATTGCCTTTTTAAGAATTGTCTTTTCAACACGTGGCGATTGAGGATTGGGGGCCTCAGAAATAGCCTCACAAATAGTTTCCACTGATCTCATCCGGTTTTAATCAGCTATGTGCTGATATTCAGGGGGAGAGATTTCATGAGCTGCGAGCGATAAAATTCAGGCTAAAATTGAGTCCTCCAATCACGCGTCGCCACGTGTACAAAAGCAAGGGGGTGTTGAATTTTTTATAAAAAAACTGATTTTGTACACGTGGCGATACGTGATTGGAGACCTCACTTTTAGTCTCATTTTTAGCTAGTATCTCACACGATATTATAGACCCAAAACGTCTACCTTATTAATGGATGAGATCATCACTTTTTCCACTGTCTAGTGAAAGTCGCTCAATGCGGGGCATCTGGAAATATTTTCCTCTCTTAATGGAGTCCACTAATAATGATGTTCATGCATTCATCTTTTCATTTAAGTAGTCACTAGTTGAGAATGATGTTCAAACTAGTATAATAACAAAATATCCTCTAGTCAACAGTTCCGTTGTTATTCGGATTAGAATTTTCTCTAAGAGTTCCGATTCCAGGGACACGAACAGGTAAGTGTTCCGCTGATGATAGGCCGAATCCCTAGTTTGATGGGGTACACTTTGTGTGGGTCACTATGTAAGTCCTCACTCATCCATTTGATGGTGAACACCTTGTGTGGGTCACTGCATAAGTCTCCACTCACCCAACTTAGGAGAGGCCTATGAGATCCTGATTTGCATCTTTTGCCATGCTTTTTAATACTGAAGCGGTTGGGACATTCAGGACCAGGATATGACATTTTGCTCCAAGTATAACAACAAAATAAACTGTTATCCGGGTGCCATTACATATAAATTTCTTTGGGAGGGTGGGTGGGTATTCAGGCTGAGGTGGGGTTATTTGGGTTGCAGTTGACGTTCAAATTTTGAAACGAAGCTTTTGCATTTTAAGGTAGTAGGTAAGATAAGATGGATGTGACTTGCAATTTAGCTAATTGGTCATGTGGGGAGAGTTGTGTTTGAATCAATAAAAAGATGCACATGTTTTTCTTGAGTTTTGTTTTTTTTCACTGGAAGTTACTGTAAATCAAAGTGATGATCTCATCCATGATTTTATAACTTAGACATTGATGAAAAATATAATAAAATAGTTATGGAACACAAAAATCTAGGGGAAGAATAAGTCAAGGACATGTTATGGGATTTGTTTATTCAATGATGAAAAAAGAGTTAAAGAGAATCTGATACATATTTGGACAAGGACAAACGTAAGAAACCTTTTGCTATGACTTCCTTTAACGTTACTAGTTTAACTATACGAAAATGTATGTTCTTAAATAATGCTTTGGCTGCTCAAAATCCAAGTTTGCTTACTCCGACGTCAAACCAAACATTTGCATACAATATAAACAAATACATGTAGGTATATGTATGTTTTGATTATGAAAAAGTACATTTATAAATTACACTACGTTAAAAATTCAATTATGACTGTCGAGATTTAAGGAATTAGAAACTCATTCAAGTTAAAGTGTAATTTACAAGGTTGTTTCCCATAGGGATGAAAAACTACTTCTAACGGCTATTTTACCACTTGAACAGTGGCACTATCAATTTACAGTAACTATAACGGTTGTGGTAACGGCTAGTTACCAACGCAACTCAACTATGTACATAAATAATTCTAAGTAATATTTACTAAGTATGGTAGTTCGGTCTTAGATTGCAAAAGCTAGAGATCGAAAGAGGCAAGATCTAGGAGTCGTGAAGTTTATAAAGGGAGAATATGAATATTTTTTAGTCCAAAAACAAGACATCAAGGGTCAATGGAAAACATACTTTCACAACCTTTTTAACAGCGTAAGGGTCGATCACGAAGAAAGAGAAAGCATCACTACACAAAATCGACAACATAATACCCACGATTGTCGCAGCATCACACAAGGAGAGGTGAAGATAGCACTTAAGAAGATGGGAAGAGCTAAGACAGTTGGCTTGGATAACTTACCCATTGAGGTGTGGAAGTGTTTAGGAGATGAAGGGGTTCAATGGCTAACTACTCTATTCAACCTTATTTTCAAAATAGGAAAAATGCCAGATGAGTGGAGAAGGAGTGTAGTGGTCCCTCTATATAAGAAAAAAGGAGATGCACAATATTGTAGGAATTACAGGGGGATTAAATTGCTAAGTCATACTATGAAGCTATGGGAGAGAGTAATCGACATTAGAATTAGGGGAGAAACTCAAGTTACGGTAAACCAATTTGGTTTTATGCCAGGACGGTCAACTATGAAAGCAATACACATTTTAAGGAGATTGATGGAGAAGTATCGGGAGAAGAAACGCGATCTACATATGGTTTTCATCGATCCTGAAAAAGCGTATGATAGTGTGCCACGTAGACTGATATGGGATAGTCTGGATGCAAGAGGGGTACCTATAAAGTATATAGACATAATTAAGGATATGTATGAGAGGACGAAAACAACCGTTCATGTAGCGCCCCGCTCCCGATCCCTAGTACCGGAAACGATGCATCCGCCGTAGTCTACTATGAGAGCTACAAGACATCGTTCAATTCTCCTGTACGTCAGCAATGACGTAGAACTTTGCACGCGGAAACGTATAAAAACGAAATAAACATTTATTTATTACATCCCAAATCATATGTCAAATGTAAATTTGTTCGAAACCTTTAGGACAACACAAAACTGACATAGCTGAAGCGAAAGAAGACTACAACTCCTGGTCTCGAACTAGTTACCCCACTGACCATACTCCGCTCTGTCTTCTATATAGATAAGGTCGTACTCTTGCTCACCTGGAAAAAATAAAGGGATGAGTGATATAGAAATATCACCAGTAGGTTCTCGCCTCTTTCCGAACAATTTCATATATGACAACAAATAACATGTAATACACGTATACACATGAATAACTGAATAAGTAAATAAAAGCACAGCACAACAATAATGCGATTTCATGATGCATGCTTGTATCACACGCAATGATATCTCAGCACACGAATGTCTGTCTCTCTACCGTGCAATGCATGAACCTCGAGGTGATCCTACCACACGCCTCGTCAGGCCACACGCCTCATAGGGCCACACGTCCCGAGGGACAATCTCGACCCAAAGGTCATGCTATGCTCGTGCCATGAATGCGAATGCAATATATCAAATAGCACAATTTCCCCTGTTCTTCTTTTCTACACTCATTTCCACAATTCAACAATTTTCCTTTTCTCGTCTTAGTTAAATTTTAAATTATTAGCTCTCTTATGTACAAATATAAATTTATTTGCCTAATGGGTGAAATTGTTTAACTTTACTTTTGTTTTTCTAAGTATCTTAAAATATGTTTATAATATGCTTGTTTGTATAGAAAATATTATTATTATTTTCTCCCTCTCACCTTCTGTTTTTTTTTATTTTCAGGAAATAATAATAATTTTTATTTCCAGTTTACGTAGTCAGAAGCCTAACTTCTTACTTTATTTTATTTTATTTATTAAACAGATTTTTCCTTTTTCTTTTTTTAAACGAAAAGAAAACAGTTTTTTTCCTTATTTCTTTTTTACACATATTTCCATTACCATATTTCCTTATTTCTTTCAATTTATATATGCATGCATCCGCCAAAACCAAAACATAATTTTTTTTAAAAAAATATGAATGCTGCCGAATCACCTTCCAATATCAAACTGACTACTAATCTATAACAAATTTATTTAGACACTTCACACCCTATATTTTAGATATGTAGCACTCAATAATTAATTTTCATATGTTTCAATCCTTAGCTAGATGCCTTTCTGGTGGTTAAATGTAGTACTCACAATTTCCCTTTTTCTTTTCCTCTGTAGTTTGAGTAATTTACTGTATTCATAATTGAGCATCATTAGTCAATCCGTATATCAACCTTCCCAAGGTTTGAACACGATTAATCAAAACATTTTAGTTTCTAATAAATTGAAACAACCGTTTGGTACATTTTATTTATGTACATACATATAATTCCGAAAATAGCACAACATACACACACACACACACACACACACACACATATATATATATATATATATAGAATTCCGAAATCTGCAAATATACATATTTAACTCAAATAACAGCCTGATTAGATAACTAGCATATATTTACAAATATCTTATATATACTTACATATATAATCTCAAAAAAAAAAAAAACAAACAAGAAATATATACATAACATTTTTATGCAGCAATGAGAACAATCAAAGCATATAACATATATCAATTTGAATTATAGCATGCAAAATAAACAACAAATAAAACCATAGCAAATAATCACATATATGAATTTACTCAGAAGGAGAGGGGCCACCTACCTCTTAGTTGTAATCTAACAATTTTGGCGGTGTAATAGTGGTGTTGGTGGTGTTACAGGTGGTGTGAGCTTCCTTTTTTCTTCTATTCTTTCTTTTTTTTCCTTCTTCCTCTTTTCCTCTCTTTCTCTCTTTTCTTTCTTACCTCTCATATTCTCACTCACAGTTCCTTCCCTTTTCTTTTGTGTGGCTGTTTGGCCTTGGATGCAAGCTAAAGGGGTTATGGTGGGGGTTTCATTATATAAATGAATTAAATGTTTTTTTAATTACAGGCTGTTACAGTTCATACGCCTGTAGGGGACATAAACTTTTTTCCGGTATAGGTAGGCCTCCATCAAGAGTCCGCTTTGAGCCCATTTCTTTTTGCAGTTGTCCTGGATGAATTGTCGAAGCCGATCCAAGAGACAGTCCCATGGTGTATGATTTTTGCTGACGATATTGTATTAGTGGCAGAAAGTAGACAAAACCTGTGTATGAGACTAGAAGAGTGGCGAGGTACTTTAGAGAGAGAAGGCTTAAGGATCAGTCGTTCTAAGACGGAGTATGTGTACTGCGACTTCAGCGGCGCAGCCGATGATGAAAATAGCCAACTCACCATTGTGGGTCAAGTGGTCCCAAAGGTAAGTAAGTTCAAGTACCTAGGATCATTTGTACAACAAGATGGGGACATAGAGAGTGACATAGCACATAGAGTTCAGGCAAGTTGGTGTAGATGGAGGGCGGCCTCAGGGGTGCTGTGTGACAAGAATTTTCCAACTAAATTAAAAAGAAAATTTTATAGGATGGCAGTGAGTCCGGAAATGTTATATGGAACGGACTGCTGGGCCATCAAGAAGACACAGTTGCAGAAGTTGGAGGTGGCAGAGATGAGGATGTTGAGGTGGATGTATGGTCACACAAGGCTAGACAGGATACGCAATGAGGTATACAGAGCAAACTTAGGGGTGGCTAGTATAGCAGATAAGATAAGAGAGTGAAGACTGAGATGACTTGGGCATGTCAAGAAGAGACAGACAACGGCGTCTGTCAGAGCAATTGAAAGCCTCACTGTAGAAGGGAAGAGGAGTAAAGGCAGACCCAAACTGACTTGGGATGAGCAGATTATGCATGACTTACTAGACTTGCACCTCTCCAAGGACATGGTTCATGATATGAGTTCATGGAGGCATAAGATTAAGGTTAAGGAGGGGTAGACGGGATATAGGGACACTTTAGTGCATACTTACAGAATTAGATAGTCTCTACACTTTAGGTTGATTTGCGCTTTTCTGTTTTGGTCTTTGTCTTTCAACTATTTGTGCATATCTATTGTTGACTATTTTAATATCAGAAGGTTTTGATTTATATTTAATAAAATTCATTTACTAGTACATATTCCTATTATTGTAATATCAATGCATGTACATATAGAGCCGGGGGTCTCACTGGAAACAAACTCTCTATCCCTTGGGATGGAGGTATTGTTTGCCTGCCGTTTACCCTCCTCAGACCCTAGCGATAGCTTTTGCTGTCGTTGGGATATACTGGGTATATTTGTTGTTGCTGTTGTTGTTGTTGGTAGGTCGGTCTTCTTATCATGTGCTCCACTTCGTCACCTCAGTTCACCACTTCTTTGCATTGTCTTCTGGTACATCTTAGTTCCGTGCTTCACCTCAGTTCATTTTCAGTTCAGCACAGCTCCCTTTATACTTCACTTCTATCAGTCTAGCTCAGGTCGCTTACAGTTTGTCTTCCAACACATTAGTTGTCTAGATCAGGTTGACTGAACTAAGATCAGCTAAACACTTAGTTTAGCTCGGCTGAGACATTATTTCCACAGTGACATTATTTTTGGAATCGAGAAGAATTTGTTTTCATAATTTTGTACCTGTTCATAAAACAGTTAAGACTGAAACATGTAGTCATGATATTTCTTCGACTTACACGTGTAGAATATTGGTTGACCTTGTAGTTATGTCAAAACTAGAAAATTGAGCGTTGACGTAGAAGAAACGGAGTTGAAGCATAGTTTATATTCCTTTGTTTAAAGTATTAGATATTCATATTTAACAATTTTTAAGTTAATGTTTACGTTTATTTTATATTGGATTAATTATCGAACATAAGATGACGATGACCTTATGATTGAAAATAATAAGTGAACATGGATATTGAATTTGTGAAATGTTCATATAACTTTCTTTATTTAATGGGTGAAAACATGGAAAATCATACTTTTTAACAAGGGCTTGACGTTTTTCCACAAAAAAAAAAAAAAAGAAAGAAAGAAAGAAGAGGGTTTGACTTTTGGGGATGTTATTGTAAAACTGAATGCATAGATCATATAATATTTATGTAACGTTACGGATGTCCACAAGCTCTCTCAAGTCTTACCGACAATGCATGTGGTTTTAGGCTTCTAGCTGAAGAACTAATTTCGAGTTTTTCGAAGTCGTCAATATTTTGCATGGAAACCATGCTAAGTCAAAGACTTTCAAGATTACCACACATATTTTGTATTTCAAAATGAAAAAAAAATAAAGAAGAGAAATAAAGAAAGAGGAATATATGATCGTTGTAAGTCGTAACATGTAGTCTCTCTTTATTCCATTTACTCATCATAGCGTAGCCGTTGGCAAGCCACAACTCGGGTATAGTGTTTTCTTGGAGCAAATGGTAATGTTGCTGCTTTGTGATCTTGAGGTTACAGGTTCGAACCGTATAAACAGCCAGTGTATGGTAACACAATGTACATCAGATCGTGAAGCGATCCGTCGTCTTTCTAGACTATGTACAAACGCGGAAGGCTAGTACACTGTGAACGTCCTTTTTATAGTGAGAAATTTTATCATGGTTAATGGTTATTGTTAAGAGTATTAGTCAAACTGGAGGGTTAATTTGGTAAAAATCGCAAAATTGAAAAGATGTCTCGAGTTATGGATCCATAACTAATTACTATTCTAATGATAAATATGTGATTCATGCACAACTTAAAATTTTTCAACGTTTGGCTGAATCTGGAAGCTTTGACGATTTAGTGTCACTGGAACACCTTGGAAGAGTTACATTGCATGATAGAACTGTTAAACTTGTCCTTATATTAGATCATATTTATTAAAAATTTCAAAATTTTAAGATAATAGATTATTTATTCGTCTTCATGTGGTAATGTAGCTTCACAACTTTAATCACGTGAACAGCTTAAAACAGAAATCAAATTTATTGGGCCCTAGCGGGGAGTGGGCCGACATTTTCCGTTAGTACACACTTTAGAGACGTCATAATTCTCATCCAACAGCTATTTAAAGTGTGAACTCTCCACTTGATGGTTTCCGTCACTATTATAAATTACCCTTTTCCCTCAGTTTCAAAATTTTTCCACACACCTAAACTCTCCTCTCTCGCTTTACCTTGTGACTTTACCAACTTTTTCTTTCAAAAAACAATCAAAGAAAAGAAAGATACTGCTCGGTTTGAAATTGTTGCGTGAACCATAAGTCTAGAATCTTTGCACTGTTTTCTTTTTTCTACCCTTTTATTTATTTTGCTGCCATCTATTTTCCTTGCTTTTGCTCTAAATTGGAAAATGGGTAAGAAAGATGAAGCCCAGAAAGATAAAGATAGAGTTCAAGATGTTCTTGCACTCTTGAAGAAACAAGCTCCTCTCACTCTCAAACAGGTTTGAATCAAAGCTCTCTTCTTCCTAGTTCTCACCTAGCCTTTTGTACTTTTATTTGATCTATACGCTTCATCTCAAGCTTCATAGTTATCATAAAATTTTGGTGGTATTTCCATCTTATAAGTTATATGTCACCTTAACACGACTCTTTTTTATACCTTGTGTTTTAAGCCGGAGTCTCACTGAAACTAAGCTCTCTATTTTTTTGGGATAGAGGTATTGTTTGTCTGTCTCTCACTTTCTCCGGACTCTAGTGATACCTTTTGATGTCGTGGAGATATACTGGGTATGTTTGTTGTTGTTGTGTTTTAAGCGGGAAGAGTGTTGTAGCTGGTAAAATTGTAATCTACAACCTGCACATACATGTTAGAAGATTTGAATTCTGGTTCATACTAAACGATGTAATGACTTTTAACACTAAACACATCACAAATCTTTAGTTTTTGTCACTTATGTATTGCGTTGTGATGGTAAAACAACACTTTCAAAGAGAAAATTTTCATAAAGCACTAGCTTTGTTTATGATCAGAAGTGTACTAGTCATCATAATAGTCAATCTTAGTGCATTATAAAAATTTTCCTGGTACAAAACTAGTACTCTGGGAATGTTACCCTCCACTGCATGAACACCCATCCAGTGAGCTGTCACTGTTTGTTGTTTCTCAGTACATTCTTTTCTATTTTGCTGAATGTACACTTTGTGAAGCAAATGGGGTTTTTGTCATCTACAATTCTAGCTAAAAAAAAGGAATTTACTGGTCTGAATATATGAGTCTTGAAACAGTAGATTTAAGAGAAGACACTGTGTATACTTGTGTATTTCCATTATTTGCTTACCTTTCTACTTTCTAGTAATTATGGAATTATTGCAGGAGAAGTTCTGCAACAATGCCTGTGTGGAAGGGTTTCTAAAATCTAAAGGAGATAGTGTGAAGAAAGCTGCCAAGCAGCTTCGAAACTGCCTTTCTTGGAGAGACTCTCTCGGCATAGGTACATACCCTTTTTTTCTTTTCCAATTTAGTTACATCCGACTCTCCATACCTTATTATAGACGAAAATCTGTAAAACAATGAATAATGTTTTTTTTAATGATAAATTTTTTATATCTCTGTTTTTCTCCCGTGCATGACTATTTTCTCTTTTGGTTTCTCACTCTTCTTTGCATTGTTTCATAAGTTTGGATTTCAAACTTTGTTTGACTATCAATGTCACCAAAAGAAATATTCAGTCTGATTCCTTTAACCGTAAGAGCAGCTTTTGTTTTTTGTCTGACCTCTTTTGTCCACTTTGTTATTTTGTTTGTTTATACCAAGAATCTTTGCTTTATCTGTTTCAGTTTAATTTTCTTGTTTGAACCAAAGAAGAAAATTCAAGAAGTTATCTTGGCTGTATTTAATGGCGGGTTTATTTATTTGTTTTTTCTCTCTCAGATCATCTAATGGCTGATGAATTCTCGGCCGAACTGTCCGAAGGCACAGCTTACGTAGCTGGCTATGATGATGAATCAAGACCTGTCGTGGTACACTTTATTTATTTATTGACTTTGCATTTGTTTCACTTGCCTTGTCTTTTTTACCCATAGAATCTTAGCCTAAATTTGACTTTCTTTAATTCAAAAATTTTCCCCTTGTCCAGATGCTTCGCTTCAAGCAAGAGTACCAAAAACTCCACTCCCAAAAAACGTAAGTTCTCAATAACGTCATAACATTAAAAAGTCGTGTCACATTATTTCTGGCATTCTCTAAAAGGTAAAAGTATTATATTACCTGAACTTTTAGTTATTTTGAACACATGGATATCGAGAAACAACCTCTGTTTTTTTAATATGTAAGTATGGTTGTGTATATCCGACCTCCCATACCACGCCATAGACGGGAGCCTCTAAGACAATGGGGTAACGTTGTTGTTGATGCTTACTTATTTTGAACATAAACAGTCATATAGCATGATTAACTTAATCCATATAATTATCTTCACTTAATGACGAGTAACTTGACTGATGAACACTCTTTTAGGTTGACACGGCTGGTGGTTTTCACATTAGAGGTGGCTGTTCAGACAATGGCTAAGGATGTAGAACAACTTGTCATTCTCCTCGATGCAAGTAGGTACTCGAAACAAGTTTTAATTACCAAATTACTTTAATTTAACTTTGCTAAAAGTTTTGGTAAATGTAAAAATGTTTTAACCTTTGTCTCGGCACACATGGGAACAGACAAAATCTATTTCAATATCCTTACTCTTCTTGTAACACACCAAATCAGGAGATAGAATTTTCAGAGCTGGTGGGAAGTAAATTCTATTCTAAATTCTCCCTGGCTTCAGGGATTTTCTTAAATTTCCAATGTCACGCCTAACCTCATAAATGACAAGTAATTAATGATCTTAGGACAACAAAGTTAGAAAAATGTGCCTACTAGTATTGTACCATAAAAGGATACAATAATGTCGGAAAGCAGATAAAGGGGTCTGAAAAGTTGCCCGGAGTGACCTTGTGGTACCAAACTTCAAAGTGCTTCTTTTAGGGGTATATCAGGTTATTCACATTAATGTAATCATGTGATGCAAAATGGGCTGGTATTATACTTTTTCCAAGTGTCAGAAAACAAAAAAAGAACCTAGAAGTAGAATAATCAATAATGCCAACTGGGGTTTGAATTCTTGAAGGTGGTTTAGGCTTTTTAATGCTATATGGTACTAATTATTACTCTGGGTGCATGAAGAAGAATGTAATAGAAATTGAATTGCAGGCTTTTTCAGGTCAGCATCAGGTTTTATGAATATATTGTTGACAACTTTGAAGATCTTAGTGGAGTACTATCCTGGCCGGCTTCACAAGGCTTTTGTTATTGACCCTCCATCCCTTTTCTCATATGTTTGGAAGGTACGTTCCTTTAGGCTTTTTACACACACATTAAAAAAAAGGTTGAACAAGTAAGTGTCCCTGTCAACGTCGGTTCTTCAGGGTGTGTAGGTATGTAAATCAGGTTCTTAAGACTCACTAGTAGAATTTTGTCATAACATAGAGACAGCACAAGGAGCTCATTGTCACCGAAGTAACAACCGACGAGCTGACCTGTCAGACAATCAGATTATTTCACGGGCCAATAGTGCTCCCGTACTATGCAGCTAGCCTGGAGGGGGTTCAAACATTCTTGCATTCGGCAAGGTTCGAACCCCTGACGTTCCTTTCGAAACCCCGTACCTGGAACCATTGGGATATGTACTAACGATCATATATATATATATATATTTGTATGCATGTGTTATTTAAGTCCTAATAAATTGTTTTTGTGGCCTGTGTGTAGGGTATGAGGCCGTTTGTAGAGCTGTCACCTCTTACCATGGTGGTGTGCTCACTTGATTTTGAGGAGTCATTGGATTTTCACAACTTCAGGTCTTATCCGCGAGCTTCATCCCTCCGATTTGATCTACCCTCAACCCCATCAACGGCCAAGATTGGTTCATGCTCCTCCTCAAGATTTGCCTTCACTGTCTCCCACCATTTTGACTCCGTCAAGCCTTGGTATCTCACTCTGTCTGACACGTCATCATCAAAAGTTGGTCCCACTTCCAACCCTATACTGGGCCCAGCTCTTATCTCACCGTTGAACGCACGATCCTATTCCTTTGCATCACCGGTTGCGAGGACTCCACCTGGCAACATCCACACCGTCAAAAGAGGGTTCTTCCCGTCAACACCTATGCCTCAAAAAACACAGAGTCTTGATGTTGCAAGCATTAACCATCCAAGGACTCCCAAGCCATCATTTTTCCGATCTCCGGCGTTGTTCTTTAAGAAAGAATGTCATGTTAGAAGATCAGAAAAGAGCAGAGAATCATTTGTTCCATATTTGAAGTTTTATAGAAGACAGTATGATGAGATGATCTATAGATCAAAGATGAGACCCCCCCTTGGAGGACTCATCTCCATCGTTCCTCCTCACCTCAAGCGAAGACACGTGTCTGTCTCTCAACGATTCTGACCCATAACATAAAGGGATACAATATTTTTGTATATTCATAGAGGATTGTGTCATTGCTTTTAAATGTTTGGCCATTGGTACTATTATTATTTTTCATCCCATCCCATCCAAAGGGAAATAATGGTTGCTTGGCAATTCTTCTGGATCAATTCAGTTGAGGAAATAAGTTGTGCTATGTCATTTTTACTGTTTATCAAGTATGGTTGAAATGTTTCCTCACCATTTTGTTACTTTTTACGTTTCAAATACGATTACGAAACGCATTTAGACTATTTTTGTTTGTTATTTATATGTTGTTGTTTTGTGATCTTGATGTTACAGTTTCGAGTCGCGGAAACAGGCTCTTGTATTAATATAGGCTAAGACTGCATACATCAGATCACGAAATGATCCGGCCCCTCCTCCTCGGTTCTTCCGTAAACGTAAGAGCCTAGTGTATCGAGAACGTATTTTTTGTTTTTCACTTATATTATCCTTCAAAAATATCGATCGTATCGTTAGACTAAGATGAACATGATTTATTCATAAGTGGGTGGGCGCATTCTAGATAGTTTGCTTTGTATATTAAGGTTGACAACATTTAGAACAAGAAGAATATGAAGGCGCAGGATCTGGTATGGGACATTGATTATTTTGGCTTGAAAGACCGTGAAGATGAGCAGATAAAGAAATAGAGAGCGTGCAAAGTAGGATGTGAAACATAATGATTAATGTCTCATTGCCTTAAGGCGGTGGTTTCGGAGGTCTACACACTTGGGGTCGTGCGATAACCTTGCATGGGAACAAGACAACGTGGTCGACACGGACAACATCAATGTTATTGTTGTCTATTTAATATCATTAGTTGTAATATAATCCATTCTTTTTAAAAAAAAATACGTAGGCACGAGATTAAGATTAACGAAGCTTAGACATTATATAAGAGCAACTTAAAGTATGTTTAAGAGTTTAGATACTCTCTACACTTTAGCTCGACTTTGTACTTTTGTATTTTTGTCTTTGTTTTTCATTATTTTTGCATATATATACACGGTTATGACTATTTTAATATTAGAAGCTTTCTATTTGTTTTTACAAAATTCATTCACTAACATACTAGCACACATATCTCTATTATTGCGTCATTTATGCATGTACATATAGAGTCGGGGGTCTTATTTGTCCGCCTCTTATCTTTTTCAGATTCCAACGATAACTTTTGCTGTCGTTGGGATATACTGAGTTGTTGTGATTGATTTTGTTAGTGCCAGATTTGAGTTTTCAAGTACTAAATAAAATAATCGAGCGCATGGGTTTGGGAATGTAAGGGTTGTAAGCTTGTGTTTGGATGAGTTGAAGTTCTATTGTGTTTATATTAGTTTTTTGAAGTTCAACTTTCGAAGTACGCAGAGGGATAGGAATATGTGTCGCATGTGCTGTTGTGGGTGCAAAGTCAAACGGCGTCATCACTGGGAAACTCAGAGAATAAATTCTTAGTGTGAATTTTGCAACAAAAAGCTTCCAATTAATTCTTTTGACATATACCAAGCGGATCCATGATTCATAAGAAGAGTATGCATTAATTACACAGATTAAAAAGAACTTTATAAAACTGGTTGTTCAAGAACAATCTATTATAATTATAACTCCGTAATACTAACATAAATTCAAATTTTGTATTATATACATGATGAGCCAAAAATAAACATCTGTTAGTCAACAACGGTCAACGGCAGAATTTATGCAGAAAGGGTTCAACTCCTGCAGTTCGGCACAAATGCATCGCTGCTCGGCCAAGCTGTACTTCGGCTATACTCCCCCACAGTATTCGCCTTCTTAGCAAAGAATATGCTAATGTTTTCACCTCGGAAGCAGGCTTGAACTTCAGCTTCAGCTCGGCATGAATACATTTCTGCTCAGCGGTCTTATGCCTTTAGCTAAAACAAGTTTGTTAAAATGGCTAAGACAAATTCAATTATTACTTATGTTCAACTCGGCCGCATATCTGAGTCAGGTCGGCACTTGCTCAACATGACCAAAACAGATGATGGATGAGATCATCTCGCGAGGACAGTTTTTTGTATCACTATCTCAGCTCGGCAAAGCTTTAGTCAGATTCACTATTTACAGTCAACCTCGGCAAACAAAGAGTACTTATTCATCTCGGCCTTGGATTGCTTTCGGCCTCGAATTCATGCTGGCTCCTTAAACAGTATCAGATAAGATCAACAGAAGATATTACCTACCGTCTTCTGGGACCCACTAAGCGGCTCTGCAGAATACTTTCCAGGTGTCCAGTGACGACTGGTGCAGGACAAGGTCATCATTACGAGCCGACCTACACATCAGCTACGATCTTAGGCTTTAGTCCCATCACGTTGCGGTTCTGCAGAAGACGAGACAGCCATCTCAGACACATCACAGTTCAATCATTCGTACAGGGGGTCAGACCTCCACAATCTCAAGTATAAATACCCCTCTGTCCAGACAGGGAAAGGGGGCCGATTTTGAGAACAAGAACTAGAGCTTTCTTAGACGAACTCCATCTCGGCCAAAGCCCTAAAATTCATAAACTCAGTGAGATCTTTCTCAGGTTTTATCTAAACCTTTATTCCAACATAAATTGCCTACTCAAAACACCCATAACTGACTTAAGCGTCGGATGGTTTTCCCGGGGCAGCACCCTGGGACCCCTAACGTTTTTCTTCCTTTCTCAGGTTCCGTTGAAGGATTTAAACGGAAGGTTAACGGCACGCAACTCGGATCATCTCTGATCCACCCGGTGAGCAATTCTAGTCTCATCATTTGGCGCTAGAAGGAGGGCTGGCTAGTCTTCATATTCCTTAAAACAGCTTCTCAAGGCTTTCTTAATAGTTATCCTACTCTTTTATTGTGGGAAAGATGGATAAGAAGGATGGGAAAGGGTTCAAGCAATCTATGACATCCAAAAGACATCAACGACCTCTTCAACAACAACTTGAACAGTGTTCCTCGGAGCCAGGAGATTCTTCAACTCCTACTGTTGCTTTCACATATGAAGAGCACATACGGGCCATAAATTATGTGGCTCAAAATCTTGGTATTCCAAGCTGTGGTGAAAGAGATGAAGGGGAAAGCTTTCGCAGCGGGACCCAGTCGCTTTCACCCCAGTAACTCTCACCCACAAGAAGAACACCTGGAGTACTCTCCAACTCGGCCTGACTATCATCCCATACGTCAGGCTGGATTTATGACTGAGGCTAGACGTTCGGGGAGAAGGTCTAGTCGTCAGCAGAAAAGCGGAACTTTGCTACAGGATAGACGCTCTGTTAAAATCCGGTTAGGGGGTCGAGGAAAAGAAAAGAATTCTCTGCTCGCTTCAAAGGCTCATATTCTCTCCTACATGAGGAAGAAGAGCCTAGCAGGGGAACCTCAGCCCCTCACAGGACCACTGTACAAGAGGAATCATCAACTGTACTGCCTCTATCATCATGATATTGGGCATGATACAGAAGACTGTAGGTCACTCGGCCAGGAGATCGGGCGTCTGATCGATCTCGGCCACCTACAACAGTTCTATAATCCGAGGTCAAGGCTGCATAACAGGCTGAACTTCAGCAGGCCTCTTCCTGATGAGAGTTGCCGACCTGGGCAGAAGCGTCATCAAAAGATGAAGATTCAGATTTGGATGGGCAAAGATTGCGAGTATCTGAAAGTATACGACTGATCTAAAAGCATAGTCCCACAAAAGAATCATGTTTCATCTTCCAAATTTGTATTCAAAATTCTCATGTACACAAATGTGAATGGAATGCACTTTTGTTATTTGCAAAAGAATGGTCCATATGTTTAGCAGTGCTTTATATTGACCAATGAGACAAACTCTTATCTTAATCAAATTCTTCGGCCAGCTCAGCTCGGTGCACTTATTTGGAAATGTCTGGTCCAGATCAGTTCGGCCAGGACAGTTATTCAGTTTGGCTTGGGGGCATATTCATTTTCTTTTCACCTTATGGTTCACACTGAGGGATTCATCCAGACTGGGAAAGAAGTTCTGTGCCTTCTTGAAGCTCACTTTATGGGTTGTAACAGGATTGGGGCCCGACAGGATTCGCGCTTAGCCGATCTCTGCCTTATGACTCATGAAGTATCTCAGAACACAAGCTTCTCCATCTCGATGATTTCTCTCTTGTGGCTCATCAGGTCAACGAAATGATATGGTATCCTCCTATCCACGACAAAGTTTAATCTCGGCCTTATGGTTTATCAGGGGTCAACTTCGGTGTGCATATCCACCCTACAGTTTGCCTCGGCCTTAAGGTCTATCAGGGATTCACTTTGGTATTCTTTCAATGCATCAGCCTGCTGATTCAGCAAGGCTTCAGCTCAGGCTAAATGTCCTCCCATGTTGGGGACTCAACTACTTGTTAAATTATCTCAAGGGAATCTTGAAGGCGACAAGTTTAACACCATAGTAAGACGGATCCTGGATTCCAGATCAGTCTTATGGAACCTCAGCCCAAGAATTGCTGAGCCAAAAATTCTAATGTGGGACAAATCCTGGAGACCAGGTCAGTCTTATGAAAGCATCAATCAAAACTTGGAAGAATCCAAGAAAAAATCCAGCAGAGTAGATCCTGGAAACCAGATCAGCTTTGTGAAGGCTCAAAATAAAAATGGCTGAGTAGAAAATATAGGGCAGACCCTGGAGACCAGATCCATCCTATGAGGATGACATTCGTCAAAGACTTGGAAGAATCCAAGAAAAAATCCGGCAGAGCAGATCCTGGAGACCAGATCAGCTTTGTGAAAGCTCAGAATAAGAATGGCTGAGCAGAAAATATAGGACAGACCCTGGAGACCAGATCCGTCCTATGAGGATGACATTCGTCAAAGACTTGGAAGAATCCAAGAAAAAATCTAGCAGAGTAGATCATGGAGACCAGATCAGCTTTGTGAAGGCTCAGAATAAAAATGGCTGAGCAGAAAATACAGGGCAGACCCTGGAGACCAGATCCGTCCTATGAGGATGACATTCGTCAAACACTTGGAATAATCCAAGAAAGATTTAGCAGAGCAGATCCTGGAGACTAGATCAGCTTTGTGAAAGCTCAGACTAAAAATTACTGAGCAGAAAAATATATTATGGGGCAGACCCTAGAGACCAGATCAGTCCTATAAGGGTAAAAGACTTATTATCCAATATGGGGAAGAGTCAAAGAAGCATTCAGTGGAGCAAATCCTGGAGACCAGATCAGCTCTACAAAAGTTTAGTACAAAAATTTTCTGAACATAATCATCTCGGCCGTTATAACGGAAACTTGGGCCGCATTGTATAAGGCAAATCCTGGAGACCAGATCGGTCTTATAAGAGCATGACTTAACAGTTTATACTTGAAAGAATCCAAGAAGTATGAAGCAGAGCAGATCCTGGAGACCAGATCAACTCTGTGAAAGCTTAAATTATTATTCATACATCTCGGCCTTTGCAAGGAAAACTTGGGCCAAAAGATTTCATCTCAGCTCGGCAGAATAACAGGTTTATTCTATATTTTAAAGCTTGGTAACTTAATTTATTTTCAGTTAAACTGATTGACTTTACCAAGGCCGACATGGGAACTCGGCAACAATAAGGTTGAGAAATAAACTTGACAAAAATGTTGAAGTAAAAGAGCAGAGCAGAAGAAAGAGCTGCAAATTGCGAAGGACTTAGAAAGTTTTTCATTGATAAAGATTTCAAAGTACAACTGACATCTACTCAGCAGAATTACAAAGAAAATCCTAAGTCTAGTCCTCGTCTTCCCTCAAGTCGGCTCCATCCAAGAATTGTTGGAACTGAGTGTCGAACTCTTGAGAAGCATTAGAGTTGTATAGCTCGGCCAAACGAGGATCTTCTTTGTTTAACTCAGGATGAACTTCTGAGCAGATGTCGATGGCCTCTTTCTGGCCGACCTCCATGGCTGAACTTTGCAGCAAGATCATATTTTCTTCAAACAACTTGGACTTCCTGAAATCAGCAATTGCCTTGACCTCGGCCTTGGTCAATTATTGACGTAGTTGGTCCAGCTGCTCTTTATAAGCATTCCTCTTCTGCAACAGCTCAGCTTTATCCTTCTTCAAAGCCTCAATCTCAGTCAGAGATTGAGTCAGAGATTGCCTTGACCTTGGCCTCGGTCAATTGTTGACGTAGTTGGTCCAGCTGCTCTTCATAAGCATTGCTCTTCTGCAACAGCTCAGCTTTATCCTTCTTCAAAGCCTCAATCTCAGTTAGAGATTGAGTGGAGGCCAATTCTAAGTCAGCCACCTTATGTTTCAACTCATCCACTTTTGAGTTGGAGGTGGCCAACTTCATCTCAGCATCCTCAGCCCTTTGCTGGAATTGAGAGACATCAGCCCGCAAAGAAGAGACTTGTTGAGTCAACTCGGCTCTTTTCTGATCAGCCTCTTCAAGTTCTCTGGTTTTAGCTTGAAGTTCTTCAAGAAATTATTCTCCTCAGGCTAAGACTTCCAACTCTTGATCTCGGACCTGTCAAAAGACAAAGTTAGAAAAATAACTAAGTCATGAAAGCTAACAAGCACTTAGAAAAATTTTTGCTTACCAAGGCAATGTTGGAGTGAAGGATGCTCTTCAGGCTCTCCCAAGAAGTTGCTCTGAACTTCTGTTGATCTAGGGGGAGAACCGTCACCTTGTTCAGCTTCCTGGCTGTGGCTGGGTCCACAGCCGAATCGCCTTCTGAAAACCCAATGAGAATTGGGTCATGCGACTCAGCTGGTTGAGGCAGGACCTCCTCAGCTGGCTCGGCAGAAGCCATTTCCAAAGGCTGAGACAGCCCTGGATCTCGGCCACTAGAACCTTCGCCCCTTTGTCTTTTCCTTGGGCGAAGGCTTGAACCGTCACCCACCTCTGCCATTTCTTCAATCTTAGCTGAGGCCTAAGGCTGGGGTTGGACTTCAGGCTCATCATCCAGGATTTCTATCGGCAGAGCTGTAGAGAACCTAAAGAGATCAACTCAAAAAACAGAGCTCAACACTTAGAAAGATTTGAGGTTGGAAAAAGTTTGTTACCTGGTTCGGGCTCTGCTTGCACGGGCTCAGCAGCAGCAGGAACTGTGGCCAGAGCTGAAGTAGAAGTCCCCCCAGCAGAACCAAGAGCAACCATTCTTCTCTCCTTGCGTGCCTTCTTCCTGGCTGCCGCCTCAGCCAATCTGATAGAATGTGAAGAAGGTCCAGCCATTGCGTCTGCATCAAGGATAAAACATTTAGATATTGAAAGTAAGAAAAATGCTAAAAGAAAAGTGCATCAAGACTGACCTCGGACAATGATTAAGTTGTTAGGAGAAAGAGGCAAGTAATTTTGGCCCACAGCCGAATGGCTCAGGTCGGCTGTCATCCAAATTTCATAGTCCACCTTTTGCTAATCAATGACTATTGGGAGACTTCGTAGACTGGCTGCCTCATCGCAGTATTCTGGGCCCGGCTTCATGTTGTCTGCTCTGCCAGACTTCCAGAGATTTTCGCTCGGCAGCTCAGCTTTCTTAACATAGAAAAATCTACCTTTGCATCTTTTGTTGAAGGTATGGATGTTAATGGCAAAGGGAAAATTAGTGTTAGACGCTCGCTTGCTGAAATAATACCAGCTATGCGAGGCCCGACAAGCAAAAAGGGCTCTAAAAACAGTGGCATTAAAAGGGAACTCAGCTATTCTGAGAAAAAAAAGATAGCAGAGGATGAGCTTCAGACCATTTGATTGGATCTGAGGAAGTCTAAGACCATAAGCCCGCATGATACGGATAAGGGGCTCAGGAATGGGAAGATTAAATCCTGATTTGAAATAGTCCTCGTAGACTGCTTCATAATCCCTAGGAGGATCGTAAGCAGTCTGACCAGGCAAGGGAAGGATTGGGCCGAACCGATTTCGGTCAATTTTGTGGAATTTACAGATCCTGTCTAGATCGGCCTCGGACAGGGTGCAGAAAGACTCTTGGACAAGAAGAGAAGGCAAACACCTCTTTCAAGGACCCCCCCGAGAACAGAGATGGACCCCTTAGTGGGGCTGGGGGATTTACAGATGCCGGAGCAGGAGCAATTCCTGCTTGCTCCGGCGAAGAGCTAACCACGGTGACAGCTCTGCTGGACTGAGCAGTGTCACCGGTGGTCCGACGCAGGTTACTAATAGGAAGGTCATCAACAGAGACCGTCCTACCGGACATAGATGGAGAGTTGGAATTCTCTCCACCACCGGCGGCGTAGGAAGCACCTTCAGAAAGGTTCTTAGAATCATAGGAAGAAGCAGACATGATTAAGAAATGAAAAAGAAGACTTACAGGGAAGAGGATGAAGAAGGTTGAAGAAGGCTGAGAATGCCGGAGGAGACAGACGGAAAAAGTTTGGAAGACGCCGGAGAAGGGAGCAGAGAGCAGAAATGAAAGACGGCAGAAATAAAAGTTTCAAATGACCGTGGAAGGCCCTATTTATAGGATTTCATCTCGGCAGCCCAAGGGTCACCTCGATGTTATCGTCCTCGATCTCTGTAACTATCGAATATGAAAAGGTGCGTAACTGACGCCTCGTACTCTGTGCAGACAGTAAATGTGCAGAGCAGCCTAATCAGAGGCCGACACGTCACAATTAAAAGGACAACTCATTAAAGGCTCTGATCGATTAGTCTGCCCTCTCTGGTCAGCTCGGCCAAACTAATCTGGGGGCAAATGATGAGCCAAAAATAAACATCTATTAGTCAACAACGGTCAACGGCAGAATTTATGCATAAAGGGTTCAACTCCTGCAGTTCGGCACAAATGCATCGCTGCTCGGCCAAGCTGTACTTTGGCTATACTTCCCCACAATATTCGCCTTCTTAGCAAAGAATATGCTAAGGTTTTCACCTCGGAAGCAGGCTTGAACTTCAGCTTCAGCTCGGCATGAATACATTTCTGCTCAGCGGTCTTATGCCTTTAGCTAAAACAAGTTTGTTAAAATGGCTAAGGCAAATTCAATTATTACTTATGTTCAGCTCGGCCGCATATCTGAGTCAGGTCGGCACTTGCTCAACATGACCAAAACAGATGAGGGATGAGATCATCTCGCGAGGACAGTTTTTTGTATCAGCATCTCGGCTCGGCAAAGCTTTAGTCAGATTCACTATTTACAGTCAACCTCGGCAAACAAAGAGTACTTATTCATCTCGGCATCGGATTGCTTTCGGCCTTGAATTCATGCTGGCTCCTTAAAGAGTATCAGATAAGATCAACAGAAGATATTACCTACCGTCTTCTGGGACCCACTAAGCGGCTTTGCAGAATACTTTCCAGGTGTCCAGTGACGACTGGTGCAGGACAAGGTCATCATTACGAGCCGACCTACACATCAGCTACGATCTCAGGCTTTAGTCCCATCACGTTGCGGTTCTGTAGAAGACGAGACAGCCATCTCAGACACATCATAGTTCATCATCCATACTGGGGGTGAGACCTCCACAATCTCAAGTATAAATACCTTTCTGTCCAGACGGGGAAGGGGGGCCGATTTTGAGAACAAGAACTGGAGCTTTCTCAGACGAACTCCATCTCGGCCAGAGCCCTAAAATTCATAAACTCAGTGAGATCTTTCTCAGGTTTTATCTAAACCTTTATTCCAGCATAAATTGCCTACTCAAAACACCTATAACTGACTTAAGTGTCGGAGGGTTTTTCCGGTGCAGCGCTCTGGGACTCCTAACGTTTTTCTTCCTTTCTCAGGTTCCGTTGAAGGATTTAGACGGAAGATTAACGGCACACAACTCGGGTCATCTCTGATCCACCCGGTGAGCAATTCTGGTCTCATCAATACATAAGTGGCGAAGCCAGGAATTTTAAAATAGGGTATGCACAGTTACTGTTATAACTTTAAATCGATAATATCCAATGAGAATTTTAAGTGGTCTATAAAATTCAAAACAAACTCAAATTATTATATATACAAATCAAATTGCAAATGCTTTCGTTTCGTTTCATTTTTTTAGAAATGTTCTAAAATATCATCATTTTTTGCATAAAGATTGATTACCGATACTGTTCTGTAGCTTATTTTTAACATAGTTTATCATCGAAAATGTTATTTCGCGAATTGATTTAAAAAACGAACTTTACAAACAAATAGACTAAATGATACATTTCTTGCATTTTGTCAAAACTAGTTTTATTAAAAGCTCACAAATATTTTCAACATATTAACAATTGAAAACTCATTAGTGTAAAACTCAACAAGTCGAAACAAATTTAATTTATCAATGCAAAACAACAACAATATTACCCCATTGTCTTAGAAGCTTCCGTCTATGGCGGGGTATAGAAGGTCGGATGTACGCGAAACAATTTAAACGAAATATTCAACAATAAATAAATCAGTATACGAAAGAGGAGAAAGTGGAATTATCCGTGGATGGGTGCCAACTTTTCTTTCTATTTAATTTCTTTTTTTCTGTCTAATTTATGTTAGAAACCAACATGGGGCTTTTGCCTTGTTGGAGAACGGAGAGTGCACTGCCAGGCCTCTTTTCTCTGTATACTGTTTGTTTTTGGCAAAAATCAATTCATTTATTATTGTTTGATAACTAATTCCCATTTAATCTAAATCATAAACTGTTCTTTCTTATAATTTCAGGGTGTGCAAGTGTGCAGCTGTGGCTCCGCCACTCATATGCGTAAAATCCAAAACAAACTCAAACTACTATTTTTTTTTCTCAAACATATTGTCATATTTATTTTTGGATATAAGAAAATTTTGTATCATCACATGATAGAAGTACATGTTATACAATTCATAAATACATATAATGAACAGCATGCTATTCTGTACATGTATTAACCACTATCTAGAATGTGGGAAGAAACCACTATCAAAGTGAAATGAACCTATGCTATTCAATACATACACTAACCACTTTACGGGCCAAACGAGGCGAGCATCGCGTTGTTAAAGTTTGATTCATTTAACTTAGCGAACGAGCCGAGTTTGTTCGTTTATTTAAACGAACATATTTAATTGTTCAAGCTCGGTTCGTTTAACTCACGAACAACATTAACGAGCCTAACACTTTAAACGAGCGGTGCCACTTATCGAGTTCGAACAGAAAAAAAATGATTCAAGCTTGGTTCATTAACCCTTTAACCGAACCAAGCTTGAGCTGAACGAGCCGAACATACCAAACGGCTCGGTTCATTTACAGTACTAACCACCATCTAGAAGGTTGAAAGAAACCACTATCAAAGTGGACGGAATCTTACATTTGCAAGGATTTGAACTCAAGAAAAGAGCCTCAGCTCTAGTCACTTTAGCTAAGACCTCATTGGCTAGCCAAACATTTAGGTTACAAAATATCGATCATTTAAGACGTTAAAGTATTTTATCACAATCTTTGAATTTTAGTCTTAAATGATAGTTTTTTAATCTCTATTACTTATGTTCTTGTATGTGTTTCACTATTTGTAAGCACTCTAAAATATTATCATTTCTTACTTTTAAGAAGATATCTTTTCTATATAGTAACTAAATATTTATTTAAGGATTAGTCACATCTATAGATTTACAACTTATTTTTAACGTAATCCATCGTCAAGAATGTTCTTTCTAGACTTGCAATAATCATTCTAGTAATGTCTAATTTTTTACTAACAGATTGAATTTCGCTATTGATTTGAGCATCCCTCCAAGTAACTTTCTCGAGACCTGGTTGAATAACGTATTGCTATAGATATACCAATAACGTAAAACTTACTGTTTTCACTATCATGATTGTAAACCTAATTAGACATAGGATAATGGAGATAAATTGTGGCGCCCCGCTCCCGAGCCCTAGCCTCGGTAGCAGTGCACCCGCCGTATCTCACTAAGGAGAATACAAAGCGTCACCTCAACCTGTTACACGTCAGTGTTGACATAGAAATTTTTTTTTCTTTTCGCGGAAACGATTAAACACAATACTAATTTGGAGTTAATAAACCTCAATAAAACAAAGACATCATTATTAGGCTGACCAGGCCCTACAAGTCAAAGTCAAATGTCTAAAAGAAATGTCTCAACGTACTAATGAAAAATATAAATATCAATGTCACCCCAAGAATATCATAAACAGCCCGTCTCTGCCCTGTTAAAGTTGTAAAATGTTTTGATGATGAAAAGATGTTTTGAATGAGTTAAATTTGTGTTTGATATTTGATGCAGAATGAGAAAATCACTCTATGGCTAAAAATGGTTGAGATTGGAACTCACTGGTTGACATCGATCTCTCAAGCTGGGGACATCGATCGATCGATGTCACTTCAGCCTCTGACATCGATCGATCGATGTCAATCAGAGAGCATCGAACTCTCAGCCAAAGGACTTCGATCGATCGATGTTGTTCAGAGAACATCGATCTCTAAACCAAGTGACATCGATCGATCGATGTCAGACAGAGGATATTGATCGATCGATGTCAGACAGAGGACATCGATCTCTCCCTTCCAGGCACTTCGATCGATCGATGTCCCCCAGAATTCAAATTTTCTGAACGCTGGAACAAAATCCAAGGGAGATTTATGATGTTTTCTCTTTCCAATCTTGCTCAAATTTCTTGTGGAATTTAACCCAACCTATTACATGCTTCCTTGACTATTGTATACATGTCTAAGATTCTCTAGGATGGCTATCCAATATCAAATCACTCCATAGGGTGGCTAGAGACTATTTGGGCATTATCTTGACATTTTTGAAGATGAAGACTTGGTGGAGAGCCTCAAAAACGTGGTGAACTTCATCTATAAATAGAGGAGGCTTGGATGAGGCAAATACACACTTTCAACATCATCTAGCTTCATTTTCCATTGTTGTATATTTTTCTCATACTTGTAAATTTGTTTAAAGCTTGATTAGCTTTTCTTTGATCTTCATTGTTGTAGATTGAGAGAAAGCGAGTCAAGCACAAGAGGAACCATAAATATTTGATCTCTTGCTTGTGCTTAGACTTGTGAGAAAGTGTGAACCTTACCATATTTCTTCAACCCACTGTGAGAAGTTCTTGACGGAACTTTTGTTGAAGTTGTGAAGAAGCAAGAAGTTGTTCTTGCTAAGAGCTGTAGTTGTTGTAGTTGCACAAGTGTGTTTTGTGCAAGAAGTTGCTGTTGTGGTTGCTTACACTAAAGTGTTAGTGTAAGTATTGCTGTGGTTGTTCTTACTGTTCATAATAAGAAGAGTAGTTGTTGAAAATCCACTTTGGAAACAAAGTGGTAGTGGAGTAGAATCATTTACGATTCGAACCACTCTATATCCGGTGTAATCATTCACTACTTCTCATCTCCCATTCTTGCTCTGATTTTGAATATCCTTTTTGAGTTGAGCAAACGAGAAAATTCCGCAAAAGAGACAAACACTCTATTCACTCCCCCCTCTAGAGTGTATTTCGGACCTAACAATTGGTAGCAAAGCCTAACCTTGATTGCTTGACCTATCTTTGCAAGTAGCAAGGTTAAAGATCAATGCAATGACAACCTCAACCTCAACCTCAACCTCTTCATCTTCTAAGCCTACTGCACTATTTTCCGGATCAAACACTAAAGCACCTATGTTTGATGCCCAAAATTATTCTTTGTGAAAATTTCGAATGATCAATCACTTGAAAGGCTGTGGATTTGATATATGGAGAGCCGTTGTCAAAGGAATTGAAGTTCCTATGATTACCAACTCAAAAGGAGAATCAATATTCAAAGATGAGGATGACTACACCGATGAAGAAAAGATAAGATTTGCCATTAATGGCAAAGCATTTGATATTCTCTCAAGTGCTCTCACCACCACCGAGCTTATAAGACTTCAAGGTCTTGAAACAGCCCATGAGGCATGGAAAAGGCTTGAAATGATACATGAAGGAACTGAGCAAGTAAGAATGGCCAAACGACTTATGCTCATGAAGGAGTATGAGATGTTTAGAATGAAAAGCGGTGAAAAGATTGAGGAGACAATCGATCGATTCACACGAATAGTGAATCAACTCTCCATGGTGGACAAGAAAATCTCAAATGAAGACCTTGTCTCAAAACTCCTCAACTCTTTGCCTAGAGAATGGACACCCAAAGTCACCGCCATCACCGAATCAAAGAATCTCAAGACTCTTACCCTTGATGAGCTATCTGGTAATCTTCTTACTCATGAAATTCTTATTGATGAACAAAATAGGATGAACCCTATCAAGCCCACACAAACATCACACAAAGGATTGGTGGTAGAGTCCGATGAATCGGATGAGGAAGTTGCCCTTCTAGTAAGCAAATTTAGAAGAATGGCAACTAGAAATAAAGCTCAAGCAAGAAAGTTCTTTAAAAGACCATCTAAAGAAAAGGAAGCAAGTGAAAATTGCTATAGATGTGGTCGACCCGGTCATTTCATTGCCGATTGCCACGTAAAAGAGCCGCAAAAGCAAGAGAAGAAGGTCTTTCCTCAAAAGAAGAAAGCCCTCAATGCGGAAGTAACCACGTGGGATGATCTCCTTTCCGAATCGAAAGGAGAAGAGAGTGAAGATCAAGGTGTTGGACTTGTTGCAATAGTTGACAATCCAAAGACTCAACATACTTGTCTCATGGCGATTGAAGATGATCTTGAGGTAAATTCAAATCCTTCAAATTTGCATGATGAAATAGGAGATTTGCAAGATGACTTTGAAAAATTAAATTTAAAGTATAAGCATTTGAAGAAAGAGTTCAAGAAATATATCTTAGAAAATAAAAGCTTGCATGACAAGAATATTTTGATGTTTCAAGAGCATGACATCATACTCACCATGCATAAAACCGTAGCACTTGAAAATGTAGAAATTAAAAAGGAATGTGAGAAACTAAAGATAGACTTATAAAGGCTAACAAATGGCAAAAACAATTTAGACATACTACTTGGAAATTAAAGAATTGGAAATGATAAATCCGGTTTAGGATTTAATTCATCATCCTCTTCTATTAAACCTAAGTCCTTAAAGAGAAAGGCAAATAATAGAAAACCACAACGAAATCCATCACCCTCTAAACCAAAGCATGTACCCACCTGTTTTCATTGCAACAAACTAGGACATGTGAAGAAAGCATGTGGAGCAAGATTTGGAAGCACATATGTTTGGAAGCCTAAGGGTCGACAAACTAACCTTAAAGGACCCAACCATCAAAGGGTACCAATGCATACATCTTTTGGTTTTGTAGGCTCTCAAGATAAATGGAGTAGCCAAAGAAGAAGGAACCAAATGGCTTATGGACAGCGGATGTTCAACGCACATGACCGGAGACAAAACGTTGTTCACCAAGCTCAAGCTCCAAGATGGTGGAACGGTGCATTTTGGCAATGGGAAAGCCAAAATCCTTGGACATGGAGAAATTGGTAACTCTTCTTTTACTATTAATAATGTATTATATGTAGAAGGACTTAAGTATAATTTGATAAGTGTTAGCCAACTATGTGATTATAATTTTCAAATTGAATTTGTGAAAAGAAAATGTGTTGTGAAAAAGAACGATAAGATTGTTTTTGAGGCTATACGTAAAAATGATGTTTACAAATTTAGCACACATGATTTGATATCACAAAAGTTTCTTGCCTAGTTGCCAAAAATGATTTGACTCAACTATGACATAGACGACTTGGACATATTAGTTTTAAAAATTTCAAAGATATTTGCAAAAATAAAAAAGTCCAAGGTCTTCCAAAATTAAATTTCGAAAACCATGGCTTATGTGACACTTGTCAAAAGGCAAAACTTGTTAAAACAAGTTTTAAGCCCAAAAGTGAAATCTCCACCACCAAACCCCTACAATTGCTTCATATGGATTTGTATGGGGATATTGGTACAGCAAGTCTAAGTGGAAAACATTACACCTTTGTGGTGGTAGATGACTTCTCTAGGTATACTTGGGTAATGTTCTTAGCTAAAAAGAATGATGCATGTCAAGAATTTATAAAGCTTTGTAAGAGATTAGAAAATCAAAGAGAGGACACAATTAAGGAAATTAGAAGTGATAGAGGTGGTGAATTTGATGGAGAATTTCAAGAATTTTGTGTATCCAAAGGGTATGGACACAATTTTTCGGCTCCAAGAACTCCTCAACAAAATGGTGTTGCAGAAAGGAAAAATAGAACACTTCAAGAAATGAGTAGAGCCATGCTAAACGAATTTGAGCTACCCAAATATTTTTGGGCCGAAGCGGTAAATACCGCTTGTCATGTGATCAATAAAGTTTATTTGAGACCGTTTCTCAAAAAGACTCCTTATGAGCTTCGGAAATGTAGAGTACCAAATATTGGTTATTTCAAGGTATTTGGTTGTAAGTGCTTTATACTTAACACCAAAGATAACTTGGATAAACTCGACTTCAAAGCGGATGAAGGAATCTTTATGGGTTATGCTCAAAATAGCAAGGCATTTAGAGTATATAATAAAAGAAGCATGAAAGTTGAAGAATCAATTCATGTCAAATTTAGTGAACTCAATGAGGATAAATCAAACATTAATGATGACGATGATGATGATAAAATAATTGAAGTAAGCCATATAGAGAAATTTGAGAATCCAAAAGGTAATATTGTTATTGATCTTAGGATTGATCCACTTGAACCTAAGGTTGAAGATGAAGAAGTAGGAGGAGATACCTCAAATTTACCGGATTCATATAAGTATAGGAAAGATCACCCTAAAGAATTGATATTAGGTGAAACTAGCCAAGGCATAATGACTAGGAGAAAATTCAATGAAAATGCTTTCATCTCACAAGTTGAGCCTAAAAATATAAAGGAGGCAATAAATGATGAAGATTGGGTATTAGCTATGCAAAAATAATTAAATCAATTTGAAAGAAGTGATGTTTGGGAATTAGTTGCTAAACCTAGTGACCATCCCGTAATTGGCACTAAATGGGTATTTAGAAACAAAATGGATGATAAAGGAAACATCACTAGAAACTAAGCTAGGTTAGTAGCCCAAGGCTATAGGCAAGAGGAAGGCATAGACTATGATGAAACTTTTGCCCCCGTAGCTAGGTTAGAAGCTATTAGGATGCTAATAGCATATGCATGCTATAAGGATTTCAAACTATATCAAATGGATGTGAAATCCGCATTTTTGAATGGAATAATTCAAGAAGAGGTCTATGTAGCTCAATCACCGGGGTTTGAAAATCATGATTATCCAAATCATGTTTTTAGACTCAAAAAGGCCATTTATGGACTTAAACAAGCTCCTAGGGCTTGGTATGATAGATTAAGTAACTTCCTTCTTCAAAATGAGTTTTCAAGAGGAAAAGTCGACACTACTCTTTTTATTAAAGAACAAGGAAACCATCAATTGCTTGTTCAAATTTATGTGGATGATATTATATTTGGTGCTACTAATGATTCTCTTTGTGAGCATTTTGCAAAATTGATGGAAGGAGAATTTGAAATGAGCATGATGGGTGAACTCAACTACTTTCTTGGTCTTCAAATCAAGCAAACTCAAGATGGAGTGTATATATCTCAAACAAAGTATACAAAGGATTTGCTCAAGAAGTACAAATTTGAGGATGGAAGAAGTGTAAGCACTCCGATGAGCACAAGTACAAAGCTTGACAAAGGCGAAAAAGGAAAGCCGGTTGAGGTAACAAAATATAGGGGTATGATTGGTAGTTTACTTTATTAACCGCTAGTAGGCCGGATATTTTGAATTCTGTGTGCTTATGTGCTAGATTTCAAAGTATGCCTAAGGAATCACATTTAGTTGCTGTTAAACGTATTTTTAGGTATTTGAAAGGAACCTTGAACTTTGGATTGTTTTATCCCAAAAATGGTTGTTTTGATCTAAGAGGGTATAGTGACTCCGACTATGCCGGAAATCTTGTTGATAGGAAAAGCACCTCCGGGACATGTCAATTCCTTGGAGATTGCTTAATTTCTTGGTTTTCCAAGAAACAAAATAGTGTGTCACTTTCAACGGCGGAATCCGAATATATATCGGATGTTTCATGTTGTGCACAACTACTTTGGATGACAAACACATTGAATGATTACAATGTTAAGTTTGATAAAGTTCCCATCCTATGTGACAATACCTTAGCCATAAGTATAGCACAAAACCCGGTTCATCATAGTAGAACCAAACACATTGAAGTGAGGCATCACTTCATAAGAGATTGCATTCAAAAAAGATTGGTATGCATTGAGTTTGTTCCAACAAATGACCAACTGACGGATATCTTTACTAAATCCCTTCCCACTGAGACATTCGAATCAATTAGATCAAGATTAGGGATGATAAACCAAGGATAGAAGGTTAAAAAGGTCAAAAATACAGATTCCTGCATACATTGATCGATCTATGTGGCAGTCTCAGAAACTGCTGTAAAACAGACATCGATCGATCTATGTCTAGGACATCGATCGATCGAAGTCCCAGACATCGATCGATCGAAGTCCCAGACATCGATCGATCGATGTCAACGCGGACAGGCCATTAAAACCTGCACTTTTCTCTTTCCTCTTCACTTTCCTTCTTCTCCCAAGTGAAATCCCTAATTTTCACTCTGCAAAACCGAGAAAAATTGTCCCAAATACACCAAATCTCTCTGCTAAACTCAGGATTCTTGCTAAACACTCCATCTTTGATACAAATACAGCCTTATTCTTCAAATCCATCTCCAAAATTCGAACCCTAACCTCAAATGGCTTCAAAAACACAACCCTCTTCCAAGAGAGCAAGAACTTCACAAGAAGGTGAAGGTGAGGCACAAAAATCACATCCAATAGGGTCTAGAACACAAGGACTGAGGAAGAAATCAACTGCGTCTCAAAACACTGAGTTAAAGGAAACAAGGGAAAAGTTAACCCTCAACAATTTTCCATGGCTTAAGTCTTCAGACTACAAGGATGCTTTGAAAGAGCCAACGGGAACAGGTAAATTTGGATACATCACTCTTAAAGCTCAAACAATATTTCATGAATGGGAGCGCAAGAAAAGATCCACCATTCCACTTAAACTGCTCAAAATTGAAGATATTTTGAGAAATGAAGAGTTAAAACCAATCATTGATTGGTTTAATCATCAAAAATGGATACATATTTGGGATGTCAATCAAATGACAAATATGTCTACCCGATACACTAGGATGTTTTATGCTAATATGTGGGTAGAATATCGACAGGGTGTGCCTTATGCTTTACATTCACTGATCGATGGTCAGTTGTTGATGTTTAGTTCTAAGACTATCAATGATTTGCTTGATTTTCCTGCTGAGGGATGGGAAGACTTTGATCCTTGGAAGTGGGATACCTACAAGTATCAAATTTCTGAAAATGAAGTTAAAACCTTCCTTGGATTTCACCCCACAAAAAATACCAATGACATGCCTTTAGTATATCGAGTCTTACTTGCCATTGTCATCTTTTGTATCAATGGAAAATCAGCTAAACTTCCGAGCAACTTGGATTTTCATATAGCTTATCGGCTTGCAAATAGAGAAGCTATGAATCTTGGGGAGATTATATTTGCCAATATGCTGGAAGCCGTAACAAAGCAATCCAAAGCACTTTCCTATAGCAATCTCATCTATAGATTGCTCAAGAAGCGTAATGTATTGTTGGATGAAGATTATACTGAACAGATTACCAAAAAGGATTATTACACCAAGGCAAACATCCAACAAATACATAAGTCTCGGAAGGAGGCTCAAAAACGTGGAGGACAACAAGAACACGAAGAGGAAGAGCCGGAAGATCCTATCCCTCCACCGTCTCCTGCCGAACCTCCCATGGCATCCTCCTCTCATCCATCACCACAACCACCCCCAAAACAAGCCTCCACATCCCAAAAGGGCAAAGGAAAAGCCCCAATGATGGAAGGGAGTGGTTCTGATGACGAGTTTGATGTTAGAGCAGAAATTGACCAAATCCAATTCACACTTGGTGAATGGGGAGAAGATCTAACCAAAGAAGCTGTACGCATTGACGAACTTGAGAAAGAGAATACAAGTCTCAAGAAGCGTGTTTCAACCATTGAGACGAAATATAATAAACTCAAGAACAAACTTAAGGCGTGCCTTCCTGGCTTTGCATTTTCTTCTGATGAAGAATAGTTTATGTTTGATATAAAGTTTGAGTTTACATATGTATCTCAAACTTGGTATTTCTTAATGATATTTATCTCTTATTTTTTTGGCATCTCTTATTTGATGCTTTCAAAAAGGGGGAGAAGTAATTAATTGTTGGTTAGTTGGCATGATTGGGCTTTAGCATGTTTGGGCATTGGTTTTTGGCATGATTGTCTGAGCGTTGGACTTGCCATGTTTGGCATTGTTGGTTAGTTGGCATGATTAGGCTTTAGCATGTTTGGGCATTGGTTTTTTGGCATGATTGTCTGGGTGTTGGACTTGCCATGTTTGGCATTGTTGGTTAGACATTACACGATTTAGTTTTGGCATGTTATAGCTTGGTATCTTAATGTCTCATCTTGATATGATATTGGTGTTTTTGCATCACATAACTTAGCTTGAGAAGTTGAATTTGATATAGCATGACATGAAGTTACTTGATATGCTTTACATATTGAAATGATGAAAATATGAAACTTGATGCATAGGTTGAGGGGAGCATATTGGTATTGATAACACATTTTGGGTAGATTGAAATTTTTTTTATATGTTCATATGATGAGGGAGCATAAACTAAGGGGGAGTTGTAAAATATCAAGTTTAGTTGAAAAAGTATCATGTAAAAACATCTTTTGAATCATGGTTTTGAAATCATCAAAAAGGGGGAGATTGTTAAAGTTGTAAAATGTTTTGATGATGAAAAGATGTTTTGAATGAGTTAAATTTGTGTTTGATATTTGATGCAAAATGAGAAAATCACTCTATGGCTAAAAATGGTTGAGATTGGAACTCACTGGTTGACATCGATCTCTCAAGCTGGGGACATCGATCGATCGATGTCACTTCAGCCTCTGACATCGATCGATCGATGTCAATCAGAGAGCATCGAACTCTCAGCCAAAGGACTTCGATCGATCGATGTTGTTCAGAGAACATCGATCTTTAAACCAAGTGACATCGATCGATCGATGTTATTTCAGCCCCTGACATCGATCGATCGATGTCAGACAGAGGACATCGATATCTCCCTTCCAGGCACTTCGATTGATCGATGTCCCCCAGAATTCAAATTTTCTGAACGCTGGAACAAAATCCAAGGAAGATTTATGATGTTTTCTCTTTCCAATCTTGCTCAAATTTCTTGTGGACTTTAACCCAACCTATTACATGCTTTCTTGACTATTGTATACATGTCTAAGATTCTCTAGGGTGGCTATCCAAGATCAAATCACTCCATAGGGTGGCTAGAGACTATTTGGGCATTATCTTGACATTTTTGAAGATGAAGACTTGGTGGAGAGCCTCAAAAACGTGGTGAACTTCATCTATAAATAGAGAAGGCTTGGATGAGGCAAATACACACTTTCAACATCATCTAGCTTCATTTTCCATTGTTGTATATTTCTCTCATACTTGTAAATTTGTTTAAAGCTTGATTAGCTTTTCTTTGATCTTCATTGTTGTATATTGAGAGAAAGAGAGTCAAGCACAAGGGGAACCATAAATATTTGATCTCTTGCTTGTGCTTAGACTTGTGAGAAAGTGTGAACCTTACCATATTTCTTTAACCCACTGTGAGAAGTTCTTGAGGGAACTTTTATTGAAGTTGTGAGGAAGCAAGAAGTTGTTCTTGCTAAGAGCTGTAGTTGCTGTAGTTGCACAAGTGTGTTTTGTGCAAGAAGTTGCTGTTGTGGTTGCTTACACTAAAGTGTTAGTGTAAGTATTGCTGTGGTTGTTCTTATTGTTCATAATAAGAAGAGTAGTTGTTGAAAATCCACTTTGAAAACAAAATGGTAGTGGAGTATAATCATTTACGATTCGAACCACTCTATATCCGGTGTACTCATTCACTACTTCTCATCTCCCATTCTTGCTCTGATTTTGAATATCCTTTTTGAGTTGAGCAAACGAGAAAATTCCGCAAAAGAGATAAACACTCTATTCACCCCCCCTCTAGAGTGTATTTCGGACCTAACATGCCCTCGCTGCAATCATATCTACTGGTCACTCAGCCCACTCCACGACATCGCTCCCATCCTCAAGGAAGATATAGTCATATCCAGTATCGGTCTCACCTGGAATATTAGGGGGTGAGTGATGGTAATCACCCCAGTAGGTGCCTCTCAAAACAATACAAAGAGTACATACCCAAAAAGATATCAACATATAACACATAAAACATGATAGCATGGCTTATACGGAAAAGTAAACCACTCCACATAAAAATGCGCAACTAAGTGATGCATGCTCAATCAACGTGTCACACGCAACGAGAATCATGTCATGCAATATGCCCCTAGACCTATATGCAATGCATGCTCCCAGGTCCTAAATCCAGCGTCGTGGTCTCTAGCCACCACTTGCCGTTTGGACACCCACGCCCTATAGACGCAGTATATCTCATGACACCCATGCCCTATAGACACAGGATATCATCCCGATACCCACGCCTTATAGACGCAGTATACCTCATGCCTATGCACGTGCCATGAATGCAGGAACACCACACAGCCGCCCTCATTACTTCCCTCTGTACCACGTCCGTCTCTCATTACTTAGTCTACTTATTTTATTATTTTATTTTATTTTACCCCCTTTTGTTAATTGGGTTCAGCCGAACTAGCCAAACCCTTTACCCTTTTATTATTATTATTTTTTTATTTAGATCAAATTGGGTTCAGCCGAAATGGCCAAACCCTTTTTTGTTCCTTTTATTTATTATTTTTTTAATATGTATATATCTCACGGAATCGGCCGTAAGTGGCCCAACCCATTTTTTTTAATACGTAATATGCTAAAAAAACACAACAAATTAATATAAAAAAATTTGCAGGATTCGGCCCCCTTTCCATAACAATCAACAACTTACAGATAAGCAATTTAATAAAACAAAGGGATGCACTTTCCAAGCAACAGTAGCCAAAGGCCTAATCTTTATAATGGGCATATACTTTTTTTTTGTTTATGCATCCTGCCGAAACAAAAAAAACCCATCACCCATTATTTATAAATGAACAAATTTAATAATAACCAAAAAAAAGGAATGCAAGCCGGCCCTTCCAAACAAACGACATAATATATATATTTACAGAATTGAAATATGCAGCATACACTTACACTTCTCATCAACAAAGAGAATACATCAACAAATTCATGATCAAATCAAGAATAAAAGAACAACAATAAACACATCAAATACTGTTTTGAGCATGCAAACTTCATACCATTTTGAGGGAATAATTAGTATGCACCTACCTCGATCCTAGCAAGAAGTTATATACGAGAGATGATGGTGATGATATGGTTGTGATTCCCACTCCTCTTGATGTCTTGGATCAAAGAACTTTTTTTTCCTTGGGATGCCGCAAGTTTTGATGGGGAAGAAGGGCAAGGGGCTGCCGTTGATAGAGAAGGGGAGTGGTTAGGGTTTGTTGTATATTAATAAGAGATTGGGGAGTAAAGGGTGGGATGATAAGTGAGGGAAATTAGGGATATAATTTAGTTAATTAGTTTATTATTTTTTTTTCTTTTTCCTCCCATATGTTTATCACACGGCACCCACTTAATGTTTTATTTATTATTAAATTCTTCTTTTTTTTGTACGGCCATAACATAAATAATTCATATAGTTGCGTTCAATGATATGGTAGAGTGTGGTTTTGTTATTGATTTTACATTTCTGAATATATAGATTAGTCAGAAATTAAATTTGTTTATTTATCCTATATCAAATCTCTCCTATAGTAATTCGGTGAAGTTGCACCACCTAAACAATATATTACTAACACATGAGTAACCATGTAAAAGATCCTAGTTTTGTGTCGGATAAAGAGATTTGTACAGACATATATGCGTGCGTATGAACACGTCGATCGTCATGTAATAATAGTGATGTAATTTGTCTTGGATATACTTGTCTTTTACCAATCAAAGGTTGCAGGTGAAATAGGGCTGACCTAATATTGATAGTCACTGTTCTGTGTGAGTACTAGTTAGTTTGTAGGAATGAGATCAGCTCGCCCACCTTCTCCTCACTCCATGCGTCACCGCGCGACACGTGGCAGCAGGGGTGGATGACGAGGCTAGATGAGGGTGACTCACATCTAGGCTCACCACCTACCCCTACTGCCACGTGTCGCGCGGTAACGCGTTAGGTGAGAGATTTGAGGTGAGTGGATCCTAACCCAGTCTAGCGGCCTATCTGAGCTTCACAGTTTCTGAATCTTTTTCCATTTTGATTGATCACTGATATTGAAGTGAAAGTAATGAATTCAATCAATCAATCATATCCAGTATATCCCAACGATAACACAAGTGAAAGTAATGAATTGATGGATAATATTTGAATGGACTTCTCTATTTACCCTTTTTTGCTTATTTGGATAGTATGCATTTTGGATCTTTCTCTAAACTAGGTATGATAAGGTTGTCCCCACCCAGCGTAGCTAAGGTGTTATTCAGATAATAAATTACATTTAAAGTTGTCGGTTAGAATCTTTCCAGCCGTAGTATGAATGTTTAAGCTTTCAGAAACTTTGTAGACACTAAAACCTGAACTTCTCATCTAAAAAGTCACTTAATAACTTGATTTACCTCAATTAATAAAATTCCTTTAAGTCTGATAAGGTTGAAGAATTTGGGTAGATTATTATTTTGAACCCGTGGGAGCTGTTGGTTTTTGTACTTACCTATATGTCGTTGAACATATCACCATCTGATTCTTATGGGGTGAGAAATATTAAGACCGTGCATAAAAAATGTTTAACGTCATAAATATCATCGATTACATGATCACAAACTTTTATAATGATTTGGAGGTAGTCACTCGTTTATATTTTCAATGGAGTTAAAAACACAATCTTCTTTAATTTTAGAGTATGATGTAATAAAGTAAACAGACTCACTAAATTGGCTGCATTGAAGTAACAGTTGATCGACAAAGCTTGATGCAATTTTCATTATGGAACATCGAAAAACAACCTCTGTGTGTTACTAACACATTAGTATTGTTGCGTACATCTGACCTTCCATACTCCGCTATAGGCGGGAGTCGAGGTAGCCACCATTTATTCAATACGATATTGACAAATAATGGTTGAGTTTACTGTTTCATTTTTCAAGTAAAACCATCTAGTTGACGTGAAATAATTAGTTAAACTACTAGATACTGCACATTTTTATGTTCGGTATAGATGACTACAGTTTACAAACTTTTTTTTTTATCAACTAACATATTATTTGGTATTCATTAACTTTACGGAAGTGCCTTAGAAATATTTATAAGAAGTAATTCTCATTTCTTATTCATATTTTTTCATAGTTGTTACTTGATCATATGAATTGTGTACAAGGACCGTTTGATTGTCCATACACCCAAGGGTGATGGGGTGGACTACAGAGAAATAGAGTGGTGAAAGTTGTGTTATTATTTGGATGGAACAATCAATTTTTACATGAGACTGATAGAGGCAATCACTGTGACCGTTGATTTTGATCAGATGAAAATCATTGGGTACAAGGACCGTTCGATTGTTCCTGTACCCAAGGACCGTTTGATTGTCCCTTTCCCTGTACCAAAGACATAGTTACTATTTTGATCCATCTCGAGTTCAATCTGTCCGTACGAACTGAGCTACGCCCTACCAGCAAATGTTTGCACCGACCTTTGATCCATCTCTGGATAGGATGAACAATTTGCAGCCTGATGGACCAAGTTTCACAATAGATGGTCACACAGTGGGGATAAGATCCCCCACCGCAAAAGAGTGCGGTGATGCGTGACCGCGCGACACGTGGCAGCAAAGGACCCTCATCTAGCCTCACCACCTCCCATTGCTGCCACGTGTCGCGCGGTCACAAAAGAGGTGAGGAAAGTGAGGGTGAGGAGATCCCAACCCCACACAGTGAGGTATTATGCTTTACATAGTTGAGAATGTGGGCTGCTTTTGAACTTCTTTTTTTCGCAATTCTGCAATGCCCATATGTAATTTATGTGTTTATGTTAAGTCATTGGGAAATATATATATATTACCTTGACTATTAAAAGAAAGCTGCCGACTTTTTATTCTTATGTATAAGAAGACTTTAACTTTTAGTTTGATCTATATTAAGTATCAAGTGTCATATATTAATTTGGAGACTTTATAGGGGCATTTTTTGTGGATATAATGGTGTAGAGTTTGTTGTGTTTCATTATTGGTTTCTTTGAATCGGTTACATTCTCAATGGAGTCAAAGATTTTTCTTTTACTTTGGAATATGATAGAATAAAGAAAAATGATTCACTAAATTAGCCGCGCTTTTTATATTGTGAAGTAGTAGTTGATCGACACAGTTTGACGCAATTTCATTATGGGTCATCAGGAAACCTCTGTGTTTTTAATACATGGGTATCCGACTTCTCATATCCCACTATAGGTGGTAGCCTCTAAGACAATAGGGGTAATGTAGTTGTTATGGTTGTTTCTTTGAATGTTGGGTGTTTATTTACTTATAATAAAGTTGGTTCTCTTTCGTTTGTGACCGTATGTTCGGCAGACCGAACAGATGAAGCCGGATCTTCACCAAGGGTCAAAGATGACCTCAAATAAACGTCGTCAGCTGGATAAAAGGAAATAGCTGGAATAGCTTCTTGAGAATCCTGCACAAGGAAGCAAAAACCAGAGGTCCCGGGGGGATGACCCCGGGTAAAAACCTCCGACGTTCAAGTCAGTTTGGGCCATTTCTCACTGAGAATATAATTTAGTGTGTGGAGTTAGAAAATTCTCACAGGTCTTGGCTGAAGAGAAAATTCGATGTATTAGCTCCAGGAGATCAGAAAATGTTTTTATGGATCGGCCTCTTTCTGGTCTGCCTTGGTTTGCTTTTATTAGTTTTCCCCTTGTCCTTGGCTTCCGACGCTGGATGAGACGTTTGCTTGGGGCAGAAGACCTATGATGCAGTATGTCTGCTGATATGACCGGTAGGCCGGCTGATGTGACTAGTAGGTCGGCTGAAGTGATTTTGGCGTGTACAAGCTGAATAGCCAGACGTGTACTCTTTCTTTGAACTGCACTTCTGCCCGATGGTTCTATGATGTAATGCTGTGCTTGGCTCCTTCGCCGAAGTGCAAAACCAGGCTTTGCCGAGGTGCAATGTTGAATCTGGCCGAAGTGATCTGGGGTGTAGTACTTAGACTGAAGCTGAGGTTGAAGTTAGGTGCCGAGGTGCAGTCGTTGACATATTCTTTGATAGTAAAAAGTATGTCATGGGGCACAGCCGAAGTGCAGCCAAGGCTGAACAGCAATGCTTGGGTGCTGAACTGCAAGGATTGTACCGTTGACTGTTGTTGACTAACAGATGATTAATTCTGGTTTATCACGAACCATAAAAATTTGACGCTTCTTTTACATTTTCTTCTGTTCTTATGTTTTTTCCCCCTTATTGCATGGTCGTTAAAGGCTATAACTTCGAGTTTGTTTCCTGAGAGTTAACTTTCTAGGAGTTGGAAACTATGTTTTGGACTTCAATTTACTTTACACTCTTAAATGCTTTTATAATTCTTCAAGTTAGATTCAGTCAAAGGCTTCTAAATTTGAATTTCCCACCTCTGTCTTCTTTCAAGGCCTCATGAGAACAATTTGTTGAAAGTAACATTGTAGCTTCTGCTCATGAATGCTAGATGGGCTGATTGGAAGTTCCACATAGCTTTTGATATGCGAGGATCATTTCACTAGCTTCAATATATGACCTTGACAAAGATAAACTTCGCCCTTGTGTTATATAGATGATTCCCCTCAGAGCTGTATGTGCCTTACATGGATCTTACTGAAGAATAATATTACAACAACAACAACATTGTCCTATTGTCTTAGAGGCTTCCGTTTATGGCGGAATATGGGGGTCGAATGTACGCAATTATGACCACTGTAGACAACTATGACTATATACAGAGGTCAGACCAAAAGTGAGCTTGGTGGTGATAATGGTGACTGCTGTAGGCAACTATGACTACATTGTTGATTGGGAGTTCAAGCAAACTGGTATCATTAAAGTTAATGTAAGTTATGAGGTCAGGTTTACTGTATGAACTACCAAATTGTTGTTTAATTAACAAGTATTTTAGATACGCATATATTGTTATTCATGTTAGTTTAATCATGCTCCCTTAGCTAATTAAGTGAACTTTCAGGGATAATTAAGTGAAATGACACATTCTTTTTTGACTTTGGAATATAATGGAGTAAAGCAAAATGACTCACTAAATTGGTTGCACTTATTATATTGTGAAGTAGCAGTCGATCGACACAGCTTGACGCAATTTTCATTATGGGTCATCAAGAAACAACCTCTGCATGTTTCTAACACATGAGTATAGTTGTCGTACATCCGACCCCCTATATCCCACCATAGACGGGAGCCTTTAAGACAATGTGTAATGTTGTTGTTGCTGTTGTTGTTCAAGGCTTTAGCTGCCCATAAACTTATGGTATAGATTTTTATGCTAGAGATATCTTTAAGTTTGATAGAGTAGGTGTAATATTATGACTGTAGGCAATGAATATATGATCCTCCATATCTTGCTTTCAAATGTTAAATCCTTAACTTGCTGATCAAAATTACTTTGGCAGGTCGGATTGAGTGGATTGCTTGAAGTGAGAGCATTGCCACATACATGTAAAGACCAAATACAAGAGGAAGTTTATGGCACATTGTTAGCAGACGATACCTTAGGCGCGAACCATGACTATTATGGCACATTGTTAGCCGACTACATTTTTTTATATAAAGAAAAACCCAAACATAGTAAGTTTGTAGTAACAAAAGTGCGTAAAATGCGTTTCCACCATACTAGACTTCTGTGTTTGTGCAGGGTTTGGAGAGATACCGGATCGCTTTGCAATCTGATGTACACAGTCTTATACTTTATGCAGGAAGCTGTTTCCGCGGCTCGAACCCGTGACCTCAAGGTCACAAAGCAGCAAGTAAGAGTATTAACGAACCGAGCCGAACCAAATACTAGGTTTTCAAATTCGGATTCGTTCAACTAAACAAACTGTTCGGCTCGGTTCAATTAGTTAAACGAACTTTAAAATTGGTTCTAGTTCGGCTCAATAATACTATAACTGTTTAAACGAACCGAACATTATGCGAATAGTTCGGCTCGTTTTAGTAAATGAACCCAAACAGCTGTTGGAATTCGGTTCGTTTACAAACAATTATCGAACAAACTGAACTCGAACTGTTCGCGAACTGTTCGGTTTGTTAAACAAGCCTAACAACAAACTTACGAGCTGCTCTAAGCCCGTCCTCTAAACTTGTAGTAACAATGTCAGCAAATTTTTAACATCTGTGACCTCCATGTCTTACAAAGCCCTTTAATTCAATAATGATAAAATGCCTAGTCAAATCGTCAAATGGAAGTACATGCTAACAAAATAAATCAATAGATGTGATCCAAATGTACGAACAAGCTTTCACGTACACGATGTAAATTTTTTTTATAATTTTGCCTTTGACAAACGAGAGATGTGGTCTCTATTATATAGTATTAACTGTTAAATTAAAATGATACCTACAGAATCTTTTTACAAAAAACATACGCACAATCGATGTGATAATTTTTACAGCGTTGGCTTAGATCACAGTGCGTATGTAGGTAGGTAGTCAAATTAACTGTTGCAGTGGACGGATTTCATTAGTAAATAAATGAATTCTGTATGCACGTAACCGCTAAAATCTTTTACTTTCTCTTTTTACAATTTCAATCACTAACTTTTGCCAACAATGAGACCTTAGTTAAGGTTCATGCTCTAAAATGTCTGATAATAGAAAAATAATTTATAGACATGCAATACCATATGGGACCCATTGCGGCATCAGAAGCAACAACAATCATACCGGTATATCCCAACAACAGAAAAAACTATCGGTAGGATCTGAGAAAGCGAGAGACAGATACACAATACATGTATCCAAATGGATAGAGATTTTCAGTGAGATCTCGCCTCTATATATACCTGCAGAGATATTAAAATAATAGAAATAGGTAATAGTGAGGATATTTTATTAAACATAAATAAAAAGCTTCTGATTTAGTCATAACCGTGTATATGTATAAATATTTAAAAGAGAAAGAACAAAACAAATAATGTGACCCATTGCAACAATTTGCTGAAATCTACACAAACATATAAAACCAATCATATTTTGATTGGCATCTAACACAAATAAGCCTTATGTTTTTCTTCATCTCCCTCTTCATATATTTCTCCTCAATCCAATTTTCTCTATAATACTTTTGAAATCAATACTATTACAAGCTTCAGTTAATCCTCAGTATCAATGGTGCATACTGCATACGATTCCTTCCAACTTCTCCCTGATTCCCAAACCAGAATCGACGCCGTCGAATCCTACGGTTCAAATTTACTCCTAGCTTGCTCCGACGGATCTCTCCGAATCTACGGTCCTGAATCATCATCATCCGATGCCGACAGCTCTCCGTCGGCTGATTTCCACTCCAAAGCTCTCAAGAAGGAGCCTTATGTCCTTGAACGCACCATTAATGGATTTTCCAAGAGGCCGATGCTTGCTATGGAAGTTCTCGGCTCTCGAGAGCTGTTGCTTTCGCTCTCCGAATCGATTTCGCTTCATCGGTTACCTAATTTGGAAACTACGGCGGTCATTACCAAAGCTAAAGGCGCGAATGTGTACGCCTGGGATGACCGGAGAGGGCTTTTGTGCTTTGCTAGGCAGAGGAGAATTTGTATTTTCAGACACGAAGGTAATCTCATAAGCTCGTTTTTCTTGTAAATAACGGGCACACAGGCATACGTATTTATATATAGAACGGAATTACATTTTGGATTTGACTTGGTGCTGTAAAGAAAAGGATGGAGATTAGAATCACTTCGGGAAAATGGAAATGTTAATCTTCTTCATCGTGTTCTTCAGATTTATCTGACCAACCTGTTAGTTGAGTAGTAGGATTCTGACAATAGTAGTTTCATTCTTAGTGTAGGGGGACGGGGTTTTGTTGAGGTGAAAGAATTTGGTGTTCCTGACACAGTGAAGTCAATGGTCTGGTGCGGTGAAAATGTATGCTTGGGTATCAGAAGAGAGTACATGGTGCTTAACGCAACAACTGGTACGTTATCTGAGGTTTTTTCTTCTGGAAGGAATGCCCCGCCTCTAGTTGTGGCGTTGTCTTCTGGAGAACTTCTTCTTGGGAAGGTAAAGCTGCTATTCCCTTGAAATCTTTCGGGTCTTTCAATCATGTTTTATTAAATAACGAGGAGGATCTCCTCATGAAGTTTTTTTTTTTTTTTTTCCTTTAATGGTTTTTCATTGTTCATAAGTGGCCTGCATATACTAGGACTTGTTCATAAGTTGCCTGCATATACTAGGACATGCTAAGAGCATTAAGTAGCCACTGGCTTCTTGAGGTTTCCTTGGGTGGTTCAGTGTAAGTGGTTGCCAGATTTGCATTATTTCTTTATCGGATATATGACGACTGGAATATTAATATTTTTAGTTGTTTTATCTAGCTGGGATATCTTAATCACATACTTTAGAAAGTTATTTACTTGAATAGCATATCCATGCGATGCTGAAGCTATATACTTTTATTGCAGATCTGAATGATCCAATGTCCCCATTTTCAAACATATTCTAGCCTATACTGCTCTATAATAATTGCCTTATAATCAAAGATCCTTTGTACTGTCAATTCTGTGCCCTTGATTCCGATTTTATCTACTGCTGGCTCTATTCTTGGTCTAGTTTTCTCATGCCGGTTTTTTCTGTTTCTTCTATCAGGATAATATTGGAGTGTTTGTAGACCAAAATGGCAAGCTGCTTCAAGATGACAAGATCTGTTGGTCAGAGGCTCCAACTTCTATAATTATTCAGAAGCCATATGCGATAGGCCTTTTACCTAGACACGTTGAGGTAACCTGTCCTTTTTGATAAAAAATCGTTGTCTATATGCTAGGATTAGTAGACATGTAGCTATTGGTTTTGCTTTTGTATATGCAGATACGCTCTCTTCGAGGTCCCTATCCATTAATACAGACAGTTGTACTCCGAAATGTTCGCCGTCTTATTCAATGTAATGGTGCTATAATATTAGCTCTAGACAATTCTCTTCATGGGTTATTTCCTGTTCCTCTTGGTGCACAGGTAATTTATGCCGCTATGGAGTTTCCTGTTTTCTCATTTCTTTCCCCATTTCAAAAATTAAAGGCCCCACAAATTGTATGAATATTGTAGATCATACAACTAACAGCATCTGGAAATTTTGAAGAAGCATTAGCTTTGTGCAGAGTACTTCCACCCGAAGATTCAACCCTCCGGGCTTCAAAGGAGCAGTCTATTCATCTAAGGTTGAGATCTCTTCAGTTTTGTACTTATATATACTTATCTCTCTGAACCATTCCTTGATGCATTATGGTTGGGAAAGAATGGAGAAAGAAAAGAGTAAGTTACAGTTTTACCAACTCCAACACCGCTCTGTTGATATCCTACTTTTTTTTTGTACAGATATGCACATCATTTATTTGGTAATGGAAGCTACGAAGAGGCTATGGAACACTTTTTGGAGTCTCAAGTGGATCTTACTTATGTCCTCGCTTTGTTTCCATACATCATTCTTCCCAAATCCTTATTAGTAGCAGAACCGGTTAAGTTTGTTGATGTTGGTGGAGAAGTTTCATATATCTCAAGAAGCTCTTCCAGTGTGTCCGATGATATGGATTCTCCACCTACTTACTTGCTGGAGACTGATGAGAACATTGATGTCGAACCCAGTAAAGTGGGCCACAACACTTTAATGGCCCTTATTAAGTATTTGCAGAAGAAGAGAAACATTCTTATTGAGAAAGCAGCTGCTGAGGGAACTGAGGAAGTGGTTTCAGATGTTGTTGGAAGCAATTTTGGTGCTTTGGGTAATGGTCGATCAAAGAAAATGAACAAAGTAATGTTTTGTGTCGATGTTGGATGCTTAGTTTTGTAGATTATTCTCTCATGCGATGCAGCTAGGAATGGGGTTCTTTGTCTTTCAATTAGTTCAAATGCTAGGCATGCTGGAGTTCTTTCTATCCCTTTTGAATCCCCCCCCCCCCCCCCCCCCTAATCTTGTATGTTCTGTAATGGAGTGAATATTTCTGGGTGAGACAGGAAGGGATAAACCGGATAATTAGGAAGAGGTGATGGAAGCTACTATGGTAGTCACTAGTGTCATTCCAATTGTCTTACTGCTATTTGTGATCCACGCGTGCATGCGTGTGTGTGGATATTTTACTCCTAAAGCATGACGGGCCTTTTGCTTTTCACATTGCATGATTATTAACAAAGTTTTTTAGTAGGGCTCATGGTCTGAGGAACTTTATCTGAGAACAATGATTAGCATGTGGTGGCAAGTTATGCGAGCAAGCTGTTTGTTTCATAATCAGGATTATTCTTGAAGATTTTCATGAAAATAAAGTAAAAGTTAGAATTTCATTTTCATTCTTTTGTTGGAGTGGGTGGTGAGGAGACATTCTTCCATGGCTTTTGGGATTTAGAGTCTACACCTTCAAGGTGGTCAGATAAGTTGAGAGAATTGTACTTTCATCTCAGACGTAGATCTTTATAGTTTGATTTTTCACCCTCCTACCTGTGGTCAATAACTGAATTTAATCAAACAAACACTCTTTGCATAGAAAGATTACTCCTGCTGCAAGCATCTTAATTTAAATGGTCAACTTTACTCAGATCCTGACATATCGTAGTACTTATGATATCTACTGCTGCAAAGCTACCTTTTCCAGTGAGATTTGCAAAAAAAAAAAAAAAAGTAGTTCTTCTTTTGGTTTCTTAGATATTCTTGAGCTTGGGTGTGAACTGCTTGACCAAGAAAGCTATGGGTATCTTAATATTATTTTCTTGTTATTTCTGATCATCAGGTTTTTTTTTTTTTGGTTTTTCCCCTTATGTTCTTTTAAATTTATTTGAGCTGGTACATCAGTTGGTTGACCTTGAAAGCTGTGGTTATTTCCAGAAGGTAGAGCGTCGTATAGATCTTTCCTATTCTAACTGCATATTTGATGCTTTCTTAGGAAAGAGGTTCTGCTCCAATCAGTTCAGTTGCTAGGGATACGGCTTCAATACTGGACACGGCTCTTCTCCAGGCCCTAATACTAACTGGACAAAATTCAGCTGCTATGAAACTATTGAAAGATCTTAACTATTGTGATATTAAAATCTGTGAGGAGTTTCTGATGAAAAGGAATCAGTATCTTAGTTTGGTGGAACTCTACAAATGCAATGGCATGCACCATGAGGCACTGAAGCTTCTTCATCAATTAGTGGAAGAATCAAAATCAGATGAACCTCAGATAGAGCTTACCCAAAAGTTTAAAGCAGAGATGATTATTGATTATCTTAAAGTAAGACAAATTATATTTTAATACGATCTTTCTAATTTCGCTTTGATGACCATGAAAAGACAAAACAGGGAAGATTTTTGAATCGAGTCTTGATTTTCTGTCTGTTATGCCATCTTTGTGACAATTCTGTAAGAATTATGCCTTAGAAATCCTTATGGCATTATGCTAGTTGCATGTCTACCTTGTGCACTTTTTTGACTTAAATTTGCCGGAAACTGTGTGCCTACCGATTCAACTTCATAGAGAATAGAGATAGGATAAACCAGATTCTAATTAGAGAATCAATGAGAGGCTATATTTTCTTTTTTGAAATCGTTTCTTATCACAATCCTTTGATAGATTCATGAACGAACCTCTATATGCAACATATATTTGTAGATATTGATTGTTGGAAGGCAAGAAGTTTTTGTATTTCCAATCTTTGAATCTTGTTCTCTTTGAGTTAGCTATCTGATCATTCCGTGATTTATCACCAGCAGTGTTACCCTTTAAAGCTCTTGTTATGCAGTATGGATGGGATGCCATATTTAGGTACCCTTGGTTGATCCTTTTTTCTTAATTATGTTTTGGCAGCCTCTTTGTGCAACACATCGGGAGCTGGTCCTGGAGCACTCAATGCTTGTCCTTGAAACTTGCCCCACTCAGACTATTGAACTGTACTTATCTGGAAATATTCCTGCAGACTGGGTTAACTCTTTCTTAAAGCAGCATGCACCAAAGTTGCAGGCCATGTATTTGGAACTCATACTTACGATGAATATAACGAATACAGGAAATCTACAGAATGAAATGGTAAGAAGCACAAGAGTGTTTAGACGCTAGCAGTGCAGATTGAATTAATTTCTTGGTTGTTGGGTGGTGGTCTTTCCTGTGTGTGGTAATTTGCATAAAGATGTGGTTTGTTGCTCTATCTTACCCATCCATCTGCCTCCAAGGAGGCTTTTCAGTTCTAACTTAAGGGTATGGTAAATTGAAGCCTGGTGGCTCTTTAATGTGAAGCGTGTGACTTTGGTAGAATTTTGAGAGGGATTCTAGTTCCAAATATTCCAAAGTCATGCTGGTAAAAAAGCATTATAGCTGGGGATGGTATGCCTATATACATACATATGTCGAGGGAGACATATAAGTAAATTTCTAATTATTATTTGGATAATATTCGTATTTTGTTTCTTTCCTTTGCTAATCTACATAGTACATTTCCTATGCAAGGTGCAAATCTATTTCTCAGAAGTACTTGATTGGTATCGTGATCTTAACTCCCAAGGACAGTGGGATGAGAAAACCTTTTCACCTACAAGGAAAAAATTATTGTCTGCACTGGAGAACATATCTGGGTATACTCCTGCCACACTGCTGCAGCTACTCCCGACAGATGCACTATATGAAGAACGTGCTATTCTTTTGGGGAAAATGAATCAGCATGAGCTTGCCTTGTCCATTTATGTTCATAAGGTATCACTTTGAGCTACTCTGCTAGCTCTGTTCAATTCCATCGTCTTTAGATTTAATACTTGAGAGGTAAAATTCAGTTGAAATCGCTCCAGGCCCCCAAAACCCGCAAAAATTTCTTCTTTCCCCTTATTCACGCGTTCTTATGAGAGTTTTTAAGCAATGTTTCGGTGTTGATGTAAGGCCGAGGCATTAAACTCATAAAACAGAATCTGATTGAAATGCAAGGCTACTTTCGTCTGCTTTTAAGTGGGTAACCCTTGTTCGGACTATGGGCTTGTATGGTGGACTAGACCTCAAACTTTTGCACCCAACAAATTTAATCTTTAAAGCATGTATTCCAGCACTTTAGGATACTGTATAGTAGTATTCCTCCCCTGATCATCATTTAGGAAATTCTCATCTTAAAATCCAACATCTAGGACGTGCTATCACATCTTTGACCATCAATTTCAACGTCTGGTGCCTAGCATATTGTATCTTTTGACTCTTCTGCTGTTGTGGAGAAAAGGTTGCCCGCGTGTAACTTTTAAGTCCTTCCAAATACGTGTAGGATGCAGGATCATACCTTATGCAGTGAAATTGTAGGTGATTACTACTCCCTCAGTCTCAGTCTCAAAAATAGTACCCTCCTTTCTATTTTGGTTTGTCCCAAAAATATTATCCGCTTTGTGGAAATCTCAAGTATTATTAGTCAAAGTTTCTATACTACCCTTCCATTACTTCTTACATGATTTCTCCCTATTTTAGCTCAAATAACCAACTAAGGGTAGAATATGAATAGTGGTTCACAAAGTTTGAGTTCCTTAATTGTATTCAAGTCAAACTAGGACGATATTTTTGAGTCGGAGAGAGTATGACTTATTATATTAGCATTTTATTTCTTTGTCTGATACATTATTTTGCTTGCTGACTTTAACTCGTGTTGCTTTTGTGTGTGGTACGGCTATGACTGAGCGTGTCTCTCTTGTATCCCATGACCTGTAAATGGGATGGGTACTGTTTCCTTCTCTGCACACCCACTGTACTTGATGATCTAGTCATGGGTTACTTGTATGTATTGTTTGAAGGAAGCCTCATGAATCTTTCTGCAGCTTTCCAGTGAATCTTTTATCTGTTTCATATAGGAGTTTTCCCTAAAGTATATTAGTTCAAGAGTCTGTGTGAACATCTAATGTAAATAATTGTTTCATGCTGTTGTTAACCTTTATTTCAACTCTTCGATTTTCTTGTGGATTTCTCCGTAACCTTCAAGCCCTTCTGTCTTCTTTTGTTTCACTATGCTGATAAGCTTTTCTTGTAGCTGCATGTTCCCGAGTTGGCATTGTCATATTGTGATCGTGTCTATGAGTCTGGAAATCATCAACAGGCAGGAAAGGCCGGTGGCAAAATTTACCTCACTCTACTTCAACTCTATCTAAATCCTCAGAAGTCAATGAAAACATTTGAAAAGAGGATGAATAACTTAATGCTGCCTCAGAATCCTGGTTCACGGAAGAGTGGTGCAAAAACTATGGTTAAAATGAAAGGACGCTCGTCAAGGAAAATTGCCTCGATTGAGGGCGGGGGAGATACCCGAGTAAGCCCAAGTGGCACCGACAGTGGCAGGAGTGATGTTGATGCAGATGACGTGAACGAGGAAGGAGCTTCAACAATCATGCTTGATCTGGTGCTTGACCTTTTGAGCAAACGTTGGGAGCGAATGCATGTAGCACAGGCCTTAAGGATGCTACCCAAGGAAACTAAATTGCAGGTAATGGCTTTTGCAAAGAATACCTAAATGCTTTGCAAGTAAGATCCTGTGATGCATTTGCTAGCTTACTGGAACGCAGGACAGGGGGTATATGATATTTTTTTGATGCTAGTAGATGTATTCTTTTAACCAAATTATGGACAACTGTGATTCTATTCTGAAATTGGAACCCTGTATTGTGTCTCTACAAAAACAACAACATTACTCCATTGCCTTAGAAGCTCCCGCCTATGGCGGGGTATGGAGGGTCAGATGTACGCAACCATACATATGTGTTAGAAATACACTGAGGCTGTTTCCCGATGACCCATAATGAAAATTGTGTGATCAACTGCTACTTCACAATATAAGAAGCACTTATATATACACACACATATATGGTGCACAGAGTGTTACTGACTCGCGCAAGTCGAGTGAGAAAGAGGACTTTATCTCTCTCGCTTTTAGTCGGAAGACCATAGAATAAGAGATCCACTAGATCTGCTGCAAACCCTGTTGACTCAACAACGAATCTACTTTGTTTGCTTTGGTGTTTTTACTACTCTCTGCGCGTTCCATATTTATGGGCACTAAGGAGTATGGATTCAAACTCTTGGTTCTCACCAGAAAATGTGATCGTCTTTACTACTAGGCCCGCTCGAATACCCTAGAAATCTATAAAACTTGGAATTTTATTCAAGTGAAATCACATTATGACCTTTATCAATAGAAATTCTGATCAATAACAGATTGTTCCCTGGCATCAGTGCGGGAATTAATCAGCTACAATCCCGACGGTACTTACCAAAGATGACAAGTTAATAATATGGAACGAAAAGGAAACCAGGAAATAGCATAAAAACGTTTAAGTGCCATTGAATTGGATGCTTGCATGCTATTTGAATTCAGGTTCCAAAAATGGAAGTAGGAGTTGCTCTTCTGCAAAACGCCTGAAGTTTGAAGGATCTTGTTCTAGACTTCTCTTTAACTAAATTATTGGAGATTTTTCTTCCATGTGTTTCCCATAATCCAAAATCAATTTAGCGGTCTTTGAAAATCTATATCTCGATGGCATGAGAGTATATCTTATGCATTAGTATCTGGGAGCTTAAATGATGTTCTATCTCAATGCAGAATTTGATTCCTGTCCTTGGCCCGCTGCTGAGAAAATCTAGTGAAGCTTATCGGAGCTGTTCTGTGATCAAGAGTTTGAGGGAGAGTGAAAACCTACAGGTATGGTTCCTGAATGCTGAGTATTGAGCCATCTTAATTGAAACCCCTCTTCGACCCATTCCTTTCTGTTGTTTGGATTACCCTTTAAATTGGATCCAAATGCTGAGTGCCCGTGCGTGCTCCTGCCTTTTCTGTATACTGAAAAAGCTGTTTTATGGTGTGAAATAGGTGAAGAACGACCTCTACGACCAAAGAAAACCGGGTTTGAAGATAACCGGCGACACCATGTGTTCTCTTTGCAACAAGAAGATGGGAACTAGTGCATTTTATTTCTATCCAATTGAAAAGACAATTGCACATAACGGCTGCCATAAACAGCATTTGAAGGTAATTGGAAAAGCTTCGTTAATGCTGCATAAATAACTATAGCTCCAGCTGTGTTTTGAGTAAGGGAGAAGTCCACCTTGATCCCTCGCTCTTTTCAAGGCTCCTCAGGAGCTTTTATGAAATGTTCTCTACTTCTTTGGATATGTGTAAGACATGGAAAATGTTGCAATCCCTGATATACATGTATTGGTTTTGTACATCGCAGATTTATTACTGTTGTAGCATACATTAGAGTTTTGGCTTAGTCATTGGTGATTATGTTTGTAAAAGTATTACTCTTAAGTGCCTCTGCACATAGCTAAGAGGTCCTGTGGTATGCAGAATATCATTGATAGGTTTTGAATCTTGTAAAACATTGAGCGATTGTTGTAAAGTCCTTGTTTGGCAGGATTCCTTTTGAGCCTTGTTTTACATGGATGAAACGTGGGTGTCTGGCATTGAATAAGTAGTTTAAAGAATTTTATGCATCAGTATCAGTAAAGATAGTTTGAAAGTGGTTCTTTGGGGGGGGGGGGGGGGGGGCTTGGGGCGTCAACGTAATCCCCATCCTTTACTGTATATTACTGTCTCCAGTTAAGTGTTATTAATAATACTGTATCGAATAACTTATAGTTAACTAGCTCAGTGGTATGAGA
>AP025050.1:9555495-9580963 GCA_036186865.1 Eustoma russellianum
ACACGAGGAGTACCAGGAGTAAAAACTACGTCCGGTATATAGCATGACGTAATGCGAGAAAACTCTCCTATATCCGGTACTGAAGGAAGCGTAATGGTCCTGCCATCTCGTGCCTCTTATTAAGAATAGCGGCATTGTATATGTTACGGTACAGATATATAAGCATAACGCTGCCTCATAAATACCTCGTTGCCACCTCATGGTCCTACATAGTAGCTAAATACAAACTGCATCCGACTAGTGGCAGAATCACATAGTAATGATGTGATTGGTAGGAATATCAAAGCTCGTGTCCCTTGTTTAACTTGCAAGGCAGGTGCGTCTTCTGCTATGGGGTTGTATGTATCCACTCCACTAGCCTCTTTTGACGTATACGCTTTTCAATGAAATTTTGAGCCATAAGGGTCCAGCCCAACAATAACGTACAAATATCCTGCCACATGATACACTGTACATACGCTTCATCCCCATAAGAGGCTCGATGTTGATGCGTTAGCCAAACAGAATCGTTACGTCATGTAGCATGACAGTAACTTCACCTATAGGTAGATGACATACGTGAGCCTTCTATCTCCACGTCTCCGCTAACACCGTGATCAATCCATGATCAACCCTGATTTTACTGCAACTCATCACTTTCTATAATCTTACTCCTGAAAATGTGGGATGCGCTTACATAGGATGTCCAAAGTCTCCCTATACATGTCTACTCTACATAAATGACCTAGGGTCATATAAGTTGTTATACTCCTAAATGAAAAGTGTCATATGCTCTTCCTGAAGAGTTAATAAATCATCAATATGAGGCCCGACTCATCCATCGATACTGTACCACAATCATTACCACTACCGCTAGCATGAGATGTCATAAGTATACCTATGTTCGGAGTCACACGACATAATTATATATTAAAAGCATATCGATTTTACATAATTAAGTCAATAACAATAACATAACATACTAATATTAATAATAATAACATTATAACTATAACATAAAAATGATAACAATAACATAATAAGAATAACAATAATATAAGAACAATAATAACGTAATAACAATAATAGTACAAAAAGAGCGATAACAAATAACAATAATAGCATAAATGCAACAATAACATAATAGCAATAATAATATTATAACAATAGCATACTAACAATAATAACAACATAACATAAATATCATAATAATATAATAGTAGTGTATTAATAATAACAATAACATAATATTAACAACAAGAATATAAACATCAAATTTAAAATTAATTAACTTAGAAACTCTCACTAGTTTATCCGGTTGTACTTTGTTATACATCCCGTGTCCATCAAACATTCTTTCACTTCAATCCACTACTTCAAATAAAATGCCAATTTTTTTTTATGCAAATGGAGTGAGGGAAACGTTGGTCGGCTTTTATAGTTGCACTTTAGACATCTAATACGCTATTCAGAATAGCACCTTAGGTGGATGATTTTCAGCTTCCAATGTAGTTTTTCCTAATTATGCATCATTCATAATTACGTGTTAGCAACACTCCTAAGACAACATTCTCAACAACACCTTAACTGTTTAGAAATTTTTTTCCGTTATTACCATATTTGTCGTTTTTTTATTAAAACTATATTATTTTTTGGAATTCTCATGTAAAACGACAACCAAAAGCACAAGAGTCAAATTTTTCTGTTCTTCTATTTTAATGAATGATATACTTAGATCTTGATCTGTAGTGAATCTCTCTTAACAGAATCTACTTTATTCATAAAGGTCTATTTTTTTCAACCTAAAGTTTTTTTTATAAGCCTCAAACATATATCGCTTAGACTAACATAGTCCGTACAAAGTTAGATTTCCCTATTTATATTGACCTATGACCATTTAGTCTAATGTAATTCTTGGTGGCAAAAGACCATATCCTGAGAGCCCTACCACCCCAGTCCTAAATAGCATTGTAGAAGATGCAAATCAGGAACTCATCGGACTTCTGGGTTGGTGAAGACTTTACGCAATAATCCACAGAAGGTGTCTCAATGCAAACTAGACTTTCGGCATAACAACAACGAAACACTCATACTGGGCGTATCCCTCGAATCGAACTCATAACTTTTTGATAATAAATCCAACCCAAATACCAACTCAACTAGAACGTCTAATGTAATTCTCTTTTTACGGTTGGAGGGGTGGGTGTGGGTGTGGGGGTGGGGGTGTTTAGGATTTGGATTGTGGAGTTTGTTGGGAGGATTGATGATCTTGCTGTGGTGTTGATGACAAGTGAAATGATGAATGTTCCTCCCTTGGCACGCCGCTTATCTTTTGAGATATAGAGAGAATAAGAATGATGGTTCCCATCGCACGCCCCTTCTCCCTCTCCTTTCCTCTCCTTTCTCTTTCTCCAACCAAGTTTTGAACACATCCACATCCTTCTCAACCAAAAGCACACAACAAAACCCTAATTTTTGGTAATTGTCACCTTCATCAATCATCACTTTTTACCTTTTTTTTCTTTCTGTTGCTTCCTTTATAAATCCGTTTGGCTATGTTGCCGGTATTATAGCATAAGCATCATCATTTCTGGTTGTCTTTCCATTTTTAATGGAGTCAATGACATATTCTTCATTGACTTTGGAATATAATGAAATAGAACAAAATGACTCACTAAATTAGCCGCGCTTCTTATATTGTAAAGTATTAGTTGATTGACATAGCTTGACGCATCATTATGGGTCATCGAAAAACAATATGTTTGTGTTTCTAACACATGTTTATGGTTGTGTACATCCGACCATTCCATACCCTGCTATAGGCGGAAGCCTATATTGCAATAGGGTAATGTTGTTGTTGTTGTGTGTATCATCATTTCTTTTTGCCCATATTATACGTGTCAAACACCCATTTGTCAACTCTAACAAGCCATGCAAATTCAGTTTATGCAATTTTAGGCCTCAAGACATTTGGAATCTATAAGTGTCTTGACATGCAGAAGTTGAAGGAAAGTACTTTAGATAGAATTTCCAAATATGCAACACTTTATAGGATAAATCTCATGCTAAAGTTGTAGTGTTATTTTCGCTGCGCATGTGGATGTCGATTACGCACACATTATATGTATAATTTTTTATTTCATATTACTAGTAACACAAAAGCAAATTAATGTTAATGGTATGTGAATTAGAACATATTTAAAAAAACTACACTCACTTTGGGGGGATTAAATATTAATTGCCGGAAAACCAAATGCCTTCCAGATATTCGCAAAATGCGTTACTAAGGATTAACCTGTGAAATTTCACAAATTATATATGAAAAACTTGAATAATTGCAAATAGCCCTAATGAACTATAACTCAAGTTAGAAAATGTGTATATGACCTATTTTAGGCATTTTCTCTCTAATTAAATTGTACATAGAAAATAAAATATCTATAGAAATAGATCATGAGTATTTTACAACTTTGATTTAGTTCTTTTGCGGATGCCGTTAAGAAAATATTATACCTGCATATATTCCTAATGCTTGAGGTCACACTTTCGAGTTACTGAAAAGGTTGTTGTTTTGTGATCTTGAAGCCACATGTTCGAGCTGCAGAAACAACATGTTGCACAAAATATAAAGTAAGTCTGTGAAATCAGATCCAAAAGCGATCCAGCACTTCTCAGACTCTGTACAAACGCGAAAGTTTAATAGACCGAGAATGTGTTTTTTTATTCCTAATGCTTCTACTCATCATGTTGTACGTGGCTTAAGTTCCCACTACTCAAGAAGCTTACAGCCAACATTAGGGATGAGATCTCCTCACCGCGCGGTCCAGGACGCGACACGTGGCAGCAGTAGGGGGTGGTGAGGCTGGATGAGGGTTATTCTCACCCAGCCTCACCACCCCCTACTGCTGCCACGTGTCGCGCGGTCACGCACGCGGTGAGGGAGGTCCGGTGAGGGGATCCTATCCCCCAACATTATACTCAATTTTGACAACACCAAGAAGCCACGCGAGGAAATCAATCTTAAAACTCGCAACTTGTTTCTTTACTTTTTATGATCTTTTCCCCTTAGATGTGACTCACCAAAACCCATGAAGATTTTATGGTAAAGCTTTGTTCTTTTTGTACCATTGAATACTCCCCCACTTCAAGTAGATTTGCCAACTTTTCCCATGCCCCCCTTCCCCAACCCCCACCCCTAAATTATAAGTCTTTTTTTAATTTGCATGCACCCTATTTATTGAGCAGTAAATCCCCATATCTCCTCAGCCCTCACTTCTTCTTTTTTTGGCCATCTTCTTAGTGTTTTTTTGTTTGTCTCAAGAGCTGATAAAATGGGTGATATTTCTTGCTCAAGTGATATAAATAATGGAAATGGGAGTGTGGTGATGGGAAGCCATAGGAAGAGCTGTTGGTATGAAGAAGAAATTGAAGAGAACTTGAGATGGTGCTTTGCTCTTAATAGGTAAATCTTTTCTTCTTTTTCTTTTTTTCTTTTTACCTTGTGTTGCATGTTTATGATTTTGGTTAATTTTATTAAATTTAATTATGATTGTGAATTACTATACATTAGTAATTCCTATGAGTTGGATTTGCGGTTGAAGCTATGTTACATCATGCCACCTGATGATCAGTGTGGTTGTATCAACTTTAAAACTATGGTAAAATATGAAATGAAGTACATTCGTTCAGGTTTCTAACTCTATCATCTTTCAATATTTGTGCTTTTCTATTTATTTTTTTATTTTTTGTGCGTGTAGGAGTAAGAATATCCTACCCAAACTACATAATATATATCAAATTTGATATCCATCTCCGACCATCATACCCCAAATTCTATACTAAAAATAATATTTCAGATATATCATATGTTTGTATGTTATTTTTAATCTATTATAACTATTTTCTTTATAATATGTTATTAAAATGTATTTTTTTTGTTGTTATATCAGTTTTCTTATTTTACTATACTTGTTTTATAACTAATTATTACAAAACATTAATTTTTTAAACACTATAAATAATATACACGCAGTATAATTTTCACCGGTCATAAACAGTCTTGTAGAATTAAATTAATAAATAAATTACTAAAAAGCAAGTGTGAAACACAAAACAAAGGGGAAAAAATGGCAAGAAAGGGATAGCGCAGGAGGGGATGGGCTATATTTGGCGTGAAATTTTGATGTGCACTAAAATAGGGCAGATTTTGACGCACCCTTGGAGTTCAGTTTTGCAGTAATTTTGCTGATTTAGTGAAGCGTTGGAGCTGCTCTGACCATAGCAAGAAATTGTGATATCATTGATGATTATACTATGGATTCAATTGCAAGAAAGTACGTTCAAATTAATTAATATGTTACCAAAAATAATAGAAGTGTTAAAGGTTGCAAGACACGTCGCGTGACATGACTTACGAAAGAGGCCTAAAATAGCGTTGCTGGAAAGGGAAAATGCTTGGCATGTGAGTCTCTCATGATCCGCTGTGAAAGGAATTCTAAAAAGAAAATTTCTTGCTACGGGAGTTTCTTATGCACCACTCAAAGAAGACAAAAAGGCCATCTCCTCGTCATTGAGCGCTTAATGTCACTTCGAACAAGTGAACTCCTACAGATGAAGCGTTTAATCCAACATCGAACGCTAGTGATTAGGAAGATAAAGCGCCTGATGTTTTGACCGTCATGGAGAAAGACGGTCTGAGAACAGATCCAGAGCCTCTGTAGGGCTTAGGACAAAAAGAAATCATAAACTCTATTACCGCTATCATAGAGATATCGTACATGATACAAAAGATTGCACTTTGTGCAGGATACTGTTTTCGCGGTTTGAACCATGACTTCAACCAAAGGAGACAACAAATAAAAATTAATTAATAAATAAATAAGTAAAGTCATATTGAGTAGTATCTTCTTGCAGCATATCATATTTTAGATATAGTGAAATAAATATAAAAAAGGAGGCCACCTTTTTGAATGATCTTGTCTATGGACAAGTGGGACATGATAATTAGCAGACATCCTGCTTAATTTTTGCTCTCTTTTGTGCCACAGCATTTTGCATACAGGTGCTACGCAGTACCAGGACATCCAACTTTTGGACACTAAACCATTTGGGAAGGCAAGTAAATCAGTACCTTTGTCCAACTTCTCCCCCTAAATTATTTGATCTAATTGGACTAAACAATCAGAATTAAAGACATTTGGCTAGCATGAGAAATATGGATACAATAAATCGGCATAGTAACTTTTGGAACGTGTGATATGATCCTCATTATGCAGGCTCTAGTTATTGATGGGAAGCTTCAAAGTGCAGAAACGGATGAGTTCATCTACCATGAGTCTCTTGTTCATCCTGCACTTCTTCATCATCCAAGGTACGTTGTATCTGTAGAGGTTGTTTTTCGATGACGCATAACGAAAATTGTGTCAAAGGTCTGTTATCACCTGCTACTTCACAACACAAGAAACGCAATCAATCTAGTGAGTCATTTTTCTTTATTATATCATATTCCAAAGCCAAAGAAGAGTGTGTCTTTAACTCCATTGGAAATGGAAAGCTGTTCGCATATATCTATCTATATATATATATATATATATATATATATATATATATATATATATATATATATATAAATACATATTTCAATGAACTCTTTGAACGTGGGTATGCAGCCCCAAAACAATATTCATCATGGGAGGAGGGGAGGGGTCTACCGCAAGAGAATTGCTAAGACACAAAACTGTGGAGAAGGTTGTCATGTGTGACATCGATGAGGTGAGCGTTATATTGCTACATTTGTTTTGTATGTTCATTAATTTTTATGTTGCCTTGAATTATTCATTCGCTAATTAAAGTAAACTCCATTGCCTGCAGGAAGTAGTAGAGTTTTGCAAGTCTTACCTGGTGGTAAACCGAGAAGCTTTCCATGATCCTCGAATAGAATTAGTGATTAATGATGCCAGGTATTTTCCCAGTTTGATTGTAAGTTTTCTAGAGAGAATTCGGTTTCGGCTGACATGGGTTTAGATCAGGAGAGACAGGAAGTGTGACAAAATATAATGTCTCTAATCACGCGCTGACACGTGTACAAGAAACTCTTTTTTTAAAAGAAAAAAATTTGAAACATCTTTCCTTTTTGTACACATGGCAGCGCATGATTGGAGGCTTCATATTTTGCTTCACTTTATGACTCTTCTGATCTCAACCGGACATGATATAAACCCTCATGTTTTGTATGTGCCAGGGCTGAACTTGAGAGGAGAGACGAGCTTTACGACGTGATCATAGGAGACCTTGCAGATCCCATTGAAGGAGGCCCCTGCTACCAGCTCTACACCAAATCTTTCTATGAATCAATTATTAAACAAAGATTAAGCCATGATGGTATCTTTGTCACACAGGTGCACATAAGTACACTTGTTAAAGTCCTCTTTTAGAATGTTACTTTGAGCCCCTTTGCCTTATCATGTTGGTTATTGATACTAAGATGTCAAATTATGTGTGTTATAGGCAGGACCAGCTGGGATTTTCAGTCACACAGAAGTTTTTTCTTGTATCTACAACACTTTGAGACAGGTTTTCAAATGTAGGCTCAAAACACTTGAGAATTGTATTCTGCTACCTGTTATAAGTTTGATATCAAAACAAAGATTAATTTATTTCCTTCCAAATGCAGATGTTGTGCCTTATTCAGCTCATATTCCTTCCTATGCTGACATCTGGGGATGGGTCATGGTATGTTCTCCAACTCTAAGTTCATTTTCTTTCACAAAGAAAAAAGCTTCTTTTATGAAAATTGAATCAATTCAGTTCCCAATTCTATAACTAGTCTTCTGAAGTTGTACAATGACAACAACAATATTACTCCCTTAGAGGTTCATGCCTATGACGGGGTATGGGAGGGTCTGGTGTACGCAACCATACTCATGTGTTAGAAACACACATATTGTTTGATCGCTAATAAGTTAACTTTATATATTGGATGTGAGAATGGCAGGCATCGGATTCTCCATTAATCTTGAATTATGAGGAAATGGACTTGAGGATGAAGCAGAGGATCAGAGGTGAGAATAGATATCTAGACGGCAAAACATTCGCCTCGGCTTCCACCTTAAGTAAAGCTGTTCGGAAATCGTAAGAACATTAATCCCCTAGTACTTTTGTTCCTCTCACAGAATAGCTTGACACATGATTAATGTGTGTGCGCGTGCACGCGTGTGTTTTACGTGTTTTTTCTTTGAAAACAGATTGGACAGTGAGACTCATGTGTACACAGAAGGAGAAGCAAGGTTTATCTACGGACATGGGAACGCTTGTAAGCGACATGAAGCTTGAAAATCAGACAAAAAGGATTCAGACAAAAAGGGAAAAGAGATCTCAATGATTTTCTCCAGAAAAGAAAAAGGGAAAAAAAAAACTATCCTTCTGTTTTGCATGGTTTTGCTCTGTTGCTTTGTTATCTTGTTTACTTGTCTCTTCTTCAAATGCAATGACTAATGAAATGTATCTCCAGAAAATGAAATGTATCTCTTAGTTTTGCCTTGACTACCACATCAGGACATAAAACAACTCGTTTTTCATTTTTTTTCATTATAAGTATTTTAAGAGATAACTGTGAAGAAAACTTCGTAGTACACTTGGTCATTTCATTTTAGTCTATAGTTAAGCCTCAAACAACATTCGAAAACAGTTGTCGATAGTACTTGTGCATTCAATTGTATGAATCGTAATAACGTAAACAGCTCGGCCGTTGGGCAGCTCAGGTTGGCGCCATCCATTTCCCATCAAGTAGCACTTTTCCTGTCATTCCCAATGAGCTCAGGTCTGCGCCACCCATTTTCCATCAAGTAGCACTTTTCCTGTCATTTCCAATGATTAGGACGATCTGGGATGCAGTGATTAGACCTACCACACCTGAACAATTACCTTTGACTGAAGTAGAGGAGAACTCACAACACACTGAGTATGATCATAGGACGCAAACTGACGATAGACCAATAGCTCCAAGGAAGGGAATAAAAAAATGTACTAAGAATCCCATATGTACCAAATATCCCATAGAAGATTATATATCGTACAATAAGCCGAATCCCAACTTTAAGACATGCATATGCTCACTCAATAACAATACTATACCCAGTACTATTGAAGAAGCACTCAGCCGACCTGAGTGGAGAAAGGCAGTACAAGAAGAGATGAATGCTTTAGAAAATAATCAAACCTGGGAGCTAACTCCTAGCTCAGCAACGAACAAACCAGTAGGATACAGGTGGAGATTTATCATAAAATACAATAATGATGGAAGCGTGAATAAATATAAGGCAAGATTAGTCGCTAACGGTTTCACACAGACATGTGGAGTAGATTATTTAGAAACATTCACTCTAGTGGCTAAGTTAAACACCATTAGAGTCATATTCTCTATGGTAGTAAATCTAGACTGGGAGCTTTATCAACTCGATGTAAAAAAATGCGTTTTTAAATGGAGATTTAATAGAAGAAGTGTATATAAGTATACTACCAGGATTTAGTAATAAAACAAATAAGGATAAGGTCTACAAACTAAGAAAGTCACTGTATGGTTTGACACATTCACCTCGGGCGTAGTTTAAAACCTTTACCAAAGTAGTGACCGATCTGAATTTTAGCCAAAGCCATAGTGACCATTCACCTAAGGGGGAGCTGACTATACTAATAGTATATGTGGATGATATTATAATAACTGGGAATGATAATCACGACATTTGTGATATTAAATCATACCTATCTGAAAAGTTTGAAATGAAGGATTTAGGCAAGTTCAGATACTTTCTAGGAATAGAAATTGTCAGGAATAAGGAAGGGATGTTTAATTCACAAAGAAAGTACATAGTTGACCTCCTAAAAGAAACTGGTCTACTCGGATGCAGACTTGCAAGTACACCTATAGAGCCCGGACATAAGCCAAAAGATTAGTGGGATACTACACCAACCAATAAGCTGAGCTATCAGAGATTAGTGGAAAAATTAATCTTCCTATCACATACTAGGCCCAATATCTGCTATGCTGTTAGTTTTGTATCTCAATATAGGCATAATCCTACTAATGCGCACCTCTAAGCTGCCCTTAGAATTCTCAGGTATCTCAAGAATGCACCTGGTCAAGGACTGAGCTCCAGGAAGACAGACCGAAGTGTCAAGATATTTACGGATGCAGACTGGGCTGGATCCAAAACAGACATGAGGTCGACTGCAGGCTATGAAACTTTCCTTTGGGGAAACTTAGTCACATGGCGAAGCAAGAAACAATATGTAGCGTCAAGGAGCAGTGTAGAGGTTGAGCTGAGAGCACTTGCGTTAGGAATTTGCGAAAGGATTTGGATCAGAAGAGTACTCGAAGATTTTCATATAAAGGCAAGCCTACCAATCCAAATCTAATGCTATAGCGTCTCTAAGCATGGCACAAAATCCAGTTCAACATGACAAATCAAAGCATGTAGAAATTGACAAACACTTCATCCGAGAAAAGATAGAAGGAAATGAGGCCAGGTTAGTTCACATCTCCACCAAGGATCAAGTAGATGACCTACTTACAAAACCTGTATCAACTACTAAGCATCAATAGAAATCTGTGGTTGCGGAAAGAGACCTGCAGCGAGAGAGAAAAATTTCTTCTTCGTTATGGCCAGAAGAGGCCATGCCTCTTCTTCGAGATGGGGTTTTCGTGCGATGGCGGGTAGGGGCCATACGATGTTTGCCGAGGAAAGTGATCAACTATTAAGAAGTACAAAGAAAAACAAAAGGGATGCGGAGGGAAACTTGGTGCGACGGGAAAGTATAGAAAGGCCCGAGCACTTGGCAGCGGCTGGCTGGGGTACTAAGAGCTTTGCTGAAGCCCTACAGCAGGAGGAGGATAAAGGACCAATCTATATGGGGGAGGATGAGGATGACTTTTGGGAAACTGAGATGATGGATATACTGGATTCTGGTAGGGTTGAGGAAGATGTACTTGGGGACCATTGGTCGCAGATCACATTATCTAGAAGCAGATGTATTGACTTGTGGCATCCTTGGAGAAGAGCCTTGATCATCAAACTCCTTGGGAAGAACATTAGCTATAAAGTGTTGTCAGATAGATTAAAGGATCTTTGGAGGCTCCAGAAGGGCATGGAACTTACGGATTTAGATGATAATTATTTTATGGTTCGATTCTATGAAAGAGGTGATTACATCCATGTGCTGGAGGGGGGCCTTGGACTATTATGGGGCATTACCTCACAATCTCCAAGTGGCAACCTTATTTCAATCCATCTGAAAGCAAGATTGAAAACACTTTGGTTTGGCTCAGGCTGCCGGGACTGCCTGTGGAATTCTTCAACAAGGAACTCCTTATGGAGATTGAGAGTGTGGTTGGACGTCCAGTCAAGGTAGATGATTACACAATTAGCGGGACACGTGGTAAGTACGCTCGAGTCTGTGTTGAGTTAGACCTATCTAGAACACTTGTCCCTCAGATTAAGCTCCAGGGTCCCAAGAGTATAATACAAAAGATTGAATATGAAGGTCTACATTCAATTTGCTTTGAATGTGGGAAATATAGACATAAGGAGGAGCAATGTGTACTGAACTCTGTAAGTGATGGAATGGGTGGGATGGATGGAAATGATTGCGAGAAGAAACAGCCTTCCCCTGAGAAGCCTTTTGGGCCGTGGCTAATTCCGGTGAACTCAAGGCGGCGAAAGGCGGAGTTTGGGGCTGGAATGGCCAAGGAGGATGGCACAGGGAACTCTGACATGATACTGAGGAGTGATGGGACTACACAGGGGAAAAAGGCTGATGACTGGACCGAGGTCAGGAAGAAAGGGGGTAAGAAGCCTGCTCAGACCCCACTTGCACATAAAAGGACTGAGTCACGTGGCTCAAGATTCAACATTCTGGAGAGAGAGGAGGATAACGCTGAGAGTCACGGGGATGACTTGGAGGAGATGGTCAACCGGTTCTCGATGGCCCACCAAGAAGACAACATGCCGAACATTAATATTTTTACAAAAAAACAGACAGGCCCAGAGGGGAGTAGGCCCAAATGGGGGATTCATATCAAAAACAAACCCAAAACGCGGGTCAACCCACAAACCAAAAAACCCCATTGTTTGGCCCCCAACAAGACGACAGAAAACTTCAACCCTAACCACCCATTGACACATTCAGTACAACAAATACAAACCAAAGTTCAGACTAACCCCAACCAGATATCAAGTGTCATCCACCATACGACACACTACCAAAATGTGAATACACAGGAGATATATACACCCATCGTAACCAATAACTATCGTGATGAAACACACTCCCAAAATCCACAAACTCTGGTGGAATATCATAAAGCCCAGCCACCAGACTTTGAACCTATGTCAATTGTTCCATCTGTGATGGAAACAGAAGCCAACAAGACATCCTTTGACGATGTGGGGAAGGACAATGAAGAAATCCAAGAAAGTGACAAAGAAATCACTGGTCATATGGAAGAAGAGGAGTAGGCATCCCCGCATAACAGCACATTGTTATCTTAATGAAGATCATTATGTGGAACTGTAGAGGACCTGCTTCAGACAGATTCCTCAGACATGTGAAGGACCTTGTTAAGAAGCACAAACATGCCGTGCTGTGTCTTGTGGAGACTCGAACTCACAGTAGATACGGGAAAAAAATACTAAGACAGTTACACTTCACCAACCTTGCTGTGGTGGAAGCGCAGGAATTCAAGGGGGTATATGGTGTTTTTGGGATCATAACCAAGTAAATATGAGAGTTCTGGATGGGGACAAGCAATGCCTGAGTATGGCTGTAATGAGTGAGAATACTTTCATTTATCTATGCTTCACCAAATAAAGCGGAAAGAGATGAACTTTGGACGTATCTCAGGGAGTTGGGGAACGGGATGAGGTTCCCCTGGTGTCTTGTCGGGGACTTTAACGAGGTTACGTGCCAAACCGAGAAGAGGGGTGGTAGACCTATTAAAACTCAACGGGAGCAGGGCCTGTGGCATATGGTGTCTACCAGTGAACTTATTGATATGGGGTTTTCTGGGCCTGCTTTCACCTAGACTAACTTAAGAGATGGGGACCAATGTATTCAGGAGAGGCTTGACCGTGTTTGGGCCACTAGGCATTGGCAGCTGAAGTTCCCGTTTGCCCAGGTGCTCCATCTTCCTAGAACTCATTCTGATCATAATCCGATTTGTGTGCAAGTGCAGGCTGAGGAAAGGCTGCAGACTAAACCCCCTTACAGATTCTTGTTGGCATGGATGGAACATGGGCAGTTTGAAGAATTTGTCAGGGCAAGCTAGAAAAGGGGGAAAATATGAATGATAATTTGGAGGTGTTTAGAATCAATTCACAGAGGTGGAACAAGGAGGTGTTTGGCAACATTTTCCAGAGAAATGATAGATGCCTTCGCAGACTTGCGGGTATTCAGGATTCGCTTAGTACTGCTCCCTCTACTTACCTTAAGAATTTGGAGCTGCAACTTCAGGAGGAATATGACGAGGCTCTCAAGTATGAAGAATTATTTTGGCTCCAGAAGTCAAACCTTCAATGGTTTGTCCATGGGGAAAGGAATACGAGGTTCTTCCATCTTGTTTCTGTGTGTAGAAGACGGAGGAATAGAGTCAGCAGGCTTATGGTAGAGGAGGAGTGGTGTGAGGATCAAGATATTCTCAAGAAGGAAGTGAAAGATTTTTATACTAAGCTCTATACTGCTGAGGGGGTTACGCATTTTCCCACTGAATACATTAGATTCACTAATATCTTCAAGAACGACAAGAGAAGACTGAATAGGGAGGTTTTGCACAAGGAAATTGAGGATGCCATGTTTCAGCTGGGCGCGTTAAAGGCCTCTGGCCCGGATGGTATCCCCCCGGCCTTCTTTCAAAAATATTGGCATATTGTTGGGCATGACGTGTGTAATTTTGTGGAGCTTGCATTTAAGAACAAGGAGTTTGATGGCAGGCTTAACAATGTCCTATTGACACTTATACCGAAACAAGAAGTGCCGAAGACTATATCACATTTTAGACCCATCTCCCTGTGTAATACATTGGTGAAAGTTATTTCTAAGGTTATTGCTAATAGGCTGAAAACGATGCTGCCTCTGTTGATTGGGGAGACACAGTGCAGTTTTATACCTGGGAGGCAAGGTGTGGATAATATTGTGGTTGCACAGGAAATGATACACACTTTCAGACGGAAGGGTGGTAGACAGGGATATATGGCTGTTAAAATTGATCTGGAAAAGGCCTATGATAGAGTTGATTGGAATTATCTCAGTGATATACTAGACAGGGTTGGATTTGATAGGAACATGACTCAATTAATCATGTTCTGTCTCAAATCTGCTTCCCTGAGAGTCCTCTGGAATGGTGACCAATTGGAGGAGATCAAACCAACTCGTGGGTTGAGGCAGGGAGATCCTTTAGCTCCCTATCGTTTTGTTTTATGTATGGAACCACTCAATCAGCTAATTCTGGATGGAGTGGGCAAAGGGGATTGGAAGGTCGTGAGAGTGTGCAGGAAGGGACCACAAATCTCTCACTTATTCTTTGCGGATGATATTTTATTATATGGTGAAGCATCCATTAGGCAAGTGGAGATTATGAAAGGTATTATCCAGACGTTTTGTGGGTGGTATGGGCAGCGTGTGAACACGGAGAAGTCAAGTGTGTTTTTCTCCCCTAACACTGATAATGCCACTATAAGTATTCTGTGTAGTTTAATGGGAATTCAGCCTAGTGAAAGATTTGGCAAATACCTTGGAACTCCCATCATACAAGGACGTGTCACAAAAGACACGTATGCAGAAGTTGTGAGCAAAGTAAGAAATAAGCTGCAAACTTGGAAGATGAGGGTGATGTCTAAGACTGCCAGACTTATTCTTATCCAATCAGTTACCTCAACAATCCCTTATTATTACATGCAAACTGGGAAAATCCCAGAGTCTACAATTAAGGAGATTGAAAAGCTTAATCGGGATTTCCTATGGGGGGATTCTGATGGCCACAAAAAAATCCACCCCCTGGCATAGAAGATGGTCTGTAGACCAAAAAATGTTGGAGGCCTGGGGGTGAGAAGGCTGAAGGATATGAATAGAGCCCTGCTGATTAAATTGGGATGGCGTATGATACTCCATAAGGACTCATTTTGGGCCAGGGTGCTCTGGGCCAAATACGGGAGTCCAGTTCAGCATACTAGAACTCCCCAAAACTCCTCCTACACATGGAGAAGCATCAGACATGCTATACAGCCGCTTAGCGCTGATGACCTTAAGCTGTTACGCTTTACTGATATAAATGAAATGACGGGGGAGTTGTATCAGGAGGAGGAGAGTGAGACTTACAACTTCTCTATGACTGATGCCTATGAGCTGACCCAGGAGCCCTCTACTGACTCACAGAAGAGTCAATGGGGCAAGCTCTGGGGACTTTTTGGTCCTAATAGCGGCAACGTGTTCTTATGGCAACTACGGTTGTCCAGGCTGCCCTCCGCTACCCTCCTGCACCAGAGGCACTGCCTTGAGTCCCCCATCTGCCCTAGATGCGACCACGGACTGGAAACGAACCTGCATGCAATCAGAGATTGTAAGTGGTCTGAGAGAATTTGGAAATGCGTTGTTAACAGACGCATGCAGAATAAATTTTTTGAAGGCACAAACGTTGAAGCATGGATTGACTGGAACTAATCTGAGAATGCCGTCAATATGAGGGACAGAAGGACTGGCCACTTCTATTCAGGGAGGTTGCTAAAGGAACTTGGATTGCTAGAAATAAGCAAATCCTGCAGGAGGATAGGCCTATACCTTACCCGGCCCTTGTTGTCCAGTCTGCTACCAAGTATGTGAGAAATATCCAGGATGCTGAAGCAATTAGAAGAAGGCAGAGGCTGTCCGATGACCATGGGTAGTTGATGGTCTGGGCTGCAGGAGGAGGAGTTTCCGGCTGAAGGGCTGGACGGACGGCGTGGGAGGGTCCTGCCTAACTGATGCTGATAGAGTCATTGATTGCGATATGTGAGGGTTGAATGAGGGCTGCTGGTAGGTGGCGGATGCTTTGGGATGTATGACGTCCCTTGGTTTGCTTTTCCAGAGAATTATCTAGTTTTGTGGGGAGGTGGCTTTTGTTGGACTACTCTGTGTTCTTTTTGGGGGCCGGGTTCATGTAGGTTTTTTGTTTTGTTTGGGCCCGGCTTAAATTGGTATGGGGGCCTGGTGTAAAGATTGGGTCCATTGGACCATGCGTTTTAATATAAATCCGTTTCATTCACAAAAAAAAACCTGTACCAACTAGTATTTTCCAGCACCCAATGTCCAAGCTTAGTTGTATGAATATATACAACTAAGCTTGAGGAGAAGTGTGGAAACTAAGTCCCAGACGAGCTGAGCTGACCTCAGGATGACAAACCTGATCTGGGCAACAAAAGGATGGAAAACAACTATCAGCTGAGCTGAGCTGAAAGATGTGAAGCGTAGCCGTACTGAGCTGAAGAGGAGGTGAGGCGAAGCACGGAACAAAGACTTAGAGAAAAAGGACAAGATCAAGTATGGTCGTGCTGAACTGAAGTAGAGCTGAGGCGAATCATTGAACAAAGAAGGGCCAAAGATAACAAAGTAAAGAAGTGTTGAACTGAGGTGACGAAGTGAAGCACAAGATAGAGAGAAGGTCGACCTGCCATACTTAGTAAAATCTGTAAACTTATTCATTTTACTGTACATAGCAGAGCTGCGTTGGTAACTACCTGTTACCACAGCCTTTATAGTTTACTCTATATAAACAGTGACCATTGTTCAAGTAGAAAAAACTGCGGTTAGAATTAGAATTTTACTCCTATAAAAGGGAGATACATCTGTACATTATATTTTCAACTTGAATGTATTTTAATTTCTTCAATCTCAACAGAATATATAGTTGGGAATACTGTCATCTCAAGTATTCCACAAACACTGATGAGGATATGCCTGGCGAATGCATTAATGTTCATTGTCTCGTGGAAGTGGGGATGCAGCAGCTTGTAGATTGGATGAAGGACACTCAATTGCCTATTTGTTGAGATTATTGTGGAAACAAGTCCAACAGAGATGTGTCGAGCTCAACCAAGACACGCCGACATGATCTAAGTAATGACCGTACCGGGAAATAAGACTAAGTGGACAAAGTCAGTCGGCTGAGCCTTGCTGAACTAAGGAAAATGATGGACATAATAAGGTCGGGCTAAACTAAAGAAGAGCTGAGGTGAAATGGATAAAGTAAGGCCGTGCTGAAATGAAGAGGAGTTGAGGTGAAGAGAAGCAAGAAACTAAGACAAACTGAAGGCAACAAAGAAGCTGAAGTAAAAATGTGTTAAGCCGAGGTGACGAGGTGAAGCACAAGTCAGGAAGCAACACAAAGGCCGAACTGTCATACTTTGTAAATATTGTAACTTAGAATTTTTCTGGTGTACATAAATCCGAGCAGACCAGATAACTAGCCGTTACCTTAGACGTTAGAAAACACTGTAGCTGAACAGTGACCACTGCACAAGTAGTAAAATAAAGCCGTTAGGAGTAGAATAATTACACTCTATAAGATAACGTTGAATTGCACATGCAAAACGCCCGAATTCATCACTGGAAGAAAGCAAAGAAAACTTATAAGTTGTGTACGACGTTTATATTAGCTGAAGTCATAATTCCACGATGATGATTTAAAATCAACTACGTATTAAGATGATCTTGTGATGCACTCACCAAAAGTCTCGATACATGACCGAGGATTGAATATATTATACTACTAAACAAATAAATTGGTGTGTCACTTATTAATTTAAGCAAATTGAAGTGGGTTTTTTTTGTATGTTTGTATACAATAAGTTGTATAGCGTATTGAAAACCCCGACCCTGTTAAACAAAAAATTTGTGCATTTCTGTTAAACAAAAAATTTGTACAAAATGCACATGGTAGTGAGGACATTGAGTAGGTAACTTTATATTCATAATAAATAGGGCATTATTTCAGAATGTGATACCGGCGATTTGATTCCGGTAATAACAGACTAACATGTCCAAGACGAGCCTAAAGTAGATTATTATTTCATGAGTAATATCAGCTAGCTAGCAGGGCACTTGCTTTGTTTCTTTAAATGTGGAATATTAGCCACATCCAAAAGTGGATGAGATCTCATCGTTTGTTTCTTTTTTCCTCACTCCCTTTCTATCGTCCGTCATGTACCCTCTCATACACTTCTGGTTTGTTACCTTTCATTTAGCCTTACCAATCATCCCTACTGCTACGTAGCAGGCGATGAGGAATGAGTGAGGAAAAAAAGGGTGACGTGATCCAACCCACCCAAAACATAACATTAGTGCGGACCTCACAATTTTCCTTATAATTTTGTAGCCATTTCAGGAGTGTACAATTTTCTATCGAACCAGACTGATCCAAACCAAAAAAAAAAATGCAAAATTATAGTCTGTTTAAAAACATGTATAAATTAAACTGGTTTCTGTCGAACTAGACTGATCCAAACCAAAAAAAAAAAAAACCCAAACTTATAGTCTGTTTAAAAACACGTATAAATTAAACTGGTTTAAACAGTTCGATTTCTGGTTTTGAAAATTTAAAACCGTAAAAACAAGCCCGGACCCAAATAGGGACCACTCATTTAAGGAACATTCATACTCCTGGATATCATTACAAAATCTAAGACATAAATTTTAATATGCATTGGGTTTATTAATTATTCTACAAATCCTTGTGGATTGTTAACATGACCACTCATTTTGATAACAGATAAGAGATGATGTAGGGATGATATGTGCAACAATAATTTCAAGAAAGCGACTATTTTAACCCCAAAACTTGTCATGTTATCTCATCATAGATGATAAGTCTACACATGGAAAATTTTAAGCCGTCCAACGTATAATCATATACTCTAATTTAGAAATACTATTATTGAATTTGCTTATAGATATCTTTCAACAACAAAAAAACCCTGCTTGGTGATAATGATTATGTTGAGTTTAAGCACATTGAATTTAAAACGGTTAGGAGCAACAATCCTGCTCTAAGACGTAGTAGTAGTGATGTGTGAGTATATAAATACAATAAGTAGTAGCCCAGAACTCTGTCCTTAAGACTTATTGTTTCGGTAAAATGTGCACAACCAGCGTTAGCGATCGTCTCTTAGGATACAACTGATACCTGTTTAGTTGAGAGTGCAACTTGAACCTTATCGAAGGTTATCAAACCATCATGCAGATAAAACAATATGATAAGGATTTGCTATTAGCCAATATGCACGACATAACAAATAGATAATGAATCTGAACCCCTATGCTACAGAAAGAGATCTGTAAAGGAAAATTCACTTGACATCTTCAATACAGTTCATCTCCTCAGACCTCCCCCCCCCACCCCCCCCCCCCAGAAAAGAAAAAAACCAAGAAAAGAAACCATGTTGACGGGACAAGTATTACAGAAAGAAAGCTGTAAAGGAAAATTCACTTGACATCTTCAATACAATTCATCTCTTCACACACACACACACACACACACACACACACACACACACACACACACACACACACACACACACACACCCACCTTCTTTTCCCCTCCCCAACAAAAAAAAAAACCAAGAAAAGAAACCATGTTGATGAGACAAGTATTAATAAGCATCTAAGATCAAGGACTGAAGAATATCTAGAAAACGAGCAATGCAGCGATAAAATTGAATGAAATAATTAAGAGGGCTACCTAGATTAACATTTGCTAAGCATATACAAAAACATCCTTTCAACATATCATGTTGAAAAGGATACTGTTCTGAAACTTCTCATGTAGGAAGCACTTCCCCCTAGGAGAAAACAGTCAAGGTAGGTACAGAAACAAAACCAGGAAAGAACCTCTTCTTCCCAACCCACCTAAAAGCATCTCTGATCTTCAACCTTCTCTTGCATTACCATTTCACTAGGTCATAGAAGATGCTGGAAAATTTTCTTGCCAAGCTCCGTTTCTCGCCGTTACAATCACCTGTGTCCTATCACCCGCGACATCATCATGAATCCTCTCGGACCAACCTGCAGAAAAGCGACTCCATGGGCTAGTTCATTTCCATTCACTGCAAAAAAGGCCAGTTCCTTGCTGTAGACTGCAAAGCCAGAGTCCCAGTTTAAGCTGGCATGCAGTTGCAGTTGTCCAGCACCAAAAGCACACCATGATCCACTGCCTCCTGTCTGACCTTCCAATACGAGGTTGGATCCTTCATTTATTCTCAGGCTGCCAGCACGCCTGTAAATTGTCATTTCCTGTTCAAGATAAGCAAATTTACTTCATAAGTTCAAATTCCCCGTATGTTCAATAAATATTGTACTATATGTACTAGAAACATGAACCAGCTTGAAAGAGAATCAGTTACGAGAGCAATTACCAGCTGGTTGCTTCTGCTCAGCTGGTTTAGCCTGAACTGTAGCAGGAATAGTGTGGACATAAGAGAATGCAGCAGATGACATATGATGTTGGCCAGCAGATTGGGTACCAAACTGGGCAGCATTTACAATACCATGTGAAGCCAAGTTACCCCCTTTCATATTGCTTGCAGCCACAGTGGCAGCAGCAATAGCTTTTGCAGGATCAGTCGTGCTGCCACCATCAAGTGAAACAGGACATAATGTCAGCATCCCTGTTGAAGATGCTGAAGACACGCCTAGTTGCTGATGCGGCTGGGATTGCTGCTGTTGATCTGGACCCCTTCTCTGGATGTAGTATCCGCTAGCTGCAGAAGGATTGGTGTTTGTACCAGACGGATGGTGCCCCTGTGATTGCAAATATGGGTTTGAGAAGAAAAGATGTGCCTGCTGCATGTTTTTTGGTAACTGCTGCTGTTGTTGATGTTGTTGCTGTTGTTGATGTTGTTGCTGCTGTAATTGAGATTTCGTTCCGCCACTTGACGCAGATGAATTATGAGGATGTCCAAGAATGGAAGGAGCATTCCTCCCACCAACTGGAGATGATTTTTGGCCAGGAACTGGTGAAGTCTTAGCATGCTGTGTAGACAAGGAAGAAACTTGGGCAGGGACTGGTGAGTTTTTGGCATGCTGGGCGGAGGATGAGCCAGTTCTAGGACTGCCACTGACGCCTTTAGACATCGAGGATGTTGACGAAGAGCCAACCATCATTGGAGATGATGGAGACTGACTACTACTAGGCGGTGGTTGTCCTTGAGGACCAGCAGAAGATTTCTGATTGGTTCCAAAAGATATTTGTGTATGAGTTTGAGAAGTTCTACCCTGCTGTTGAGGAAAATTCTTGAGGGTGGATGTTGATTGCACAAACGATGATGGAGATTGAACTGTGGAGGTTCTGGCAGAATTCTTCCACTGAGGAGAGTGTCCCTGACTACCGTTGTTGCTCGTTTGAGCCAGACTTTGGGGAAAACCAGACAGCGCATTTGGAAACTTAGCAGCAGCAGACGTTGCTGAACTCAAATGCTCAGGGTAAACACTAATGTTACTGGAACCATGGTTCTTGTTACGAGCAGCATTTGCTGCTGCCAACTGTTGCTGTTGCTGCTTTTGAAGTTGTGGCATCATTTGCTGTGGTTGAGCTTGCAACTGAGCATTCGAAATACTTACTGCTCCCATAGAGGCTGGCATTGAAGATCGGGCAGACCATGCAGGACCAGACGCAAGGTTCAATGACCTTGAGGAGCTACCAATAACATTGTTGGCCATACCAGCAGAGACAGGTGCATCTGAGAGTTCTGATCTAGAAAATGCGATAGACTGACCAACCGATCCCTGAGACTTGCCAGTCATCGCCTTCCTCTCATCATCAGTAATAGAAGAATCAGTCCCACCAGTTTTGCTTTCGTCGGATATTCTTAAATTTTTTCTCTGCTGTGCCTGTGCAACCTGAGCAGCAGTCGCGGCCATCATCTGAATATTATGCCTTGTAGCTTCTGGAAGGCTCTGAAGAATAGCATGATTCTGCGCTATGGAGGACAGGTCGATACCAGGAGCACCAGTAGCGCCATTGAGTGAAGCAAATGACATTGCAAAAGTCTGAGGTAGAGATTCCATAGCAGTTTTTACAGGCTGCTGTTGTTGTTGAGGTTGTTTCTTTTCATTTTGATTGCCACTGGAAGTGGCAGGGCCACTGGCTAGAGCAGCTGGGGCAGCCAGCAATGCATAGTTCTGAGGATGCATTGGCAAGGCAAAATTCTGGCCATAGATATTAAGTGGAGCACGAGCCCCTCGACTTTCAGCAGTTGAACTATCTTCAACAACCCCCGCATTTTCCGCCTGATGAGCTGAGGACGTAATTTGCTGATTCTGCTGTTGCTGTGACATCTGCAATTGCCTGTTCTTTGGAGCAGGGAAGCTTTGTAAGTTGGCCCCATTATTCCCACCAGCCATGGAATTTCCTCCTGGTCGCTGCTGCTGGTTCTGGATATGTTTCTGGGACGATGAAGAACCACTTGGCATACTGCTATTTTGATGGCTTTGCTGCATTTGATGGGACTGAGGGGCAGGCTGCTGCGATTGCTGCAGTTGCGATGGATGAATGATCTGAGAAGAATAAAACGGTCCATTGAACAACGGGAGGGGCTGAGGATGTGTTCCTCCGTAATTTGGAGGGCCTCCCACAGCCGGAATTGGGAAAGGGTAGTTATTCTGCAAAATTGCCAAGTACTGCGTCTCATTGGTTGGCATATTAGGATAGCTGAAATTAACTGCAGGCGCTGCACCACTGGCTGTAGCTGGAGCACTCATGGCAGCGGTGGCATTAGCTGCACTGCTTGATGCCAAGCTGCCAGAGGCGGTTGCTGCCTTTGCCAACCCAGGCCAAGCAGAAGCAGCAGCCACGGCTGCCTGTTGTTGATTTAACTGTTGTTGATTTAAAGGAAATATGAAAGCAGGTCCATGCTGCAAAATTCAGTGAACAACATTTCCACCATTGTTACTAGGAAGGAGAGAAAGACATTTTCCACCATCTTTTATCATCCAAACAACTTCCAAAAGAATGTAAAATATTGAAAGAATAAAGAAACAAAGAGAGCGTCCGATTAAATTTCGGCACACACCAGCATATTGTTTGGAGCAACATGAGGCAAAGTTTGCTGGAGCAGCATCTGTTGTTGCTTTCTCTGGCCAGCATCAGCTGCATAGGCAGGTTGAGAACTTTTTTCCTTCCCACCATGACCAGGGAAGATAGCAAGCCCTGGTGGCGCCTTCTCCTTAGCGTTATTTACAGCTCTTCCAGTAATGCTTCCATGGAGATCATCCTGTGGCACAACACTCAGATGTGCCGGCTTGGATCCAAACAGCGATGCAGGAGCAGCTGCTGCTTGCCAGAAGGGGTTCATCTTCATGAATTGCTGGAGATAATGAATATTCCGAGCAATGTAGCAATGAGTTGCACATTTTTTAGGCCTTGGCAAGGAAAACAACGGCTGCACATTTGGCAGTCAAGAGTAAGAAACTGAAAAACCACATTTAATCATTCAAAAATCACTGAAGTGAAGTCCCAAAAGCAGAAATAACCTTAATCATTCAAAAATCACTGAAAGTGAAGTCTCAAAAGCAGAAATAACCTGAATCGGTGCCGGTGAAACTGCAGTTCCATCCATGGTTACAACTCCTTGTATTGGTGCCATGTACCTACTGATGAAATTAGAGTTAATTCAATAGCCACAGTAATTAGATCATTATGAATCTCTGAACCAGCTGGCATCGAAAATGAATCTAATGCAACACAAGCATACCCCATGGGAGGAAGTCCACCAGGCCAGTTTGCCATTGACATAGGCAAAGGCAGAGAGCTTGACTGACCTGCCAACAACATAAGCAGGGCTTGAACATCAGGAACACGAAGAAGAAGAAGAAGAAGAAGCAAGAGGAGCAGTTAGATTTAATATAAGAAACAGAGCTTTGACTATATATACCAGTTCTTTCAGCTTGGGGCTCTTCTTTAGCAGATTTGGGTGATGCCAACTGCTGCTGCTGCTGCTTTTGCTTTTGACTTTGTTGCTGCAACTTGCTAACAAGTCCACTATCTCTCTCTGGCTTTTCAAGATCAACATGAACATTAACATTTCCCCCTTTACTTTCACCTTTTTTCAGCATTTCAGATTCCTCGCCAGCTAATTTCACTTTCTTACCCTGACCGTCCTCATCTGCTTTTCCAATCTTTAACATTTGCTCATCTTCCTTCTCCTTTGAAACCAAAGACTTCATTTCCTTCTGCGACCACATAAGTCACCACCCATCAAAATCCAGTAAAAATTACAAGATCACTGGACAAGGCAATGAACTTACAGCATCGACATTAGATGCAACTTGCATATGCTCCCTTACACCCACCGCCACGTTTATCTCTAGTCTGTCCGGAGATGATCTCAAGTGTGGCGGAGAAGCCTTAAAACAAAATTAGACCGAAGTGTTAAAAAAAATTTGACGTATTACTAAGCATGGAAAAGTAAAAAAAAAAAAAATATATGTACTTTCCTTATCCACATACCTCGAGATCTATCTGGAATTTTTCTTGCCTTGGACTAACAATATCAGCCGAAGCTGGATTTCTGAAATTGATCAGAAAGAACAAAATTTTGATTTTTTTTTTTAACAGAAACCAAGAAACTTAATCAAGAAAAGATCAGATCTATACTCCATTAATTACCCTTTGGTCACTGAAGCCAAAGCTGTCGCTGTCACCCCCACACCCTCACTTCTCTCCTCCGCTGGCTGTGCGGATTCCTTTTTCGGTGAACAGACCACTTCTTTCTTGGAATTTACATCCGGGCTTTCCCCAAGTTCTTCACCCACCGGCTTTGACTCAGAATCCTTCCTCATCGGTTCCGGCAGCTTCTGCTCCGGCAGCAAGCCATCTGGATTGACTATAGTCACCGTTTCAAATCCATTTTCAGCAGCAGATACTGCAGTCTTTTCCAAACTAGGGGAAAATATATCTCCTTTTGGCGTCTGATCAGCTTCCACCTTCATCGACGAAGATGAAATGGGGCTGCTCCGAACACTAAAGCTCGCTGGATTCTCCGATACATGCCTTGGTTTTTTCCTTTTTGGAGCTGCAAGAAGATTAGTTGAAGTTAGAAAAAGGGTCCTAAAATCATCAACCCAATCACGTTTGCTGGTTATTAAGCTTACCAACAGCAGTTAAAGAGCCAACTGAGGAGCAAGAATTAGGAGGCAATACTCCCAGTGGAGAAGATAGAATATTAGGAGAGTTAGATATAGGAGATGATACTATTGATTTTGTATCGCTGCTTGATCTGTTGACTTCAACTGAATCATTGGATGCAATTTCTTTCTTTGGAGGAGCTTGTGACTGGGTCTTCAATCCATACAACACCTGAGCAATCTCTATCTCCTCCAATTCCTCGGGATTTAAAGATGTTTTTGCTGATGATTTTGGCGGTCTGGGCTGTTTCGAACTATTAGGCTTCTGTTCGCCAAAAAAAAAAAAAAA